>JAJPUD010002321.1:308529-325609 GCA_023553655.1 Myrmecobius fasciatus
GTACCTTGAGGTTTGGAGAGGATTTGTGGGGTTTGGGGGAGGCCCTGATGACTCTGGGGAGGATCTGTGAAATTTGTGGGAGACCCTGTAGACTTTGGGGAGCAGCCTGAAGATTTGGGGGGATTTGCGGGAGACCCTGTGGACTTTGGGGAGGATCCTGGAGGTTTGGGGAGGGTTTGAGGGGTTTGGGGGAGGCCCTGCTGAATTTGGGGAGGAGCCTGGAGGTTTGGGGAGGATTTACAAGGTTTGGGAGAGACTCTATTGACTTTGGGGAGGAGCCCGGAGATTTGGGGAGGATTTGTGGGGTTTGGGGGAGTTTCTGTGGACTTTGGGGAGGAGCCTGGAAGTTTCGGGAAGGTTTGAGGGGTTTGGGGGAGACCCCTGCTGATTTTGGGAGGAGCTTCAAAGTTTGGGGAAAATCTATAAGGTTTGGGGCGGCCCTATTAACTTTGGGGGGCCCTGTGGATTTAGGGAGGATTTGTGGGGTTTGGGGGCAGCCCTGTTGACTCTGGGGAGGAGGCAGAAGATTTGCGGAGGATTTCTGGGACTTGGGGGAGGCCCTGCTGAATTTGGGGAGGATCCTGGAGGTTTGGGGAGGATTTGTGGGGTTTGGGGAAGGCCCTGCTGAATGTGGGGAAAAGCCTCAAGTTTTGGGAAGGGTCAACAAGTTTTGGGGGTGGCCCTGTGGACTTTGGGGAGAATTTGTGGGGATTGGGGGAGGCTCTGTTGACCTTGGGGAGGAGCCTGAAGATTTAGGAAGGGTTTGCAGAGTTTGGGGGAGGCCCCGTGGACTTTGGGGAGGATCTGTGGGGTTTGGGAGAGGCCCTGTTGACTTTGGGGAGGATTTGGGTGGTTTGTGGGCACCCCCGTGGACTTTGGGGAGGATCTGTGGTGTTTGGGGGAGGCTCCGTGGACTTTGGAGTGGTGTCTCAAGGTTTGGGGAGGGCCCATGGGATTAGAGGCGGGCCGCTCACCTCACCGCACTGCTCACTCTCCGCCACCAAGTGGCTGGCGGCAGTCTTGGTGGCGGCGGCATCGGCAGCCTTGGAGCAGGCGCCCAGATAGAACTCCATGGTTCTCTAGCACGGGAGCTGGGAGCGGGCAGAATGCCTCCGCTTCTTTCTCTGCCCCAGCCTCCACCTCCACGTCCTCCTCCGTCGCCGCCTTCTCTGCCTCTCTCTGGACCTGTACTCCTGGTTCCTGGTTCCTCCCTGGCGCCCGGGGCCACTCCCTCTTCCCGCCGCTCTCTCTGACCCTAGTCTCCGCCCGACCTCAGCCACAGACTTGGAAGCCCATTGGCTGCCTTGACAACGGCTCTTTCCATAACACTCTCCCGTTCTATGCTACTGTCCTCACGTTCTATAGGGAACGTCAGAGTGCACGTACGCCTGCGCGCACGTACGCCTGCGCGCACGTGCGCCTGCCTGCGCCTGCGTGCGTGCGCGCGTCTGTCCGAGCCTGCCTGCTTGCGTATGTGTGCGCCTGCCTGCGCCTGCGTGCGTGCGCGCGTCTGTCCGAGCCTGCCTGCTTGCGTATGTGTGCGCCTGCCTGCGTGCGTGGCAGAAAGGGGTATTGAAGGTTGAGGTGAAAAGAAAGCGGGGAAACAAAGCTCTTAAGGAGTGGGACTGGTGGGTGTCAGAAATTGGGAGGGAGGTGTGAAGAGTCCCGTGCTTGTTCTAAGCAATCCTCGCCACGTACCCTATTGAAAAATACGAGAACAAAATAATACAGTGACCAGGGAGCTGCCCAGTTTCTCTTGTTTCACTAGCAGCAAGAAGACTTGGTTGGAGGAAAAAACCCCAAACCCCAAACTAATCACCGCTAATTTCCTCGGTTCCAATCGTGCACACACTTAGAACTGAAGTCGAGGGGAGGAAGAGGTACTGGGATTCTGGAAAGGATTCCCGGGCTCCTAGTGTGGCCAACCCTGTCACTGACAGAAGAAGAGAAGTGACAGTAAAGGAAGGTTTGCCATGTTCTTGAAAACAGTGAGCTTCAGGGTTTGGACGCTAGTGTTTTTCAAGGAACTTGATTCGGACAGGCAGTTTTGATTTGTTTCTTGTTTCTTTTGTGTGTTATAAGTGTTTGAAATGAGTGTCTAGTACTGTACTCCTAAGCCACCATCCTGTTTTAAGAAAGTTATTCTTAGACACTTCTGTGTGACCCTGGGCGAGTCACTTCACCCAATTTGCCTCAGTTTTTGTAAAATGTTTTATCAAATATTTGTAAAATGAGCTGGAGAAGGAAAAGGCAAACCAATCCAGCGTCTTTGCCAAGAAAACACCAATGGCGGCGTTAAGAGTGAATGAGAAACAGCTGAAGACCGATTCAACAACAACTTGTTCTTAGAAAAATGCATTCTTGGGTATCCAAAGCACCAAAAATCCTAACCGTGCTTAGGAGATTGAACATAGTGTGAAGGTGAGCTTGAGAGATGCTAGATATAGATACATCTATATTATAGATATAGATATATCTATGCTAGATATAAATAGATGCTAGGATAACCAAGGATCTTCAAGGTCCTTCCTAGCTGAACTGACCTAATGATGAACCAGCCTCATAATGAATGTTTGGCATCTGAGGACCAGCCCCATCAAGTTTGGCATTCATTTGATGTGCCACAGCCTGACGAATCTTTCAGTGGCAGACCCTCTCAAAGACCATCTCCTGAGACCTAGAGGTACTGTACCCAAGCTGATGAAATCAACAGATGGTTCAAACCTTGCAAGTTATTTTCAAAACAGACATTTAAAGAGACATTTTCAGAGTTGGGCTGATTTTTTGCCCATATTTTCTTGCAAAGATGACATCCTGCACAAGAAACTATTGTAGAGGATAACTTTGAACTCTCCCCTAGCCTTAGAGGCTTTGAGGATGCTTAAACAGTAAGTATTGATTTCACCTGGCAGATCACATGCCTAGATGTTGGCATTGTATCTATCAAAACTAATTTGAAATATTGCCATATGATAACTCTGTTGGCCCATTATAAACCTGATACTCATAGGGTCTGTAGTGGTTCTCAAATGTGAAGGTGATGATAAGTGATTTTGGAAGTTCCTCCCCCCACTTCAGTTTGGTTGTTCTAATTAGGAGAACCACTGGTAAAATAAACCAACATTGGCAATCTTTTGTGAGAGGATTACACTCATTTGGAATGTTGAACCCATTTAGTAAAGAAATACTTCTTTACCAAGTGACTTCTAGAATTTTAGCATGATAAAATTAAATCTTCAAGAGCACTTTTTGTTCTAAGCATTTTCAAGAAATCTGTTCTTTACCCTGTACTGTTTAGTATTTTAATAATTTAGAAAAGAGGTAGGTGGCACACTTATCAAAATTGCAAGTAACAGGAGTCTAGGAGGGATAACTAATATGTTCGATGAAAGAATTGTGAGCCAGAAAGATCTTAACAGGCTGTGATCATCCTGCTCTACTTTATCTTGATTAGGCCAATCTTGGATATTGTGTTCAGTCTGGGCACCGCATCTTAGGCAGGATACTGACCAGCTGAAATGCATCCAGAAGTGAGCAACCAGGATGGCTGGAAGGCTGAAAACTATCCCATATAGGAATTCCTAGATTTTTGCAGGCCTGCTTTTTAATTGATACATTTCATCCCCACATAGCATACCAGCAGTAACAAATTTACAATTATCCCCCCTGGCACAATCTTGAAAACAAGCCTAGTATCTTAAAAAAAACTTCAGACAGCCCCATATTTCAGACTTTTCCAATATCTTCATTATTGGTGCTGACTGTTTCCCTCTTCTAAAAAATACTGTTTATCATATGGGATGGCTGTCTGGGAGGGAAAAGGAGAGATATATATGAGATAACTATGGTGAAACATATAAATAAAAATGTATTTTAGAAGTTAAAATGGAAAATAAAAATATGTAGCCCTATTCTTAAAATAGTTTATCAATTTTCTTTACTTTTTTTTTCCTGGTGACTTTATTTGTGTAAGAAGTGATAGACACCCAAATACTTTATTTTGTCTGTAGTTATTTTAAATGGAATTTCTCTTTCCATTTATTGCTGCTGGGCTTAATTTATCATTTCTTAAAAGAAAGGGTGTGTACATATGGACTATATACTATGCAGAATGAATGTAGATTGAAGCATAGTGTTTTCACTTTTTTGTTTGCTTTTTTGTCTTTCTTGAGGTTTTTTTTTCCCTTTTTGTTCAGATTTTTCTTTCACAACAGTACAAATATGGAAATGTGTTTAAAAGGATTACTATCTTATCTTTTGTGTAGATAAGATTTTTCTGGCACAACAATTTTAAGTTTGGAAATATGTATACATATATTCGATTTGCCAATATTTTAACATAATTAACAGGTAGTGGATATCCTGCCATCTAGGGAAGGGGTGGGGAGTTGGGGGAAAAAAATTTGTAACAGAAAGCTATGTAAGGGTTAATGTTGAAGAATTACCCACACATATGTTATGCAAATAAAATTTTTTTAAAAAAGGATTACTATCTTGGAGTGGGGGAGGGGAGAAAAATTGGGAGCACAAAGTTTCACAAAAACGAATGTTGAAAATTATCTTTACATGCATTTGGAAGAGTAAAATACTATTGAGGAATTAAAAAGGATGTATACTTTACCTTTAATAATCTGATGGCAACATTAGCAATCATTTTTATCTGAATTTTGTTGTCACATAAATATTATATATACATAGTCATATTTCTGAAAATTTTTCATGTTGTTCAGTAGTATGTCTGACTCTTTGTAACCCTTTCAAGGCTTCTGTTTTCCAGGCCAAATATCCTTACACTTTGATACAGCTACACTGTCCTTTTTGTTGTTTCTCACACAGAAAAATCCATCTCCCTCCCTTGCTTTGTCACCCATCTTTCATAACTGGAAAGTTCTCTCTCTTCACCTCTTAATCTTAGCTTCATTTAGGATTCAGCTCAATTCTCATCTTTGGAGGAAGCCTTTTCTGGGCCTGTCCTCACCCCTTTCACAGTCTCTTACCTGTGAGATTATCTTACATTCTAGCTATATGTATACCTATACATATGTATATTGCATATACATATATATGCATGTTTATACACACACAT
Organism: Myrmecobius fasciatus; assembly: GCA_023553655.1. Classification (NCBI taxonomy): domain Eukaryota; kingdom Metazoa; phylum Chordata; class Mammalia; order Dasyuromorphia; family Myrmecobiidae; genus Myrmecobius; species Myrmecobius fasciatus. Next base: position 313,616 of record JAJPUD010002321.1, read on the forward strand.
ATATGTATGTGTATACATTTTTTTTGCATATTGTCTTCTTCATTAGAGTATGAGATCCTTGAGAATAGGGTCTGTGTTTTTTACTTTCTTTTATTCTCAAAACTTAGCATAGTGTCCTGGAATTCAAGTGATTTGGTCAGGGTGGCAAGACTGGCAGAGATGGCATTAAAACCCAGTTCCTCCAAATCTAAATTCATGGTTCTTTGTTCTGTACAATTTTGGTTCCCTTCCTTCATACTTTTTTCCTTTTTTTAGCTTATTTTATTTCATTTTTAATTTCATTTATTTATTTAAAAAATACTCTTTGTTTTATGAATCATGTTGGGAGAAAAAATATCAAAACGAGGGAAAAACCATGTGAGAGGGGAAAAACAAAAAAAGAAGTGAACATAGCATGTGTTAATTTACATTCAATCTCCATAGTTCTTTTTCTGAATGCAAATGACCTTTTCAATCCAAAATTTGTTGGGATTGCTTTGGATCTTCCCCCATACTTTTTTTTTTCTTTTGCTGAGGCAATTGGAATTAAGTGGCTTGCCTGGGGTCACACAGCTAGGAAGTATTAAGTGCCTGAGGTCACATTTGAACTCAGGTCCTCAGGACTTAGGCCCATACTTTTGAATAAAGGTGTGTGCATTTGAATAGTGTAAAAAAAATAATGCATTGATAGACTCACTAGGGGGCACTGTGTTACCAAAAATGAATTATTGGAATCTTTAAGATCCTTTACTTAAAATCAAATGCAATTAAAAATGTTTTTGCAATGTTCTAAAAAAGGAAGAATTATTCTTACTAATTAATTTTTATCTTTCTTTAAGATGCCAGGATTGTGTCATTTTTCTTTTTTTTTTCCTCTACTGTTTTCACTGCTAATATGCAATGATGTGGGATCTAATTAAATTTTAGTCCCAGCTCTGACATATACTCTTTCTCTGATCTTGGGCAAATCACTTAACCTCCTGTCCTGGCCCTCAGTTTCTTTGTCTGTAAAATGGGGAGGTTGGACTAGATGGCCTCTGACATCATTCCCTTGTTCTGGAACTAAGCTTTTTTTTTTCAACTAAGATTTTTGAATGATTTTTAAGTGTCTACTAAAATGTCAGTCATTGTGCTGGGTATTGGGGATACTAATAGAAAAGCAATATAGGCCCTTCACTCCATTAGGTCAGAGGCAGTTTAATCTGGGGTCCATCCATGCCCAAAGGGCCTATAAGTAGATTTCAGGAGATTGAGGAATCTTTTTAGTATTTTGATAATTACATTTTAATATAATTGGTTTCCTTTGCAATCCTTAGGAGGGGTCCTGTAAGCTTCCTCAGACTACCCAAGGGGGAGGGACAGTTACAGATATGTTATTATAGGACTGTGGTAGTTCAGTCATTTTCAGGCATGTCTTACTCTTCAGGAATCCATTTGGGATTTTCTTGGCAAGAATATTGGAAGTGGTTTGCTATTTCCTTCTCTAGCTCATGTTACAGATGAGGAAATTGAGGCAAACAGGATGAGGAGACTTGCCCAGGGCCACACATCTAAGAAGTGTCTAAGGTCAGATTTGAACTCAGGAAGATAAGTCTTCCTGACTTCAGGCCCAGCACTCTATTCAGTGTGCCATCTAGCTTCTCCAAAAGATCTTTGTTGTCCCTATTTGGGGTTTGCTTGGCAGACATACTGGAATGGTTTGCCATTTTCTTCTCCACATCATTTTACTGTTGAGTTAACTGAGGCAAACACAATTAAGTGACTCAGACCCTTAATTCATCCTAGCTGTGTGATCCCGGGCAAGTCACTTAACCCCAAAGGCCTTACAAAAGAAGAAATGCAGGGAATTACAGAGACCTCTGAACAAAGAATAGATATGGGGATGTAGATGTTCAGCAAGGGGTACATTCTGAAACTTCTTGGGGAGACAATGTTGGGTTCCTGGGGGGATCACAGAGAAGGCTAACCAGGGAAAGATATGGGAGGATCGTAGGGGCTCAGCATGGGATAGACACAGATGCTTCTGGAGGGGAGGTTTTGGGGTTCTCTGGATGTAAGGGAAGAGTTACAAGAACCTCCAAAGAAAGAAGATATGGACATCATTGGTACTCAGCATGGGGTGTTTAGAGAGAGTCTGGGGAAAGGTTGTAGGGTTCTTGAGGAGTCAGGAGTGGAGAGTTACAGACCCCCAAAGAAAGAGAGGCTATCTGGGTAGTAGGTACTCAACAGGTGATTCAGTGACTCCTGAGTCCTGCGACGGTGTAGGGTTCAAAGATACTCAGCAGGTTGTGAAGACAGAGACTCCTGGAGGAAAGGTTTTAAGGTCTTTGGGGTTCAGGTGGGGGGGAGTTACAGAGACCCTGAATCTAAAGAACATGTGGGAGTTATAAGTGCTCAACAGGTGGAAGATATTGAGACTGAGGGAAGTTGTGACTTTCTTAGGAAGTTAGGCGTTATGGAGAACCCCAAACACAGGGAGGATATGGGAAATTAATGGGTACTCAGCAGGGGGTAGAGACTTCTTGGGAGAGGCTGTGTGGTCCTTGGAGACTCAGAAGGGTAATTACAATGCTCCCTGAATTAGGGGATGATATCAGGCATCATAGGGTCACAGCAGGGACTAGCTGCAGGCTCCTGGGTGAAGGTGAAGTTTTTGACTGTTTTGAGGAGTTGGGAGACCTTTGAACAAGGAAAGGATATCTGAATAAGTAGCTGCTCAGGAGGGGGTAAATACAATGACTCATGAGGGGGGAGTTTTAGAATCCTTGGGATATCAAGAAGGGGAAACCATGGTGATCACTGACCACTGGAGGATATGGAGTTTTTAGGGGTGGGTATAGAAACTCCTTGAGGAGAAGTTGGGGGGCTCTTGGAGGATCATGAGGGGGGACTCACAAAGACCCTTGAGCATGGAGAGGATGAGGGTGGGGTCTTGGGAAGTCAGGAGAGTGGAGAGAAGTGATGGGGGAATCATATTGGTAGAAATATTCTTGGGGAGAGGTTATCAGATTCTTGGGGAGTCGCAAGATAGTGACATAGACTCCTGATCAGGGAGAGGATATGAAATTGCTAGGTGCTCAGCAGGGGATTGTTATACCAGAGTTTCCTTGTCTCAGTTTCCCTCAGTTGCAGTATCAACCTCCCTCAATTGCTGTTTCAATCTCCCTTAATTGCTCTGTCCCAGAATAGCAATTGCCACTTCTTGACCTTCAGAAATAATTGGACTCACATTTCAAAGGAATTATGAAACCTCCAGGTGGCCAGCCTCAACATCCTCCTTATCTGTATGACCCAGACTTTCTGTCTGTCTGGGGTGTCGACACATCTGTCTGTTCTCGGAACATTATATGAGGACATGGGATTAGGAAAAGGAAAGGGAAAAGACAGGAGATAAGAGATAGGTTTATATGAATCGGCTTAAGCAATTGAGGGAGACTGAGAGGGAAAATGTGGTACAACAGGATGGATAAAGGAACACCTTAGGGAGAGGTTGTAGAGGTTTTGCAGAAACATAAAGGGTGTGTTATAGAGACCCATGAAGTGTGGAAGGATGTGAGGTGGTTATAGGTACTCAGTGGGAATTAGATGCAGAAGCTCCATGGGGGAGATTGTGGGGCTCTTTTTTCCCCAGAGTCAGAAGAGGGAATTGAGGTAGCTGTGAACAAGGAGAGGTTATGGGGTTGTAGGTACTTGTGGAGGGTTGAGGTTCGGGGTTGTTCATTGGAGGTGGATACTGAGATGCCTTGGGGAGAGGTTGTGAAGTTGTTGGAGAGTTGGGGGGGGTTTACAGAGACCCATGTAAAGGGGGAAGATGTAGTTGATTAGAGTTGCTCAGCAAGGTGACAGATATGTGGTCTTCTGAAGTGAGATTTAGGGAGGTCTTGGGAATTCAAGAGGGGGACGTTAGAGATTCCTGAACAGAGGGAAAGATGTGGAGGTCATAGATGCTCAGCAGGGAGTTGAAACCAAGATTCTTTGTGGAGGTTTTGGGGAGTCAGGAAGGGGGAGATACAGAGACCTCTAAAAGGAGAAGTGATATGATGGGATCTTAAGGGGACATACCAGAAAGCAGACATAGATTCCCAGAGTGAGTTTTTTTGGGTTCTTAGGAGGTCAGATGAGGGGATTTGCAGGGATCCCTGAATAAGGAGAGAGTATGAGGGTGGTAGGTATTCAGCAGAATCAAGAAGGACTCACTAAGAGACTCCTGAGTGGAGAATGTGGGTGCTTTTGGGGTGTGCAGAAGGGAGCTGAGATCCAGACTCATTGAGGGGAAGTCAGAAGGGGGTAGTTAAGACAAGCCCATGAGCAAGAAAGAATATGGAGTTTGTATATTCTCCTAATATTGAACTAGCCCTGGTTTCCTGGTATAAATCCTACTTGATCATAGTGTGTTATCCTGGGGATGACTTTCTGTAATCTCGTTGCTAATATCTTATTTAAAATTTTTTGCATCAATATTCATTAGGGAAATTGGTCTATAGTTTTCTTTCTCTGTTTTCACCCTACCTGGTTTAGCTATCAGCACCATCTCGGTATATAAGAAGGAATTTGGTAGTACACCTTCTTTCCCTATTTTTTCAAAGAGTTTATATAGTATTGGAATTAATTGTTCTTTGAATGTTTTGTAGAATTCACATGTCAATCCATCTGGCCCTGGAGACTTTTTCTTAGGGAGTTGATTAATAGCTTGTTCTTTTTCTTTCTCTAAAATGGGGCTATTTAAATAATTTATTTCCTCTTCTCTTAACCTGGGCAATCTATATTTTTGTAGATATTTCTCCATTTCACTTAGATTATCAAATTTATTGCCATAAACTTGGGCAGAGTAACTCCTAATTATTGCTCTAATTTCCTCTTCACTGGTGGAAAGGAGTTTGTATATTCTTAACAGAGACTTAGGGGATATTGTGGGGTTCTTAGACAGTTGGAGTGGAGTCATGGTGATGTCTGAACAGGGAAACAATATGGGGTATCATGGGATCTCAGAAAAAAGTAGCTACAAGACTCCTAGGGGGAGTGATGGGGGGTTACAGAGAACCTTGAACAGGGAGAAGATGTGATGGTCAGAGGTGCTCAGTAAGGGGTAGAGACAAATTCCTTGGGGAGATGTTATGGGATTCTTGTGTCAAGAGGAGTGATGAGTTACAGAGACTCATAAAAGAGGATAGGACATAAAAGGGTGTCACAGTTACTCATCAGGGGCACAAGTAATTTGGCTCCTGGGGTGAGGTTTTGGAAGATCTTGGGACTTAGAGACTCAGAGACATCTCTGAAATGAGGGGATATGGCGGTTATTAGGTACTCAGCAGCGTTGATACAAAACTTCCTTGGTTGTAGGTTTTAATAGCTGGAGTAGGTGTATGTGTGTGTGTGGGGGGGTTTAGAGATACCTCTGAACAAGATAAAAGAATGGATGATAGTAGCAGCTCAGCTGGTGACACATACCATACTCATCAGGGGAGGTTTTGGGGGGCTTTAGAGAGTGAGGATGGGGGAGATACAGAGACTGCTAAAATGGGGAATGATATAGGAGGTTGTTAAAAGGACTCAACAGGGAGGAGAAAAAGACTTCTTAGAGAAGGCTGTTAGATTGTTGGGGAGTCAGGATAGGGAAAATGCAGTGACCATATAGCAGGAAGATAAAGGAGCAGGTTATTAGGGCTCATCAGGAGGGTATGTACAGAAATTCAAGAGGAAAGTCTTTGAGATTCTTGGGGAATCAAGACACAGATCTGGAAAAGGGCAGGATATGAGAATCTTAGGTGCTTAGCAGGGGTAAGGAAATTCTTTGGGGTGAGATTTTGGACCTCTTTGGGAATCAGGCAGGGAGTGTTAATGAGATTCCTGAATGGGGAGATGATATGGTAGGATCATAGAAACTCAACAGGGGGTATATTGTATGCATTACTTTGGGGGCTTAGGGGTTTTTTGAGAAGGCACAATGCCAGAATTAAAGAGAGTTACAGGGACACACAGAGAGAATAAGGGATTCATAGGTGGTGGCAGGGGTTTGAGACAGGAAACCTTGGCAGAGGATGTGAGATTCTTAGTCAGGGCTATGTTACAGAGACACCTCGAAAGGAAAAAGATGAGGAGGGGGAGTCTTGGGAGGTCAGCAGGGGGTAAATACAGAGACTCCTTGGCAGGAGGTTATGGGTTTTTTTTTTTTTTTTTGAGGAGTCAGGAAGAGGGAAAAGCAGAGATCTCTAAACAAGGGGAAGGTATGGGGCTCATATGTGCTTAATAGTGGGTAGAGACTAAAACTATGCATACCCTTTGACCCACCTATGCAATCCCCACCTATGCTATCCTAAAGAGATCAAAGAAAAAGGAAAAGGAACCATGTGTATGAAAATATTTATGGCAGCTCCTTTTTGTGGTGGCAAAGAATTAGAAGCTGAGGAATGGCTGAACAAGTTGTGGTATAAAATTGTGAGTACTGTTGTGCTATAAGAAATGATGAGGGGGGTGGTTTCAGAAAATCCAGGACATCTTATATGAACTGATGCAAAGTGAGCAGAGCCATGAGAGCATTGCACAGTTACATCAATGTTAAATGTGAAAGTCTTAGCTACCTTGATCAAGACAATGAACCACCACAGCTCCAAAGAACTCATAAATGAAAAATTGTATTCACTTCCCAAGAGAGAATAGATGGAGTGCAGACTGAAACATATTTTTAGACTTTATTTTTCTTTCCCTTTCCAAGACCTTCAATGTAACTAGTGTGGAAATATGTTTTACATGATTTCATATGAATAATGGGTATTGGATTTTTTGTCAGGGGAAGTAATGGTGACCCCAAAATAAGGTACCTTAGGCTCTCAGTATGAGGTAGATAAAAAGATTCCTGGGGTTGTAGGATTCTCAGTCATGGGGAAGTCATGGTGACCAAAAACTAGGGAATCATAGAGTCTCAGCAGGGGGTAGCTAAAGAAACTCCTGAGGTTTTGAGGTTCTCAGTCATGGAGTAGTAATGATCACCCCACAAAAAGAAGAAATCATGAGAGACTATAGAGTTTCATCAAAGGGCAAATATACAGTCTCCTAGGGTTGTGGAGTTCCCGATTAGTCATGGAGAAATAATGGTGACCTATGAATGAGGGGCCATAGGGTCTCAGCAGGGGATAGATAAAGAGACTTCTGGGGTTATGGAGATCTTGGTTAATCATGGGAAGTAATGATGACCCAAGGACAAGGAGAAAACATCAGAAACCATAGGTTCTCATCAAGAGGTAGATAAAGAAACTCCTGAATTTGTGGTGTTCTTGATTAGTCAGGGGGCAATTATGGTGATCCATGAACAAAGAACTATAACATGTCAGCAGCAGGTAGATAAATAATAGACTCCTGGGGTTGTGAGGTTCTCATTTAGTCATGGGGAAATAATGGTGACCCATGAAAAGAAGACTATAGGTTTTCAGGAGGGTGTTGACTGAGGGACTCCTGGTGTTGTGTGGTTCTCAATTACTCCTTGAGAAGTAATGATGACCCATGAACAAAAGAACATAAAATCTGAGCAGAGGTTAGACTCATGGCATTGTGGGGTCCTCGGTTAGTCATGGGGAAGTAATAGTGAATCAAGAAAAAAAAGAAAACGTGAGGGACGATAGGGTTTCATCAAGTTGTAGATAAAAATACTCCTGAGGTTGTGGGTTTCTCAGTTAGTCATGGGAAAGTAATGGTGAGCCAAGAAAAGGAAGAAAACATAAGGGACCTTAGAGTCTCATGAAAGGGTATATAAAGAGTCTTGTCTAGTTTTGGGGTTATTGGATAGTATTGGGGAAGTAATGGTGACCCATAAGAAGGGGCCATCTGATCTCACCAGGGGTAGATGAAGAGCCTCCTGGAATTATGGGGTTCTTGATTAGTTATGGGGGGTGTAATGGTTACCCAAGAAGAGTGAGAAAACATGAGGGGCCAAAGGGTATCATCAAGGGGGAGATAAAGAGACTCCTGGAGCTGTGGGGTTTTCCATTAGTTATGGGTAATTAATGGTGACATTTGAACAAGGTACAATAGGGTTTCATCAAGGGGGAAATAGAGACTCCTGGGGTTGTGAAGTTCTCAGTCATGGGGTAGTAATGGTGACTCAAGAAAGAGCAGAAATCATGAAAGACTATAGGGTCTCATCAAGGGGTAAATATAGAGTCTTCTGGGGTTGTGGGACTCTTGATTAGTCATGGAGAAATAATGGTGACACATGAATGAGAGACCATAGGATCTCAACAGGGGGTAGATTAAGAGACTCCAGGGGTCATGGGGTGCTGGGTTAGACTTGGAGAAGTAATGGTGACTCAAGAACAAGAAGACTTGAAGGACCATAGGGTCTCATCAAAGGGTAGTTAAGGAGACTCATGTGATTGTGGGGTTCTTGGTTTGTCATGGGGAAATAATGATTACTGATGAACAAGGGATCACAGGGTCTCTGCAGGGGGTAGATAAAGAGACACCTAGGGTCATGGGGTTCCCAGTTAATAATGGGGAAGTAATGGTGACTGAAGAACCAAGGAGAAAACATAAAGGATAATAGAGGTCTCATCAAGAGGTAGATAAGGATAGTCCTGGGGATGTGGGGTTCTTGATTTGTCATTTGTAATTATTTGTCATCCATAAACAAGGGGTGATAGAATCTCAGCAGAGGGAAGGTTAAGAGACTCTTGTGGTTATGGGGTTCTTGGTTAGTCATGGGGAAGTAATGGTGACTCAAGAACAAGGAGAAAAAATGAAATACCATAAGGTCTCATCAAGGAGTAGATAAAAAGATGCAGGGGGAAATAATTGTGATCTGTGAACGAGAGACTATTGGTTCTCATGGGATACATATAGAGACTCCTCTACCTATTGGGTTCTCTAGGAGTCATAGGGAATAATGTTGATTGAAGAACACAGAGAAAACAAACAAATGGGCCTTTTCTAGGAGTAAAAACTCCCATGATTGTGGAGTTCTCAAAGCATCATGGGAAAGTAATGGTGACCCAAGAATAAGACAAAAATATGAGAGACCATAGCATCTTATCAAGGCATAGATAAAGGGACACCTGTGACTCTGGGGTTCACTGGGAAAGTAATGGTGACTGAAGAACATGGAAGAAAGATGAGGGATCATATATAGCCTTCTCAAAGGATAGATAGAAACTCCTGGGGTGGTGGGGAACTCACTGTGTCATGGGGAAGTAATGGTAACCAAAGAACATGAAGAAAACATGGGGGGCCATAGGACCCCAACAGGGAATAGATAGAGACTTTTGGGGTGGTGGGGTTCTCAAGGTATCATGGAGAAGTAATGGTCACACATGAACAACAGAACAAAGGGTTTCAGCAGAGGGTAGATAAAGAGACTTCTGGAGTTTTGGGTTTCTCAATGTGTCATGGGGAACTAATGTACCAGGAATGAGGCTCCACAGGGTCTCATCATGGGGTAGACAAATAGAATCCTAGTGTTCTGAATTTCGCAGGGAGTCATGGAGAATTAATGGTCACCCAAGAACTATAAGAAAACCTCAGAAACCATAAGATTTCATTAAGTGATAGGCAAAGAGATTTCAGGGGTTGTGGGGTTCTTGATTAATTATGGGAAAGTGATGGTGACTGAAGAAAAGGAGAGATCATGAAGGACTATAGGATCTCATCAACGGGGAAAAGAAGGATACTCCTGGGGCTTTGGGATTTTTGGTTTTTCATTTGTAATTATTGGTCACCCATCAACAGGGGACCATAGAATCTCAGCAGGGTGTACATCAAGAGACTCCTGGGATTGTGTGGAGTTCTTGGTTAATCATAGGGAAGTAATGGTGACCAATGAACAAGGGAGAATGGGTTCTCAGCAGGGCAAGGAAAAGTGCCTCCTGAGATATTGGGGTTCTCTGTTGTCATGGGGAAGTTAAGGTCACACATGAACAACAGACCAGAGGGTCTCAGCAGAGGCTACATAAAAAGGTTCCTGGCGTTTGGGGTTTCTCGATGAATCGCGGGGAACTAATGGTGTCCCAAGAGCGAGGGACCATAGGTTGTCATCAGTGGGTAGATAAGGATACCCTGGGATTGTGGAATTCTTGGTTAATCATAGGGAAGTAATGGTGACCAATGAACAAGGGAGAATGGGTTCTCAGCAGGGCAAGGAAAAGTGCATCCTGGGATTTTAGGATTCACTGTTGTCATGGGGAAATAATGTTGACCAGTGAATGAGGGACCATAGTTTCTCAGCAGGAGCTAGATAAAGAGACTTCTGAGGTTATGGGGATGGAGAGGCAAGCAGAGCACACAGGGAGAGGCAGAGAGAGGGAGATATAGAGGGAGATGCAGAGAGAGTGTGACAGTGACTGTATGAAAATGTGAATGTGAGTGTGAGTATGACAGTGAATGAAATGTGAGAATGAGTATATAAATGAATGCTAGTGTGAGTGTAGCAGTGAGTGTGAGTGTGTGATTGAGCATGTTTTAAGTGTGAGTAAGTGTATGAGGATATGAAGGTGTGAGTTTAAGAGTCACAGTGAGAGAGAGAAAGAGAGAGCGAGTGAGCGCAGGGAGAGGCAGAAAGAAAGTCAGAATGAGGCAGAGAGAGAGTGTGAGAGTAAGAGTATGAGTGTGATTGGGACTGAGTGTGAGAGTAAGTTTGAGTGTGAGGGAGTGTTAGGTTAAGATTTATGATTTGCTCCTACAGAATGGCTCACTCCCACAACAAGACCTCAGATGCCAGGTTGTATGAAAATGTTTAATAACAGTGAATATAATAACAATGAAATATGAAAAACAAGAATTGACAGTACAGTTCTTACAGCAAAAGCACTTAATGTATCTTATGATTAATATAACTACTACAGTACAAAGAGATAGACTAGAGGAGGAGAGAAGAAAGAATATATCACCGATTCGGGGGAAGCACCAACATTGCAGCTCTCTAGCTGGGGAATCCCAGGTTTCAGCCCTACAAGTCCCGACCTGGAGGGTCCCAGGCAGAGCGTCCTCTCTATAGGTGAGATTCCAATTTGGGTATTGATCTATCATGACTTCAACAGCCCAGGGAACAAAGGTGGCTAAACGCCAGCAATGATGGCTTCACTCTCTTGAGCGAAGGCAGAAGGGGGACCAGTCCTGCCAGTCTGTCAAGAGTGAAGCTTTACTCCTGGAGTGGCTAGTTCCAGTACATAGATAATGTGTCCTTGGTGTATTTGGCCAGAATCTACCCAGGACGGTGTTCTTTAAACTCTTTGTTCCCAAGGTTATTCAGCAGCTGCAAAACAGGGATGAAACTGTAATTACCCCATGGACATGGAGAGAAACTGAGGGCCAAGGCCTACAGAATCTTATCCTTATACTTATATCTTTCAGGGAGAGAGATGAAACGACAAGCAGAGGACACAGGAAAGGGCAGAGAGACTGTGAGAGTAAGAGAGAATGAAAATGAGTATGAGAGTTTCTGAATGAGTATGATCATGAATGTGCTTGTGAAAGTGAATATTTAGTGTGTATGATTATTGTGAGTGTGAGAATGAGAGTAAGTGTGAGAGTGAGTGAGAACGAGTGTGTGAATGAATGTTTGAGAGTGGCAGGCCAAGAACACAGGGAGAGGCATAGAGAGGTAAAGGTAGAGAGAGAGTGTGAGAGTGAGAGGGCATATGAATGTGAGTGTTAGAGTAAGTGAGAGTGAGTGTGAGTGATTGTGAGAGGGCACATGGAAGAGAGGAAGTGTGTGAAGGAGTTTGAGTGTGAGACGGAGGATGAGAGTAAGAATGACTATAAATGTTAAGAGTGAGTATGAATATAAGAGTAAGCGTGAATCAGAGTGAGAGTGGAAACAGAGACAGAGTGGAAGGCAGAGGAAACAGAGGCAGAAAGAGGCAGAGAAAAGGAGGACCAGAGTGAGTTTAAGTGTATACATTAGTGTATTGATGAGTGAATCGGTGAGTGTATGCATGTATGAGTGTGTTGAGAGTGAGTATGAGTATAACAGAGAGAAAGAGACAGAGAGAGAGAGAGAGAGAGAGAGAGAGAGAGAGAGAGAGAGAGAGA
>JAJPUD010002322.1:0-32008 GCA_023553655.1 Myrmecobius fasciatus
CTTCTGCTTCTTGCTCATGATTTAAAGTTGGGATATTGGTCAAAAGCTGAGAAAACTGCAACAATTTATATTTGCCCTGGGGCAGTTTGCCGAGTTGACTTCTGGTCTGAGTCTGGTCGGGCTAGATTCGCACCAGGACCACGTTTTCAGCTGTTCTCATCCACCCCCTTCCAAAGGCAGATCTGCCAAAGCACCTGCCCGCAAGCAGAGCAAAGTGGCCCAGGCGTCTCCCAGGGGCTTCCTGGGTGCCCAAAATCCGCCCCTCTATCACAGCCCTGACTTCCGCCCCAGCTGGAGTCCGATCGCGACCAGAGGCCGATTTCCCCTGAGGCTAACCGTCTCCGGAGTTCTTTCAAGGTAGATCTTTTATAGAAGTGCGTTGTAGTCCAAATGCTTGGCGAGGACCTCACTGGGAAACCAGTTTTAAGGCTTACTTTGTCTGGGTTGGGGGAATGTCGGAGGGAGTTCACAGAGAAAGCTGTCCGCAGTTCTCCATCTTGGCTCCGCCCCTGTTGGTCATTTCTTACAGAACAATAATATTCCATAACATTCATATACCATAATTTATTCAGCCATTCTCCAATTGATGGGCATCTTTTCAATTTCCAGTTTCTTGCCACTACAAAAAGGGCTGCCACAAACATTTTTGCACATGTGGGGCCCTTTCCCTCCTTTAAAATCTCTTGGGGATATAGGCCCAGTAGAAACACTGCTGGGTCAAAGGGTATGCACTGTTTGATAACTTTTTGAGCATAGCTCCAAATTGCTCTCCAGAATGGTTGGATCCGTTCACAGTTCCACCAACAATGTATCAGTGTCCCAGTTTTCCCACATCCCCTCCAACAGGTATCATTATCATTTCCTGTCATTTTAGCCAATCTGACAGGTGTGTAGTAGTATCTCAGAGTTGTCTTAATTTGCATTTCTCTGATCAATAGTGACTTGGAGCACCTTTTCATGTGACCGGAAATAGTTTCAATTTCTTCGTCTGAAAATTGTCTGTTCATATCTTTTGACCATTTATCCATTGGAGAATGGCTGGAATTCTTATATATTTGAGTCAATTCTCTATATATTTTAGAAATGAGGCCTTTATGAGAACCTTTGGATGTAAAAATATTTTCCCAGTTTACTGCTACCCTTCTAATCTTGTCTGCATTCATTTTGTTTGTACAAAAACTTTTCAACTTGATATAGTCAAACTTATCTATTTTGTGATTAATGATGACCTCTAGTTCTTCTTTGGTCACAAATTCCTTCCCCCTCCACAGGTCTGAGAGGTAAACCATCCTACATTGTTCTAATTTGTTTATAATATTATTCTTTATGCCGAGGAGTCATTTTCTCAAACAATTCTTTAAGGCAGGGCAGAATAGATATAGCCTTTGAATAGGGATCAGCATTTTTTTAAAAAAAATTAACAGACTAGAATGATAGGTTGAAACTTAAATGATGAAATTTAATAGAAATAACAGTAAGATACTACAACACTTGGGTTAAAAAAATCAACTTCACTACTACCAGCTAGAAAGAAAGCATTAGTAGCCAACAAAACATGAAAGAGATGGAGGTTTTAGTCTATGGACCAATAAAAATGAGTAGTTTCACGTAGCCAAAAAACTTAGATAATCAGGTTATATTAAGAAGCATGTGGTATATAGAACAAGTAGGTGAGAGACATATGCCCAGCTCTGCTCAAACTACATTTCAAATTTTGTCTTCAATTCTGGGTACTACTTTTCAGAAAACTTAGAGCATATGCAAAGTAGAACCATCAATATGATGAGAAGTCTGGAAATCACAGAATTTCTGAAAAAGTTGAAGGAATGGGGGGCAGCTAGTTAGGAGCACAAATGATTTAGTATTGTCTAATGAGTGTGTTCAAGTACTTGAACGATTTTCGTACAAAAGAGGGGTTCCGTCTTTTCTCCTTGATAACAAAGGACAGACATAGTGAATGGAGGTTTTGTAGAAGCAGATTTAGGTTTGTACTCATAGAACCTTAGCAAGGTAAGTTACTTAAGCAGCCATCTCATTCAACCTGTACTTTAATAAAAATGTTCTTTACTCCCTATCTGAAAGATGCGTATCCAGTCTTTGTTAAATATTTTCAAAGAGACTGAGCCCAAGATTTATCAAGGCAAACCATTTTGTTTTGTAACAGTATTAATTTTTGCAAACTTTATCTGTACACAAAGCCAAAATCTTTCTACTTCATCTTTATCCATTATTTCTGTCTCTGTCCTCTGGGATCAAGCACAGCAAGACTAATTCCTTTCCTATATGAGATCCCTTTAAATGCACGGAAATTATTATATCTCCACTGAATCTTCTCTCTAGGTTAAACATCTCCAGGTTTTTTTTAAATGAATCCTCACATGGAATAAATTTGAGACATTTTACTATCTTAGTTGCACAATCTTCTCCCACTTCCCATTTAGATAATCTCTGGTGTCTATATTAAATATAATGCTCCAATAATACAAATTGACTCCATGTATATTCTGATCAGACCAAAGTATAGTGGAACCATTCTCTTAGGAGTGGACACTGAGATACTTAACTAAATTATTTATCTATATCTATATCTATATCTATATGTGTGTGTAGCTATCTTTCTATCTATCTCTATCTCTATTTCTATATCTCTATATCTGGATATGCTCTTTACTGGTTTATTAAGTGTCTGTTATGTACCAGGCACTATCCTGGTTGTCAGTGATAAAAAGACAAAAAATGAAAATGGTCTTTTCTGGCAAGCAATTTACATTTGATGATGGAGAAAAGCTGGGTAGAACATGTATGCAGATAGGGAAATACAAAATAACTACAGAATAATGTGGAGGGGGCGGGGGAGAGTAGTACTTAGACTTGGAAGAATTATTTGATAGAAGCTTATTGGTAGTAGGTGGCCCTTGAACTGAGCTTTAAAAAGAGGTAAGGATTCTAAGAGGCAGAAATGAGAAAGGAGAACATTCCACGCATATGGGTGACAATTTGTGCAAATACATGGAAGTGGGAGATACAAAATCATATGTAGAGAGCAGCAGTTTGGGACTGGCCAATTTAGCTAGAATGTAGAATGTATGAGATGAAGTGATGTCTAGAGTGAATGTAGAGAGGTAAATTAGAAAGAACTCCACTGTGAAAAGTATTATTTTTATTTTTTATTTAAATTTTAAAAAGAATATCTATCTTTTTCTGCTCACCTCTTCTTATGCCATTCCTTCCTCAATAAGAAAGCAAGAAAAGCAGACTCCCCTGTTAGAAACAGCCAAAATAAATTCCCCATTTGACAATGTGTCAAAAATATGTCTTAAAAACCTGCACTTTGAGTCAATTATTTCTCTAGTAGAAAGTGAATTTCCTGTTTCATCATGAGTCCTCTAGAATCATGACTGGTCATTGTTTTGATCAGAGTTCTAAGGCTTTCAAAGTTGATCATCTTTACAATATTATTGCTATATTTATACATTATTTTCCTGTTTCTGCTTATTTTCTTCAATATCAGTTCAGACAAGTCTTCCCAGATTTCTCCAGTATTTCTTATAGCACAATAGTATCCATAACTTGTTCAAGTATTTCCACATTGACTAGGTATACCTCAGTTTGTGAAGAGTTTTAAATGATAAACAGAAGAATTTATATTTTATCCTAGAAGCAATATGGAGTCTTTGAAAGTAATTGAGCAGAAGAATGATATTTTAGACACATGTTGTAGGAATATAATTTTCTACTTGTACAGAAGATGTTTTGCAGAATGGAGAGATTGTATTCAACTGGAATTTATTAATTAATTAGTTAATAAACATTATAACAGTCCAAGTAAGAAATGGTAAGGGATTTTATCAAACTAGTGTCAAGTGGAGAAAAATGGGTTGAATGTAAAGGATAATTTGGAGGTAGAATAGAATAGGACTACACAATTATATGGATATAGAAGGAGGATGTAATGTGGGTAGAAGGAGTGTTAGAATGAGATTTGGCTTCAAATCTAGTCTTTGATGATTATGAAACAGTGTGTCCAGAACAAGGCACAACTTCTTAGACTACCAGTTTGTTCTTAGTAAAACAGAGATTAAGATAATAGCTATAGCACCTGATTCACAGACTTCCTGTGAAGAACATCCATAATATAGTTGAAGTACTTTGTACACCTTAAAGTGTTATACAGTGACTATTATTGATTTATTTTGCTTGCTTTTCCAGAGGTCATAATGGAGACCAATTAGTGGAAGTAATAATAGAGACTGTTTTAAAGAAAAGTTTCCTAATAATTAATGTTGTCCAGTAGAGAAATGGGCTGCCTCAGGAAGTATTGAGTTTTCTGATACAGGAGGTCCACATGTGAAAGCTTTCCCATAGCTTTTGCTAGATCTCTCCTTTGTTTTAACCCATTTCCCCTCATATTATGCATGTATATATATATGTGTGTGTGTGTGTGTGTCTGTCTATCTATTCCTTTGTTTGCAATTATATTGTCAGATGAACTATCTTTGCCCCAAATCTGAAAGTGCCTACTTAATAAAAATTTGTTTATTTAATGAATGAGGGATGAGCTATCCTTTTTCAGAGATGTTGTAGATAGGATTTAGGTTTTTGGTTTAAGTCAGACTAGGAGGGGCAACATGGTGTAGTTGATCAAGAGCCACCCTCAACATCAGGAGAATCTGGGACCAAATTTCACCTCTGGAACATATTGATTATGTGATCCTTTTCAAGACACTTATCCTTAGTGCCCCAGATAACTCTCTAAGATTATGTTACAAGGAAAGTACCAATCTATATTGTTGAAGGAATCTTCATGGAAGTTTCCTACACTAATGAAATAATAATCTAGAAATACATACACATACACATTCATACACATATACTTAGACATGCTTTGAAGTTCCTTCTAATTGTGAGATTTCATGAGTCCTTTTGGAAATAGTCTGAAATCTTGAAACTCAAACTTGAGCACTAAATGTAGTAACATATAATGGCCTTCAGTTTTATCCAGAACACTATTTGTGGTCATGATAATTTGCTTCTAGAAATAATAGGGAAAGCTAGTTTTAAAACATTTAGAATGGAATGATTAACCACCTTCCTATGTCAAAGTTTTCCAAATAATGAAAAAAGTCCATGTTATCAAACAAAATTCCTGAAAAGTATATTCTTTCTTTTTTGTTATAAAAGCCCTTAACTTTTTAGTACAATAGCAATTAGCTGCTTTTGCTCTGTCTAAAGGAGTAGACTAATTCTTGGTGAAATGACATTTTTTTGTCATGCCTAGAGTTTTTAGATCGCCATCAGATTGGACTGAAACTTTTTTCTAATTATTTTGAACCAGAGACAAAGGTAAAACTGTAGTTTTTTTTTCCTGTACATTTTATTGAGAATAAGGCAACTTTGTAAATAAGAAAATCCTCCTTCTTGGCATCCAGCAATAACTTTGTTTTCAAAGTTTATCTATATTTCACATATATGGACATTTTCAGAGATGTGGTAAAATTGTCATCTGATAGCATGTCTTCAGCTCTGGTGTTAAACAGGCACTGATCTCATGTTAAAAGGTATGGGGGGAGGGGAAGCTTTAGAGATAATAACACCTTTGGAATGTTAATAGTACCAAACTTTCAAAAGGTAAAATTATTTCTTTGCCAAACTAGCAAAGAAACAGATTGGCTGAGTCCATTTTGTACCTTTGTGCTCAGGAATCACTAGGTTTAAATTACAGCAGCTTGAGTCTTTGCTTTTCAATCCCTTAATCCTTAAGGAGCAGAGGTTTCAGTTCAAGACAACTTCACACAGAACCTAAGAAAAGACTCTGTGAGCCTCCCTCAAGTATGATGATCATTTTTTCAGCTGTAATCTTTCACTTGCATCCCATAGTAAAAAATGACTTTGAGGAAAACCAGTGTCAAATAATTAATGCATTTCCAATGAAGGACTCTTTTCCACCATGGTTTAATACACATGCATGAAAAGCCATAAATGCTTTCATGTGAGCCCCTCACAGACATTTGTACCTGTGGTTTTCATCACAATTTTACTGGGATCTCCGCACATTAGTGAACCTTTGTGAGGTGCCTCAGCTGAAATGGAAAAAAGAAGCTAGCCTGGGAGGTTTTACATCTGGTAGCCAAAATCATTACTTAAACAAGCTACGTCAGTTTCAAGGCAAAAAAAAAAAAGTTATGCAGGTTGTATCGGGACAATTACGTTTTGATCTAAGACACATACATTTGTCAATTATTTCCAGGTGTTTCTTAAATACCACATTTTCCTGATCCATAATTAATATTTTGCTAATAGGGTTGGAGCAGAAAGTTGCTCACCGTGTCTTGATGCCATAAATGATAAACTCTAATAGAAACCATATTTGAATGCTTAGGATTTTAAGCATTATGCTAGATTGTGTCACAATTCTTATTGAAAATTATAATTTCCAGGTGCTCTGTATTGTTTTTGATCAAAGGGAGTGGAAATGTAATGAGTTCTTTAAGTTTTCTCCCTGAGGACTCAAAGAGTATATAATGGAAGTGGTTATGATTTATTTTCTGAGCCATTCTGGAAACAGTTATGAAAACCTGTAGTTAAATGCTGGTACCCAGGGTGGTTGTATCTGCTGATATTTACTAACTTATGTAAGGCTGTGGTAGCAAATTCTGAAAACAACAGAGCACTTTTCAACTGAAACACCATGTTGAGGAAACTTTACCAATTAGAAAACATTACTCTCAATGCCTTCTTTTTAGAATGACTATTTCTTAACTATATATTAAATATTCTTAGGATCACACATAATTTGAGACTTCTGAATTTTACCCTTATAAATAACAAAAAGCAATATAATTTTTTTGGTCAATGATGGTAATGAATATATATGAGAAACAATGGAATAGTCATATCACAATTTTATGGGATTATTTTCTCATTTTTCTATATTAACCTTATCTTAAGAAATGCTAAAAATTTTGAATTGTAAGATTGAATTCACATTCTGTGCTTTTTCAGCTAGAGAAAAATTTCAAGCCCTCTGCCTTTAAAGCAAATGCAAAAAAGTAACCAGCAGTCTCCAGTTGATTTTTTTTTTTTATTTTTGATCTTCCTCAAATATTGTTTGACCTTAATCACTGTCTTCCAACAAGCTTAATGTGACATCACCCTGAAACAAAAACACACAGCTCTCAAGTCTGGCTCCGGAATGAAAAAGCCGTGATTATTAGTCCTCTGTGTGATCTTTTCAGATTGCACTGATGAGATGAAGTTTAATCTCGTTTCTCTCCTATCCAGTACCACAAACCACAGGCAGTTTAAGGCAGCCTGAAAATCTCTTACATCTGGAAGAGCAATAATTCATGGGATTTCACTTGACAGCCATGACAGGCAGCAGGGCAGCCAGAAACAACCGTCTCTTATGTTGTGCTATTTGCAAAAAATCAGAAGAGGAGGAGCCGGCACAGGACCACATCCTTCTTTAGCATATGTTAGAGGAGGAAACCCTTTTATTTTCTGCCAGATGCTCCATGAATAGGTTCTAAATATTACATAGACAGTAGCTATCACTTCCAAACAAAATTCCTTGGTGTCTGCTAAGCTGCAGAGCATATGAAGGCCTATTGTTTGGCAAAAGAATCATGCTTATATTTGCACAGATTTTTTTTTATAGATAGTTCAGATTCTACATTTGATTTATGGGCATTTGCACACCCTGCTGTGCATGAATATGATACCATCTTTTGAGCAGGATTATTTCATGAAATGTATATGGGACTTAGCTACAGTAACTTTTACTGGGCAGCTAAGAATGGCCAGCAAAGTACTAGAATTTACTGCAGCACAGCTTGTGCTGTCAAGCCCATGGCTGGTGTTTATGATTTCTGCAGAAGCAGAAATAAACAACTCCCCCCTTAATGGCTCTCTTTATGTGTAGGCAGCAGTTGCTCTATCTGGTCTCACAACAGTAGCTGGTGCAGCAGTCTGTCCCATTTCATGTGGAACCAATGTCTGAAAAATTTGCATCTCAGCTTCTCTGAGTTTTCAGTGGCAAGAGCCAGGAATGGCCAAATCGACTGCAAATGTTTGAATGGGTAGCATTTCATTCTACTGTTTTCAGTGCTATTAATACATGAGAGATAAAATGATTCAAATTTGATATCCTGATGGAAAGGGGGTGATGGAAGAAGTAATCAGACTCATAGTTGATAACCTCTAGGAAAATACTTATTAACTGAAATTTAAACAACCACTATATATAAAAAGCTCATTTTATTTTCTAAGAGTATGTGATATATTGTTAGCATTCGATATAAATTTAAAGGTATATTTAAGTAAAAATTTAGAACCAGATCGTTTGCTTATCAGCATATGGCTATAGTAAATGTTTTTCACATTAAAAAAATAGTCAGCATGTAATTGTCTCAAACTTTTTTGATGTAACAACTGTTTTTAAAGTTCAAAAAGAATGTCGACAGGCATTGTATATATAAGCAAGCAGAAAATACAAAAAAAAAAAAAAAAAAAAAAACGAGACAACGGCTTCATGCCAAAGAAAAACAATCCCTTTGCCAAACTACACATTGTTAACTTAAAATGTGTTCCATGTGGAAATAGGAAGACTGATCCTAAGGAAAGGCTAGTGATCTGAAGTCAACTGGCTCAGTGCCTGTCAACTACACATTTTGGCTTCCAGTTTTACAACTAGAATTGGAAATATTTATTTCCCCTATTTAAGGCTGGTCCTTTTCCTTTTCCTATGAATTTGCCCGTAAATATGCATAGAGCATATGGGTTTCCAAGCTATACTCAAGGGAAGAATGGTTTCAAATCTTCTGTACAAAGCATATTATAAGTCTTAGGGATTTTATTTGATGCTGTTCTCATTTCACAGAGTCCTCTTGCCACCATTTTTGTATGCTCATCAGAATTTTCTTGGAAGAAATTAAATTACCTTAGCCTTCAGCTTTCTGGTTTGAAAAACATATAGCCACAAGACAGCTACATATTTTGGGAAGCTTGATGTCATTATGGATGGCAATATTTACCTATCAGCACTGCTTAGATTTATCAACATCAACAATTCTTGAAATATTTTGGTCTCCAGTGTCTTCTAAGCAGTAATGCTATAGTGATTTTTTTTAGGGGCTAGTGCAGGTTATCCTTATGGGATGTGCAAATAGCCCAATGTGCACAGGGACAACACAAAATTGGCTAGTTTGTTAATAGTTTCAAACAGTTTCTGCATTGTCCAATTGACTTCTTGCATTTTAGGTCTGAATTTTTAGCACATTATACCTTATAATTAACAATGCATAAAAGAACTATTACTTATTAAAGCATTTGGCAGTAATTATGAAAATGAATTTTATTTACTAAAATAAATCCTGGGTTTTTAAGGAACAAAAGCATTTATATCAACTGGATCATGCAGTGGATAGAGTCCTAGATTTGGAGTCAGGAAGATCTAAATTCAAATTTTGCCTCAGATCCTTGTTAGCTATGTGACCCGTGGCAAGCCTTAAACCTCTTGACCTCAGTTTCTTCATCTATAAAAAGGAGATAATAGCACATACTTTACAAGATTGTTCTAAGAATCAAATGAGATAGAATATGTAAAACACTTTGTAAAGCTAAAAAAGCTATATAAATGCTTATTATTGATTATATATATTATTATATATGCACATTATATTATGTGTTTGTTGTTTCATGCTTCAAGAGGTAATTAGTAAGTCTTGAGTTTTTCAGGAGCCCCATTTTAACAAGTATAGTTTGGAAAGACATGTTTACTATAATTCCAAAGGAATAAGATTCATTTTCCCTCTCTGACAGTCCCTCCCCCCATGATACCCTTTTGCTAGAATACCCAAGTTTTATTTATGATTTTGGATTTTATTTCACAGCATTCCAGTTTAGTTTAGCATGATGTATTTAATAACCATGTCGACTGTCTTAATTACCCTATAAAGCAGGGTTTCATTGGCATTTGACCCTCCACAGCATTCCAGAGAAACTACAGGACCATGATAATTACCAACTGTCTGTGAGAAAATTAAACAAAAAGGCCTAACTTTTAAACCACCATTTTAAACGACCTATTACATCTCAGGAATAAATCATTGATGAAATAGCCTGCTTAACAGGAAAATAGCTATTCCATAGCAAAGAATTTCCCCTTGCATGATCATGAAGAGAATATTAAGTATTCTTCAGCTCAAAAGGTTAGATTTTATGTCTGTCCAATGCCTTTTAATGACATATTTTTGTGTAATTTTACTGTAATCAAAGCCTTTTCCAATAGAGGTTACAGACTATGGTGATTTTGTCAGTCTTAAACATTTTACTATCCATAGAATATAAAATCCATTTAGACATGGGTAGAAGGGGGGAAAAATCTGTTTATAAATGTGGAATATTTAAGGATTAAAAGAAGCTCTGTGAACAGAGCCTGATTTCCCTTGATTAGCATAGCCATTTGCTATATGTTTTTTGAAAAGTGTTAATCAATCATAATTCTAAATAGATTGATACATTAATTGCTACCATAGTCCCCTCAAATATGGGTCCATTTTGAAATTTTAAATCAAGCCTTGATTAATTTGATAGCTGTGTCATTATTTTGTAATTAATGATAATTAATGCACTATTATACTTATTCCTTAATGCTGTTTCTATTGCATCAATTGCCAGTTAAACATGTTTGAATTTTTTCCTCCTTCAAATGCCAGTTTGGTGAAAGCTGACACCATTCTACAAGATTGCTATCATGGAAATCTGTGAGGCAGATGAAGTTGGGCCCACGATTAATACAATTTCGCCCTCTGCCCTCACACCCCCAACAAATCCAACAACAAAAAAAGGAGTCTTAAATTTGATTTTTAAAAATGCGAATGTAGATCTTGTGAGGAAATATCATGATTCTGAATTATCTATATCATGTCAGGCACAAAGAGCCTCTTTTTCTAATCAATCCATTACTCCCCTTTGAATCAAGGAGGGAAAATAAATTTTTCTTTGCAGCCAGTTGGTGAGGAAAGGAACTTTTTCTGAGCTCCACTTCTTGATTTTCTACTATGGTTTTGTTGCACCATTTCAGCTGAAGGATCAGCTCAGACACAGGGTTTGTTACAGAAAAAAACAGAGTGATTGAGTAACCAACCAACTCCTTTCTTTAACCGGGCAAAGTAAGCATATTAGTGTTTGGGTACAGGTATTGGTGTAATAGGTTAATACTTAATTGAAATTAGAAAAGGGGATTAAGCAGAATTATTTTTTGATGCAAAATGTTATGCAAAGACATCTTTTTTTTTTCTTTTTCCTATGTGGAAGAGAGATGGAGATTCAATATTTAAATTTAAGAAATAAAAAAAAGAACAAAGAGAAAGCTAATTTATAAATAAATTCTGAATGACATTATATAATATGTTCAAAATATATTTGTCTTCATCAAAATTCATACTGAGTTATATATCAAATGATTTCTCAGCATTCACTTTAGGTCATTAAGATATACAGGCCTGAAAGTCAGGAAATATAGTAGCTGTATAGCCTTGAGTAAATCACGTTTTACTCTATAACACAGTTTTCTTATCTATAAAATGGAACCCTGTATGATGAAGTTATGAGAAAATAGTTTCATAAATACTAAAGTATTATGTAAATGTGAGCTATTATTTATCATTGCTTTATCAATTTTTATTCAGTGGGATTACTGGGGTTACAAAGAAGTGTATGACATAGCTCTTGCTCTCAAGGAACTTAAGACAGGAGAAAAAACATTTAACCCAGTCCTATCTAGTAAATGGTCATTATGTGAAAAGGACTGAGCTAGGGTCTTGGAAAACAAAGATGAAAACAAAACAGGTTTTATGGTCAAGAAAATGAGAAATAATTATTAATAACCAATAATTAATATGGGCGGATTCAGTTTTTTTTTCTCCTTTACTAAGTCAAAGTAACCTCAGAAGGATTGAATTGATGATGAGATTGGGCTCAATCTTGAACAAAACTCTACCCAATTGGGAAAGTTTAGCTCTGATTAAAGGGTAAATGCTATCTTATCTTATCTAGGTAGAATTCTTACTGTAACTACATCATTATTCTACTCAGGTAAGACTAGGTAAAAAATAAATTCCTTTTGTCTAGATTCCCTGAGGTGGAGGTGGTCTGTGAAGAGATGATTCTCCTTGTGTATCCAGTCCCTGACTAGAATAGCCCACTTCCTATTATAATATTCATTTTTTTATTACATGTTGACAAATAGGAGTTGATTTCTGCCTACTGGGAAACTTACTCTTCCAAGGATATAAATATGTCATTGGCCTCAAAGGTTTGTCTTTGGCTTCCAAGAGTGTCACTGATCTCATTTTATTAAATTTTCCTAGACATGATTAACAAATTAGCCATTAATTATCCCAAAACTATGATTCTCCAACTTTTCATTTGTCACAGACACATAAAAAGGTAACTAAGAATATATGATGGAACATGTTGAATGCTACAGAGCATAAATGATACAAGACATTTAGAAAGATCAAAGAGTTTAGAACTGGAGGAAACAGAGGTTTTCTTATTTAATTCCCTTACTTCACACATGGGGAAACTGATCCCAAAAGTGTTTAAAAAGACACAGCTAGGGCAGCTAGATGGTGCAGTGGATAGAGCACCAGCCCTGAAGTCTGGAGGACCTGAGTTCAAATCTGGTCTCAGACACTTAACACTTCCTAGCTGTGTGGCCCTGGGCAAGTACTTAACCCCAATTGCCTCAGGAAAAAAAAAGACATAGCCAAAGTAATGAAGAAATAACAGCTATTACTACTTGAATCTTTTGTGACCAAAAAAGAATAACTGAGTCTTCCATATGAAAACACTTTAAATATATGAAAAGAGCTATTATGTTCTCCTCAACTTTTCCCTAATTTCTCATCTGATCTTCAATATGGCATGATCTTATTTTGTTCTGGAAATCAGTTGATATGTAACTCAGTAGGAATTTTAGCTTATTGCTAATAGTAATGTTCAAGGCTTGATTGTTGTCCTTTGTTCTTGGAGGGAACCAAAATGACATCACTATGTATGAGCTCAGAATGATCTGCCACAGGTTGGACACAAATAGTCCCTATGAACATTTGGTGTGGCTGCTTTAACTTCATGGCTTCTCGCATTTCTCCTGAGCTAATTCAATTCTGCTTTGCTCATGGAACATAGTACCTTCTCTGATGAGAGCATGCCAAACTGGGCAGTCCTGTGCCAGGGTCTCTCAGGTCATAAAATTGATTCTAAAGTTCATAAGAGATACACTGAGGATGTCCTTGTATCACTTTTTCTGCCCACCTTGTGAGTGTTTGCCCTGTGTGAATTCTCCAGGAGATAATCTTTTTGGCAAGTGTACATTTTGGTATTTGAATAATGTGGCCTGCCCAACGGGATTGTGCTCTCTGCAGTAGAATTAGAATGCTTGGCAGCTTAATTTTAGAAAGACCTCAGTGTCTGATATTTTATCCTGCCAAGTGATCTTCAGAATCTTCCTGAGATAATTCAAATAGAAGCAATTCAGTTTCCTGGCATGGTGCTGGTAGACTGTCCAGGTTTCACAGGCATACAACAGTGAAGTCAACATAGCAGTTCTGTAGAGCTTCAGCTTGGTAGGTAGATTTAAGACAATATTCATATGATCGAGTCAATAAACAATTATTAACCTGCCTACCATGTGGCAGATATTGACCTATGTGCTAGAGATAAAAAAAGACAAAAAACAGTTTTTAGTCTCAAGGATTTCATAATTTTATGGGGGAGGCAACATTTAAACATCTAGAAACAAGTTATGTATGGGATAAGTGAGAGGGATTAGCAGAGAAAAGACACTAGAATTAAGAGGGAACAGGAAAAACTTCTTGTGGAAGTTGAGATTTTATCTTGCAATTGAAGGAAGCCAAAATTGGGAGGTAAAGGTGAAGAGGGAGGGAATTTCAGGAGTGGAGAACAGCCAGGGAAAAGGACCAAAGATGAGAGATGAATTGTCTTATCTGAGAAATATCAGAGATGCCAGTGTTACAGGACTGATGCTGCTGTTGTGGCTTGTCCTTTGTTCTCAAAGAGGACCATGACAGCAAGGAGGGATGCCATGACATACAAGTGAATTGGATTTAAGTGAGGGAGAGCTGTCCAAGGTCACCTGCCTCACTTTCTTCTCCAAAGAAACAAAAGAGACCAAGAAGGAGTAATCAGATAAGTACTATGAAAACAAAGAGAGAGTGGAATTACAAAAAATAGGGAAAGAGTTTTCAAGTAGAAAAGGATGATTGATAGTGTGAAAAGCAAAAGTTCACTCAAAAAGGATGAAGATTGAAAAAAGACCATCAGATTTGACAAGAGATCACTGATAACTCAGGAGAGAGCTGTTCTGTGTGAATGATGAGATCAGAAGTTCTACTGCAGAGTTAAGGAGAAAGAAGAGAGGAATTGTAGTCACTAATTGTAGACCTGCTTCTCTAGGAGTTTTGTCATGCAACTGGGGAGAGATATAGAATGTCAGATATACAGGTATGTACCTATCAAATGAAGAGTTTTTGAAGATGGGGAAGGCATGAGCATGTTTGCAAGTCAGCAGAGAGGTATCCAGGAGATATGTAGAGATTGAAGATAAGTGAGAAAGTAAGAATTAGAAGGGCAATCTGATAATTATAACAATAAATTCTACCTCTTAGGATTATTGTGAGGGTCAAATGGAATCTATCTACCTATTACTTTGCAAACCTGAAAGCACAATATGTTACCATTGTTTCCTAATCTATTTCACAAAGCATTATTGATTTTAACTCCACAATATCTCTCATATCCGTACCATCCTCACAATTTCCACAGGTACTACCCTGGTCTAGGCACTCATTGCTATCTACTTGTACTATGAGGTTGCTTTCTTAAAATTCCTCATTCTTACCCCTCCCAACAACTCTTTGCATAGCCTCCAGATTTCCTTAGTTAAGTCACTTTTATGCTCAGAACTAATTTGGTGTCTCCCTATTGTATACTGAATAAATAATAATAATAAAAACAAACCTCCCAAACAGTATCAACAGCTGTTATTTACATAGAATTTCAAAGGGGACAAAGTGAACCTTGGCTAAGAATGGTTAATTGACTTGCCCAGAGTCACATAGCTAGTGTCTGCATTAAAAGCATTTTTGAAATCAATTCTTCCTGACTCCATGTTTAGAATTCTATCCATTATGCCATTGAACTTCACTTTCCATAGTTTTATATTCAAGACACTCTCAGGAATTTGACAGCATCCTAGCTTTTCTGTTTTATTTCATACTCTTCTCCTGAATCTCTTCCAGATTTTGCAGTCTCTTCCTTCATCTCTTCACTTGGGTTCTTCCCAATGCCTAGAATTGTCTCCCTGACCATTGAACTCCAATCAATCCTTTAAAATCTAAGTCAAATGTCCTATCCAGGGAACTTTCCTTGATCTCTGCCCAGCTTTCTCCAGATGATGTATTCTTCACACTCTAGGGCCTTATTTAGTATTTTATTCTATTTTTATTACCTCTCATTTGAACTTTGTTACTTTTGAGTTGGTTAACAGTTCTGTGATTTCATTAAATTAGGAAATATCCAGGAAGGAGACTCCTTTGATTAAAATAGATCAATACTGGCCCTATAACTTATAGCTTTATGGTGTCTGTACTTCTGAGAGGGTAAGTGATTTTCCTGAGGTTTCATAGCCAGTATATATCAGAGGCAGAACTTAAACTCAGGTTTTTTTGCTCTGAGGCCAGTCCTCTATTATCCAATATGTCACATGGACCTTCATATTAACTTACATTGTATTATTTTATTTTGCTTTTCTCTCTGTATGAAACCTTTCCAATAAACTGTAAATCCTATGATGTCCAAACATCATCTCTTTCTTAGTACCCTTATTAAACTGAAAATACAATAGACACTTAATAAATGCTTTTTAAATTGAATTACTATAGGCAATGGCAGTAGCAAGAAGAGAAATAGGTGTTTCAGTATGAATAAATTTTGGTTCATTCCTATCTTGTTTGCATGTTTGGTGGGTAATCTTGCTTGTTAGTAGCTTACTGGGGCAGTATTCCGCTTAGTTGTCAGCTTTCTTTCCCAAAGACACCAGGTAGCATCTAGGCTCAGGCTCCCCATTGTCCATATAGCCATTATAATGAGTAGCAGCTTATTAAGGCATTTCTATAAAAGGCTCTCCTTTTCTTCTTTGTCATTCTGGAGTCTTTCTCCTTTTCCAGCATTGTGAATAATTATTAGCTAACCTACAAAGTTCCCTTAACTGGGTAACAGATTCTGCAATAAATGAGTTATAATTAATTCTGTACCATTATCTTGGTTCACCTGTACTAGTTCAAGTGGCTAGTCATTTCCTCAGGTTCTCTAAAAAAATTCATTGGCCTATTTGCCTCTAGAGTAATAGTTTTACTCAAATCTATTATTACAATTTTATAATAAAGAAAACAACAACAAATAAACATCACTTCTTCCTCAAAGAATGTCCCTTTCCCTCTCAAAAAAGATATTTAAATATACATTGAAAATTATGTAAATAAGTATTACTAAAAAGGGGGGTGTCACAAAACCATCTCCTCATTTATGGTTTGAAATTAATTTAGCAATGCTGTTTTCCAAAACTGGTTTACTTGAGGTACATGTTTCTAAAACATACTGAACTATTTTGTAAAACGAAACAAAACAAATTTCTCTTTGATTGTTCACCAAATTGGAGGTGATAAAGATAGGCTAAATTGAGGTCATGAGACTCTGAATAAAAGAACACACTCCCTTTTGATATGGCAGAATAATTTATTTTGAAACAAAAAAAAATTATTTCAGGACTCCTCTTCTATACATTAAGCAAAAATTCAAACTCATGATCACAGATTATAGATTTTAATTTAAGGGAGATTTTGGGAATATTCTAATCTAATTCTCTTATATTTCAGATGAGAAAATTAAAAGTTTGGGAGAAAGGTAGCAAGTAGCAGAACCAAGATTCAAACTAAGTCTTCTGACTAGAAACCCAGCCATTTTTACTTAAACACAATATGTTTATTTTAAGTTAGGAAGTGAAAAGTAACACTATGACCTAGTAGAGAATGGGGAAATACCATATTCATGCACCTATCTCACTATTCATCAAAGTTTCTGCATCTTCTTGTATGTTTGGTTTTGATAGATGATTTAGGAGAACTTTTCTTGGTGGGAGGAAGAGAGCAGAAAGGGTAATTGCTGATTGACAATAACAAAAAATCATTATGGAACACTCCCTAATGAGCATATCTGATAGTGTGCTATTTTCAAAGCAGATGATGAAAGGTAGAGGACTCCCAGGATGAGATGAGTGCAGTTCAACTCATCACCTTCTTTGGAAATGGCATCCTAGCAGACATTTTAATTATAGAGAGTGACTTTTACACAGACAAGTATTATAAGGAAAGCATTTGTTGACTGTGGTTATTCATCATAGAGAATTTGGAAATTAAAAAAAGTTTATGTTTATGAGCCATCACATGCAAGCAATGTTGGTATTCAGGATCCTTATTATTATGGGCATTTTCTGTAATATTTTGTTTCACCTACATTTGTTTTCCACAGTATAAGAATATTCTTATTATATAGGCACTGTGTTTTGACTGTCCATCTAGTTAAAGTGACTATATTGAGGCACATGATAATGGAATTTTGCTTTATGATAAAAATAACCTCAATTTGGCATTTCAATAGCTGGGGCTTGTAATGCAAGGTTAACTATAAAGTGATTTCTTTTTAAGCAAACATACCATAATTTATACATCCAAATGAAAGTTGACCTCCCCTCCCCCCAAGTAGTCATTTTGGGAAACTCTTCAGTTATTCCAATGATGCTATCATTATTTAAATATATTGAGAACTTTTCTTTTGGAATTGCTTTTAAAGACTGTAGAACATTCTTTGAGAACTCAGTGGTAGCATTATTTCATCATTTTTTGGTGGATTTAATTTTTGAAACAGACAAAGTTTATTTCAAGCTAACTCTGTTGTACATAGTGATATATTAAGTAGGATAACATAGTGCTGAATAAAAGAAGTAAATTATGATTATGAACCAGTGAAACTCATTTCTAGTGTAACATAAAATGTCTCTGAAGATAATTTTACAAAAGAAGTTACAACCAAACAAGTTTAATCTTTTTTGATGTGAAAACATTTCAGATTATTTTAGCACAGCCAGTGTGCATTGTCCAGCACTCTTTTTCTTCCAGATTGAACATTTACAATTCCATCATCTTATCTTTATATGACAAGGTCCTTCATTGTCTTTCTCTGTACACTTTCCATCTTACCAGTATATATATATTCAAACAGTGACATTCAGAACCAAGGATAGTACTCCATTTGTGGTCATACTAGAGTAGACTTCAATGGGATAAACACTTCCTTAATTTTGTAAACTATGTTTCACTTTTTAGCTCAAGGGATATCAGAGTATTTGGGGTATAATATTACTGTTGACTCATATTGAGCTTGAAGTCCACTAAAAACTCCAGATGTCTTTCAAGAAAACTGTAATTTAGCCACATCTCTACTATCTTATATTTGTGAAGTTGGTTATTTGTAATCTGGATTTAAATCACTGAGAAACTAGTATTCATATAGCACTTCTGCAAAGCTTTTTATAAATGCTATTTCATTTGATCTTTACAAAAAACCTGGAAAGTAAGAGTTATTGTTATTATTCCTATTTTACTATCCAGGAGACTGAGCTTCAATGATTTGTCCAGGATCACATAGCTATTAAGTTTCTGAGGTAATGTTTGAACTCAGAACTTCCTGACTCCTTGTCCATTCATCATGCTACCTATCTGCCTTGAGGTTAGTAAAAGAATTTTGTAGTTTCCAAGGTTTCCTTTTCTCTTCCTGTTTCTGATCTTCTAGGACCAGATTATTGTCAATTTAGAGTGTTTGTTCAAGATATAGAAATATACATTCATATAAATGGGCATAGATGGCACATTGGCAGAAACACACACATGCACAAACACAGCAAAATTATATTTGTTTTCCATTGACTTGCAAACCACACACTGCCTGAACATTCTTTTCCTTTGTGGATATTTAGGTCAGGCCCATTACAGTGATTATGGGTCTCATTTCACAGCCTCTGCAGAGTCTTAAGATGAATTAGTATTTCATTTTTCAAAAAAAATTTGATAAAAACAGAAGTTTGATTTATTTTCCTTAGGAAAAAAAATTTCCTATAGCTATTTTCAAGATAATATGGAAAGAACCTTTATTTACAATTTTGTTTATTAGTGTTGTTTCCTCAATCTTACCACCTATTACTATAAGATCTTAAAAACAAAGCTATCAACAAAATTTGGAGGGTTTTTTAAAAATCTCTGTTATTCAATTCCACAAATATTTGTAAAGTATATATTACAAACTTATAGTGAGAGACAGTATGATATAGTGGATAGAGAGTTGATTTGGAGATTTTTTTCTTCTTTTGCCTCAGCTTATTAACTCTTTGATTGATGGTTTCCAATTGATTACCTAAAACCAGTCACTTTCACTACCCCCGATGGAAATGCAAGGACCCTCCTCCCAACTGTCAGATGGATAACAGGAAGAAAGACAAGCATACTTTCATTGAGAAGAGCTATGAACTTCTTCCGTTCCCAATCAATCCTCATTGTCCTGCTGCCACATTCCCACTGGGAGCAAGATGGCTATTGCCAAGTGTCTGCTGACTTCAAGATTCTTATCTCTACTAGAAATAGAACTCACTCCTCTCTAACACTCAAGCCTACTCTATTTTTTTGGTAGAGGACTAACCATCTGTTTTGCTAGTTTCTCTGCCTAAGTTTTAACTAGTCTTTCCATCTACCATGAATCATACCATAAATAAACATGAATGCTTCTTTATGTGTTATTTCCCCTAATCAGAATGTAAGCTTCCTGAGAACAGGAACTGTTTCGACATTCTATTTGTATTTTTAATACTTTAAAGTATTTAGCACATAGTCAGTGGAGTCTCAGAGACTCCATCCTTGTTGCTAGAGGAAGTTACCTCATCTAAGTTCCCCTTGTCAATAAAATCATGAACTGTTTTATTTCTATCTCTATCTTATTATGTGCTATTCCAGGTACTGAAACTACAGTGACAAATATGAAATAATTATTTCCGTCACTGCCTTTGTATTCTACTGGGGGATGCAAGTGAAGCATAGATAACTAAATATAAGATAACATGAGTAGGACAGATTACCAACAACAAGGGATATCAAAAAAAAAGTTGCTCATCGGAGGTGACAGCTATGATAGAAGCCAGAAATTCTATGTGCAAGATCTGAGAATTGAGTGTGTTCAAGGCATGGGGCTGGGGAAGGGGAGAGGAATAATCTATACAAATGTTTAGATAAGAGAGATGAAATGTTGCATTTGGGGAAATAATTTTGGGAAACAGAAATATTGAAAACTTGCAAAACCTAACAGGTTTCTTATCACTGAATCCAGTGGAGCTGAATAGTAGTCACAATGAATAAATATCTCTCTAGGAAGCAATCCTGGTTTTTTGGATTTTCTCTACCTATGCCCATATCCTATATTACCCAATCTTTTAGTTTCTTTTTATGATTCTGTCATTAGAATTTAAGCTTCTTGACAAAGACACTGTCTTTTTTTTTCTGCTTGTATTTGTATTCACAATGATTATAAGCGTACCTGGCATACTTTAAATGCTCCATAAATGCTTGTTAGCTTGACTTGATTTATTGACTTGAAATGCTTCTGTTTATTAGCACTCTTTTTGTGAGGAAATTATTTGGGATATATTAAAGAATTATTTTTAGACCAAGAATTAGTATTATTAACCATTTATATAGACAGATAATGCAAGGCATACCTAAAGATTAAACATAAGGCACAAACATTATCTGCTGAAGGGTAAAAATCTATTAATAGAGATTGTTTTTCCTTTATTATTATTATGGATTATTATTTAGTAGAGGTTGAAGGAATCATAGAGATGATTAGGTCTATTCCTTTAATCTATAAATGATGAAACAGAAGCTCCCAAAATGATAGAGTGACTGGTCTGAAGTCACATAGCAGTAAATTTGAAATCAGATTTTTTGATGCCCACTGCAATCATATCTATATACTACTGTAGATCCTTTGTCTTTATTCAAGCTCTTTATTAACTTCCAAATACAAATTATGTGTTTTAATTGAACAACTAACTTCACTTTTCTGGATCTTTTTTTCTTTACCTATAAAATGAAGAAAAAGGACCTCAATTATTTCTAAAATGCCTAACAACTTTAATAATCTATGATCTAAGACCTAAATACATTAAAATTTCACAAAACTTGAATTTTACAAGAGACTCAGATATTCATAGTCACAAATAAAAAAATGAAGCTGAAAGGAACTTTAAGGACCCTCTAGTCCAAATCCTACCCAGAGACAAGTTCCCTCAACAATATTCCCATGAAATGGTAATACAATCTTCCCTTGTAAAGTTCCCCCTTTACACCTTTGAATGGCTCTTTTTCTTCTCTTTTCCCACTCAGTGACCTCCAGTAGCTTCCTATTACCTCTTGAATAAAATATAGACACTTTTGTTTGGCGTTTTAGGCTGTTTATAATTTGACTTCTTACCCTTTATTCCCTTCCAAATACTCTACAATTGAACTATACTGGCCTACACTTGCAGTCCTTTTAACACAATATTCCATCTCCATCCCAACTCAGTGGCTTTGCACTCTCCTCTATGCCTGAAATGATCTGCCCCATTCACAAATATCTCTTGGTTTATTTGAATTACATTAAATCTTCACTCAAATTCCATCTTTTGTGGTAACCTTTCCTAGCCATGCTTCTCCTTCTCACCAGCCACCAGTCTTCTTGAAACTATCTTTCAAATGCTCTGAATATATCTTCCATATACATAATTATTTACATGCCTTCTCCATTAAAATGTTAACTCCTTAAGGTCATGTATCATGTTCTAACTTACCGTCCATTAAAAACTTTATTTTGAATGAATTGCTATCTTGTCACTATTCCCCATGTAACTTAAAAAGGACCTGTATTCAAGGTGAAAACAATTATAAAATAGATCTAGTAATCGAAGTACATATGAAAATACAATAAATGAATCTGCCTCTTACTCTCCTCTGCTAAGGATATTATCTACCATTTATCCCAGCCATGAGGATGAGATCCTCCCACACAAATACTATAACATCCCATTTTCCCTGTTGATTTCAAGTAATGATTTTTATAAAAAACATTGTCAATAATCATTTTTTCCCTTTAACCTTATACTAGCAAGATATTTCTAGCCTAAGGGAATGTAAATAAAAATAATTATTAATTCACTCTGTGGAATGAAAATATTCAGAGAAGAGCCATAAATTTAAGCTGCAAACCTCAAGCAAATGGATGGAAAATTCAGAAATCCTGATGAAGCTTTGTAAAACATAGTGTAATGATCATAATTACATTTATTTTTTGTTTTGCTGAGGCAATTGGGGTTAAGTGACTTGCCTAGGGTCACACAGGTAGGAAATATTAAGTATCTGAGGCCTACTTTGAACTCAGGTCCTCCTGACTTCAAGGTCAGTGCTCTATCCATTGTACCATCTAGCTGCCCCAATGATTATAATTATAAAGTGAGAATATGGACACTAAAATTCAATCTTTAATCTTCTAAGGATATCATTTTGAAGTAAAGAAATAGCAATGTCGGTGCCTCAATTTCTGTTATTGTTGAAGCTATTTTAGATATGTAAATATCTCAATATTCAGTTAGTTAAATATCTTAATATTTCCAGCTCAATATTAGTAGTAGAGTATCACTGGTTGTAAAAACTGAGAACCAAGAAATTTATGAGCTGAGCAATTTATTCAATATGCAACAAATATTAATTAAATACTTATCTTTGGATTATGTAAGGTATAAAAATAAAGAACACATATCTCTTCTCAAGGAGTTTGCCATCTAATAGAAATAAAAATAAACATGTAATATACAGTCAGAAATATGTAATTTATCATTCTATAATATATACATTTGTGTTATCATTTATATTAGATGGTAAACTCCATGAAAAGAACTATTCCTTATTTATTTTTGTATCTCTCCCAATTTAGGGGTAAACAATTAATATTTGTTGCATGCTGAATATTGATATTTCATGAGAAATAGAAACAAGTTGATATATGAGAAAATGTGATATATTTTGAATCATAAAATGAAGATTTGAGTTTCTGCTATGTCATTTACTGTCTCTGTGATTTTGGATAAGTGATTTAATCAATCTAGACCTATTTGCTTATCTACAAAATGAAGAGATTGGTCTAGATGTCTCTAAAATTATTCTACCTCTAAGTCTATGATCCTTTAATATTCTATTATTCAATACTAACATTTCAATCAATTAATCAGGATTTTTAAATGTTTAACATATCCCAGGTGCTGGAGATTCAGGTACAAAAAATGAAACAAATCTTACTAATGAGGAATTTATGTCTAATGGGGAGACAAGTACATATATAGATACAGGATGAATAGGAAATCAATAAATATGAAGTGTTTATAAGTGTGTGTGTGTGTGTGTGTGTGTGTGTGTGTGTGTGTGTGTGTGAATATATCAGGTACTTTAGAAAGGGGAAATAAAGAAAGGCCTCATGCAAAAGAAAATACTTAAACTGTAACTCAGAAGGAGAGAGGGATTTTATCAGTT
The DNA here is from genome assembly GCA_023553655.1 of Myrmecobius fasciatus. Classification (NCBI taxonomy): domain Eukaryota; kingdom Metazoa; phylum Chordata; class Mammalia; order Dasyuromorphia; family Myrmecobiidae; genus Myrmecobius; species Myrmecobius fasciatus. The sequence continues at coordinate 23,751 of JAJPUD010002322.1, forward strand.
GAAGAGATAATATTCAAAGTATATGGGCTGGTCCATAAAAAAGGCACAGGGAGCAGGGGAGGCAGAAGAACATGGAAAAAATCAGTTTACACTGAGTGGCAAAGTGATAGATGTGGAGTAATGTTTTTCAATGAGGCTGGAAAATCTTCAAAAAGGGCTTTAAAAGCCAAATAAAGAATTTACATTTTTCCTAGAGGCATTAAGGAATCACAGATTAAGTAAGGGAGTTGCATGCTTTATGCTTTATAAAAAGATTGAGAATCTGGGGTAGGGAGAGGAAGTATGATGACAGCCTGAACTAAGGTAGTAGTGGCAGTGTGAGTAGAAAGAAAGGGTTGGATGTGAGAATTCTTGTGGAGATAGAAATACCAAGATTTGATAACTCTTTAGATTTGTGAATTGAGGGTAGAATGAAATGTTAAGGATGATATCTACTTGATAAACCCAGGAGATGGGGAGGTCAAGGGGGTCTTTGACAAAAATACAAGAGAGGGTAGGATTTTAGGGGGAGAATAATGAGTTCCATTTTGGAGATAGTGAGATTGAGATGTCTCCTGATCCTAAAGTTTGAAATGTCTGCTAGGCAATGAATAAATTGATGTGATAAGAATTTCAAAAATCATCTTCCTTTTATCTTTTTTCAAGGCATGACACTAAACTGTCTCTTTTATGTCTTTATTTACTTTTTCAGTCTTCTATGAATTCTCTGACATGATTCTGGCCCATTCCAAGGTTTGGGAAGCAAGTCATTGGGACTTGAAATTTTGATACCTCTATTACCACTTTTTTTTCCCTATTCTACTTGGCTTCCTGCCCTTCTTTTCCATGTTTCCATGTTCTAACCTTTTTTTTTTTGTGAGGTTAGAAAAAGTGTTAAAAACTTTGCCTTTTTACTGTCATAGGTTATTAGCTTTTCTTCCCCCCAAATGAAGAGGAACCATTCTCTTTTGTTTAGCTTTTGTGATTCTGTCATTTAAAGATAGTTTTTTTCCCAATTTTTTAAAAGCTTTACCAATAAGGCAATATCCCAAGTGAATTTAGCTAGTGAAAGATAGCTTACATGAATCATATGTAGCATTACCTCCCTTATCCCCATATCCTAATTATGTCTCTGTCATTGAATAAGTTTCTTAGAAATGGGAAATGTGATATTATCAAGAAATTAAATAAAATTAATTTTCAACAAATACTGGGAATATGAGATGAATAAGATACCTCTCCTGACCTCAGGAGATGTAGGTCAGATGTACAAATAATTAAGAGTATAAATTCTAATATGACAAGTTCACTGAAAAGCTATGAAAAGGTATTCATTTTAATTGTGGTGGACTTTAGGGAAGATTTTAGAACTATATAGTCTTTTCCTCAGTAAGTATTCTCACATAGTCTAATAGATCACTACTAATTCTTATGTGTTATCCATATATACATATAAAGGGAAAGTAAGATTAGGCAGGGCTGAAAACATTCCTCATTTGTATGTGTCTGAGTCATTCTACTTAGTTTAAAAACATTTAAATTCATTAGGAAACCAGAAAATAGCATATTTATTGCTAATAGGAATTTGAAAGGTCCAGTATACTGGATAGGATTTTAGAAGATTTCCTCATCATCAATATTGTTTTTTGCATTTTCAGCAATCATTCATGTCAGACACATCATTTTCTTTATTTCAGAATAGGATAGAAAAAAACTCCAAGTCAAAAAACCTAAGAATATTTAATTGAAACTGAAATCATTATATTGAAATAATTCCATTAAAGATTTTAATATAAACTATGAAAATAATATTTTATGTACTTAAAATGTTTTGTTAATCTTTGCATATACAATGCAGGCAAATTCCCTTAATTATATATTTAACTTGGTACTTAGAAATCACTAATTGAATTGCATTTAGCTAGTTAAACTATTACAATGATGGATGTCCTCCATATGTAGCTTAGGGATACTGTGTGGCTTGAACAGAGACAGAATAGATATCTCTAGTCTCTTCTTCCTCCACACTTTTCCAAGGGAGAATTTAATTCCTTCTAGGAGAGAAAGCAGGAAGTTGTACCTAGAAGTTTGGTCTTTGCTTTTCTAAGAGAGAGGTGGTCAGGCTAAAATTATACCTGTCTGCTCTTGTAAATATTAATCTAGGAGATGTAACTTTCACTTTAAAGATAGACTTCTGGTTGCTATTTCTTTTTTTTTTTTACTTGGACTAGATATTTATTATAATACATATTTTGTATTTAAAATTCTTATAGAATGAAGTATATATATGTATATGCATATATATGTATATATATATATATGTAGAATAGTAAATAGATATGCAAACATTCTTTCGAGTGTAGCTCTTCTTCATTACCTGGTTCTCATTGACTAACCAACAATTATTCTCAGGTCAAGCAGCATTTGGTCATTTTTTGGGCCCTGAGTGACTTGGAGTGAATGTAAATAGCAGTTGTTTTTGTTTGGGCCAGAAACTCTTGAAGGTCTTCTCCTCCCAGATTGATATGCATGCATTCATGATATATGTATGTATGTATGTATATACACACACATATATGTGTTTATATATGTACATATTTTTTTTTTACTAAGTAAAAGAGATCATTTTCTGCCTCATTTCTTACCTAGCCTTACAGCTTGTCTCTTCAGTCAAACCAAGACCTGTTGAAGACTTTACCTTATCATAAGGTCAAGGTCTCCCACTGTATCTAGGGCCATCTCTAGTTGTCCTGATCTGTACCTTGCCACTGGACCCTATGGCTCTGGAGGAGAAGGAGAGGCTGGTGCCTTTGCCATCCCTCCCTCACTTAAATTCAATTCGCTTTGTTGCCCTTCAAGAATGAAGCACAAACAACTTTATTACCAACTTTTTTTTGCAAGAAGAAACTACTTTTTATTTCCCTGAATACTTAAGATGGATGATAGACATTAAGAGTTTGCTAACATGAAAACTATTGGCTATTTTCTATTGTGCTTTCATTTCTGTTGAGAATTCTTTTTTTTATTTTTTTTATTTAAGATTTTTTTTTATTTAAAGCTTTTTATTTGTATGACATGTATATGGGTAGTTTCCCAACATTGATCTTTACAAAGCTTTCCATTACAAATTTTACCCCCAGTCCCCTCCCCTCCCCTAGATGGCAGGAAGTCCACTACATGTTAATAATGTTGAAATGCTTGAGAAGTTATGCAAGAAAAATCCTATCTACAAGAAAAAAAAGAATCAGAGAAAGGCAACACAATGCAAGCAAATGTCAATAGAGATCATGAAAATGTTACATTATGGTCCATATTTCATATCCCTCTCTCTGGGTGTATATGGTTTTCTTCAGTGAACAATTTAAACTGGTCTGAGACAATTCTTTGTTGCAGAGAGCCATGTCCATCAGAATTGATCATCATGTAATACTGTTGTTGCCGTGTATGATGATCTCCTGGTTCTGCTCGTTTCACTCAGCATCAGTTCATTGGTTGCTATTTCTTAATGGAGAAAGACCAAGCTTTATATCCAGTGTTCCCACAATGAATACAAAGAAGAAGTTGCAAGAAACCCATTTATCCAAATTGATAGTGAAACAGCAATTAGAGAAAGCATAAACACATAGGAGGATGTATGCTAAAAAATATAGAGTGAAGGAATTTTCTCATTGAGAGAAAAGTATTTTGCCTCAACCAAGAGAGATTCCCAGATCTCACTCAGGGTAAAGTTACCTGTATTCTCTTGTGAGAAAAGGTGGGGATAGGAATATAAGGAAGACTGACAGTTCCTATTCTGTAAGTTATTCCTAGAATCTACTCTTTCCTCAGCCATCTGAGGAGCTGGCATCATCCATCTTCTTACTGATCTCTACCAATAAGGAAGTAGTCTCATAACAATGAGTTTCCAGACATAGGTTAAATTATATAGTTATTCCTTTTAATCACAGAGGAGCATGGCATATTCTCAATCTGGAAAATCTGTATAAATTTTTTTGTCCTTTTTGTACTAGAGAAGTCTGAATTATTGTGGTATTATAAGGTAAAAAAGGTTGATATCATACATTATTACAAATATATTTTATGCATTTTTGAACTTCTAAACTTTTTCTACATTGTCTGCTGGCATTCACATGTCATCTATTGCTTCTGCAAAAGTTCCCCCAAATTTTCATTTAATTTCTTAGGCAGACTCATGATATATTGAATCTATGATAGGGAAAGTCATGATGTAGAAGGGATAACTGTAATTTATGTGTATACTTGTATTAGAAAGAGAGAGGGAGAAACAGAGAGACAGAGACAGAAACAGAGAAAGACAGAGAGACCATGTGCCTACTCTCAGATTCAGAAAATTCTGAGTTAATATTTTGCTTCAAATATTAATTATCTGTGTGACCCTGGGCAAGTCACAAATCGGTCTGCCTTAGTTTTTTTTTATCTCTAAAATGGGGCTCATTATAGCATCTTAATTCACAGATTTGTTGTGAGGATTGAATGGCATAATATTTGTAAGTTGCATGGTACGTAGAAGGTCTTTAATACATACTTATTTTCTTCCTCTCTACACACTACCCAATTGCTAGTTTTCCAGTGTTAGAATTTATATCACAAAAATCAACAAGTATCACAAATCAGACTTTGACTTATTTTCTTGATCATCTAGATTTAAGAGAACAATAGAGAAAATGTTAATAATCCAGATTAAGTTTACAAGTATGTTGTCAATACATTTTGCACCCACCACTCTTTGACCAGAGAACTAGTTGTTAAATATTTACCAGAACATTGTTAAGTCTATTCCAGGCACTATGCTAGGGACTGAAGATCCAAAAACAATCCCCTTATTCTTTTCTGGTTTCAATTTCAGGCTCATTTCCAAACTCCAAAGAGATAGATATGATTTTTGAAATTCCATTTAGTTCAATAAGCATTTATTAAGTACCTATTGTGCACTTTGTTGTATTGTGAATACAAAGACAAAAATAAAAATAACCCCAGATCTATTGTCAGGAAGTGGTATCCCATTGTGGGAAAAAAAAGATACAAAATAAGTAAATAAATACCAATATGTACACACACACATACACATGCAATTCAAAGTAAAAACAGGGTGGGAGAAACCATAATAATTAGGAGGAAGGATCTGGAAAACTCTGGAAAGAGTAAACACTTCATCTAAACCTTGGGTTCCTGAGAAATAGGTTATCCCTTCCACATTTTCCCTTCCACTTTTTCCATTGCAGACTAAATTTATCATGGATTGGCATAGGAGTTAGGGGAAGAATGTGGGCCAGAGGTAGGGGAAAGCAACCATTGTAGAGGCACAGACTTGGGAGGGTGGGTGGGGAATAGGGACAGAATACATTAATGGGAAACTAAATGGACAAGAGCATGTGTGCCTGAAATATAGGTAGAATTCATGTGTTGGAGTAAGAAAAAAAAAGGGAATCAAATGATGAAGGGCTTTACATGCCAGATTGAAAAGTTTGTATTTTTTATGGAGGAAAAGTTAAAATTAATCTCAAAATTCTAAATGTTTTCTATAAACCAATCATATAATGAAATTGTAAAAGTGATAGCCTGATATATCTAGTTTCTTTGAGTCCCCTTAAATTAATTCAACACCATTACAATTCGTAGAACCTGGAGGCAATAAGTATAGTCCAATTAAAAACATAAAATAATTTAACTATTGATAAAAAAGATTATCTAACAAGTTCCTTTCCATGTAGATAATTAATAAGTTAGTATATTGTGGGTGTAACAGTTTCATTTCACCTAGAATGAAAAATGAGGTGGAAATTAATTTAAATTCAAGTACATCTAAAAGATATCTGCCCAATTTTATGAAATCCTGGTTGAAGACTAAAGATACCTCATCTTTCTTTCTAAGGTTAAGGGTAAAATTCAAAACAGATGCAGTAAAATGAGTTTTCTACTCTGAGAAAAGTGATTTGCAATCAGATATGAGACCTTTCTTTGTACACATATAAATACTTCCACCAAATCTATTGTTTTGTAGTTAGTTCAGATTTCTTTTTGATCTCATTAATAGTTGATTGTTGCACAATCAATAAGATTGACATTCATTAATCTGAATTACCTGTTAAAATGATTGAAATATCCAGATTGCGCATACCCCTAATGTGATTGTTTTTGGTTGTGTAAATACAGTCTCTCTGATACTCCTCATTACTGAGTCCCTTGGGGGGGAAAGGGAAGAGGGAAAAAGGGAGGGGAGAAGGGGATAGCTGTAATGCTTTTTAGTTGGTAGGAATATGCCTGGAATGCTCTACCCCCACTTCTCAGCGGCTTAGTCTCCTTGTCTTCCTTCAAGACTTGGCTCAGATCTCACCTTCTGTAAAACGCCCTTCCCAGTCCCCCAACTGCTAGTGCCTTTCCCTTTCATATCACTTTTTATCCACTCTGTATATATCTTGTACATCTAATTATTTGCATTGTTTCCCCCATTAGAATAAGAGTTTTTTGAGGGCAGTGATTGTTTTTGCACTTTTTCCTCTGTCTGTCTTTCCCTCTCTGTCTCTCTCTTCCTCTTTCTGTCTGTCTCTGTTGTGTCTATCTACACCCCCGCCCTCCCCCTCTCTGTCTCTGTCTCTGCCTTTGTCTTTCTCTCTGTCTCTGTTTCTGTCTCTTTCTCTCTCACTTTTTCCTGACTCCATATCTAGAATTACCGTCTTGTCTATAAAATAGTATCTGAAAAACAAAGTTGTTGAGATTGAAGGAACAACATTTAGCTCTTTTCAAACCCTTTTAAAGCCACCTTAGGGATTGTATTAAGTGATGTTTTATTTACAAATTATATGTTAATTAAAGACAATCTGACATGACCCTAAATCGAAAAAACTTTTTTTTATGTATTAGTGTGAGGCAGTGAAAACCTGTTTGGTTGATAAGGGCCAACCCCCAGGATGCATAAAGTTAAGGCTCAATATAACCAAGAAACCAGGACTGTTACCCTCCTCAAGCATAGAAGTTCCCTACTATATAAATCTGCATGTCAAGTTTTTGTATCTAAAACTCTATATATGTTTGAATGTTGAGTGGCTTTTATCTTGGATCAGAGTGAACAACTTATTTTATGTCTAAATATCACCAGAAAATATGAAATTGACTGTCTCCAAAGACATCAAATAACTAGCACTGACATGGGAATCTTATCAAAATCAGCTGGATGTATACAATGAGATTATCAATTGGTGTGAAGGTAAGAATCTTTGAATTGGAGTAAAAAAAATAAAGAGCTAATGAGGATGAGACATATTGCACACAAGTGCAATGGTTTTATCCTGATCTATCTAAATGGATCATATATGCTGAAAAACAGGAGTTATAATAAGGTATTTTCTGCCAAAGTTTAATGATGTAAAGTAGTCACTACAAGGAGGGGGTTGGGGACAAAATAATCCAGGAAATGCCTTATCCAGGAAACACTTTATCTCCTTGACAAGTGAAGAGACATGGCAGCCAAGGTCTGAACTAGTTTAGGATAGAAACCAATTTGTAAAACACTAGAAAGGATGATGTTGAAATGAAAATGAAGTCTTAAAGGCTCTCCTCTAAAAAGGAGTCTGTCACTTTTGCATATGTTAAGATCATACAATATTCCTTGATTAATATAAACACAGCAATGCCTCTTTTCAGTAGCCTTTGATTATTTACATCAATCAAGACATAAATAGGGATACTCAAGCTTGTCAAAGATGAGAGCCACTTTCATGAAGGATGTCCTGCACAAGCAGATTCTACCTGGAAGACAGTTACAGATGGTGAAGTGTTCCAGATGTTTCTGTTTATGAATGACATTGTGTCTGTTGCATAAAACCTCAGAATATCACTGTATCCCCATGAGTAGTTTTGAGAATGACTAGTAAGGTCATTGATCCACATCCAAACTGATGAAAAGTCCCTTCTGTTTAGTTGTATCATGCAGTTAAATAGTTTACTTATACCTTAGGCAGGTGTAGTGGATAATGTGCTGAGTGTGAAGTCAGGACGATACCTCTTCCTGGATTCAAAATCTGTCTCATATACGTACTAGCTGTATGACCATGAACAAATCATTTAATCCTATTTGCCTTAGTATCTCATATGTAAAATGAGCTGGAAAAGAAATTGGTAAACTATTCTATTATCTTTGCTAAGAAAATCTTAAATGGAGTAATGGAGAATCAGACAGGACTAAAAATGACTGAACATCTATCTACCTACCTATCTATCTATCTATCTATCTATCTATCTATCTATCTATCTATCTATCT
>JAJPUD010002322.1:32018-114518 GCA_023553655.1 Myrmecobius fasciatus
TCTATCTATCTATCTATCTATCTATCTATCTATCTATCTATCTATCTTAGGCAGACATTGCAGAAAGATAATAAACTGGAGCTAGAAATAAATAGGAGGAAGAGAGCATGCTAGATTGGCTTTGTAAAACTGCTGTAGTTTATGCATACCCTTTGACTCAGCAGTGTTTCTATTGGGCTTATATCCCAAAGAAATCATAAGAGAAGGAAAGGGCCCCACATGTGTACGAATGTTTGTGGCAGCTCTTTTTGTAGTGGCTAGAAACTGGAAACTGAGTGGATGCCCATCAATTGGAGAGTGGCTGAATAAATTATGGTATATGAATGTTATGGAATATTATTGTTCTGTAAGAAACGACCAGCAGGACGATTTCAGAGAGGCCTGGAGAGACTTGCATGAACTGATGCTGAGTGAAGTGAGCAGAACCAGAAGATCATTATTCACGGCAACAACAATACTATATGAGGATCAGTTCTAATGGACATCACTTTCTTCAACAGTGAAATGCTTCAAACCAGTTCCAATTATTCTGTGAAGAGAGCCATATACACCCAGAGAGAGGGATGTGAAATGTGGACCACAACATAACATTTTCATGTTCTCTGTTGAGGTTTGCTTGCATTGTATTTCCTTTTGTTGGATTGTTCTTTCTTGTAGATATAATTTCTCCTGCACAAAAAATGATGCAATAATTATACATATATTCGATTTCTTAAGTATTCTAACATAATTATCATGTAGTGGATATCCTGCCATCTAGGGGAGGGGTGGGGAGTAGGGGGGAAAATTTTGTAACAGAAAGCTTTGTAAGGGTTAATGTTTAGGAATTACCCATACATATGTTTTGCAAATAAAAAGTATTAATTTAAAAAAAAACGCTGTAGTTTGAATAGACTCTTTTCTCAAAGGGTCAAAGTAGGGTACATAAATGGAAACATATTTATCTGTTCATATATACATCAATACAAAATCTGAAATGCAATTATTCATATTTGTCTATCTTATTTATGATTGGTATAGAAGATATTCCTGAAGTTTCCTTACTCTGGATCACTGTATATATAAAAAGTTCCTTTTTATACTCCTGAATATAAAACAATATAAACCCCAATTTTCAGTAACTACTTCAGGTCAATCAGCAGGATTTGCAGAGCTGAACTGGTTGGACCTCCTGGTTGGAAATTACAAGGACTACTTTGTATTCCTAGCTCAAGAAAAAAAGGAGGCAGGTGGCTATGCCAATTACTGGAACATATCCTCACTGTGTCCTTTTTTGTTTTTTGATATTAATAAATGATAAGAAAGAAGCTTTTTGTGAGAATGGATTATATCCCTCTACCTTAATTTCAGACTGTTACAAAATCTCAAATATCTTCCCAACATAAAATCCAGAGTTTTTAATGTCAATGTTCTCCAATTCTGAATTGTTGTGAATCAAGGAGCATCATCCCCAGAGATTGCAAGTTGTAGGTGAGACTTAAAAGACAAAGGAAAGATGATGTATGAGATTAACTACAGTCTAACATATTCCCCAATAATAATCTATATATAAGATGCAGCAAAAGGAGTCTAGTTCAGGAAGCATATGATCAGAAATATATATGGGCTGGTTATGTAGTCAGATTGAGAGAGAACTAGTTGATAGGTAAACAAAACAAGTCCTGTTTGGGTAGTCACGGTTATTATTATTTTTAAGATTAAGAACCTCATTATGTTAAAAGATATTCTAGAGAAGGTCTTTGAGAAATCATTGACAAAAATTGAATAAAACAACAGAAGCCACAACAATTAGCTTTTGATGAACTTTATGTTCTAAGCACTATGCTAAACACAAAAAACCCCAAAAGTGAATCAGTTCCTGCCTTCAAGAGACTATTCTAATGTGGGCACAACATTCATTGGATCATAGACTTAGAAGTGAAAGAACCCTTAGATTTTAGGTCCAATCCCCTCATTTTATAGTTGATGAAACTGAGATCCAGAGTGGTTAAAGTGGAATGCTAAGATCACATGGGTCATAAATCATGGAGACAAGATCCAAGCCTAAGTGTTGTTTGGCTCCAAATCTATCTGCCACCTGGATTCCACTAATGATACCTACATCACTGAAATTGTTGGTCTGATAAGTACTAACATAACAGGGCTTATTCCTGGTGTCCAGATACTATAAAAGTCAGTCTATCTCAGACCTACATTATAAAAACAGCAAACAAAAAAATAAATTGCCTTGAATTTCATAGAGAAGGGTATCTCAATTCCTCTCTGCTTTATTCCATACTGCAGGCTTCTGTGCACTTATGATTCGTTTCATCAGGACCCTACCAGTACCCATGTATGGCCTGAAGCACACATAGCTTAGGCCACCCACAGAGGAAAGCATTTAGTAGTATATCGAGTCCAATGGATCAAACCCAAGTATGTGGTCTAAAAACATTAAGGATTTCATTAGCTAACAGCTTCCCAAAGTGTACAGTTTGCACCAAAGGAAACATAATTAATGAGAAAATTTGACTTTTTAATCAAAGATATTTGTATGTAAGGCTGTTTTGTCATAAACCACTCCTACAAAGAATAACTATTCATTGTTCCATAGCCTCTCCTGCAAATCAGATGAGCCCCATCACAAAAGAAACAAGGGAACAATACTAGAAAATATAACTGTCTTCTGTATAGTCTTGTCTTAATGACTCTATGAAATGACTATGTAGCAATCCTGGGGTAAGATCTGCCATTATTCTGCCACACACGCTTTTTGTTATTCCATACTTAATTCCATTATGTTACTCTACATCAATCAATTTCTCTAAGTTTTAACATTCACCGGTTTAAAGATTTCTAAAATAGTACTCTATTCTGGTCAGCATGTGCCTTCATAAGTAGCAGAGTAATAAAAACAGAATATTAAGGTTGTAAAGGTGGCTCTGAGGTTACCTTGCTCCAGTTTCACTAAAATCAGTCTAGAACAGATCTTTTTCCTCTTTACCATTTCAAAAGAAATCCACAGATGGCAATTCCACAATCTCCTTTGGTAATCCATTTCAACCTCTGCTGTTAAAAAGTTATTCCTGGTGTCTATATACGTAACTACATGGATTTAGCCAGTATGCAACATGCAGTGCGTCTACTTTTCAGTTTTTATTAACATTCTTACTTGCCCACAACCCACTTCCTTTCAGACCCTGAGCCCATGGGCCTATGCTAATTTTCATGGCTCCTAGAATACCACCAGGTGAACACACCCTGTGTGCTCTATAAATATTAATAGTTGTTGATGCAAGGATGTGATAAATGTCCCTAGGTTAATTCTGGCAAGAATCACAGGAAAATCATTCCTTGTTGGATGCCTGAGGCCACAGAATTCCTTCCTCTCCAAACTTAGTCAACTAGGCCTTTAAACTCAATTATTACAGCTTTACACAGTGATTGGGACTTGTACTAGTATGATTTTCTGAGCTTCTGGAATTATAATCTTTATATTCTTACTATTTTTGTTTTAGAAAAAATTCTGACTTAATTTACTTAATTGCCATCTAAAGGGTCTCTAGAGTCATGTAACACATATTTATTTACCTTACAAAAATGTATGTAGTATAAGATAATAGGAAGTATGGAATCTTCTTTATTGGGTTACTCAGTCACTTAGATCAAAACCAGTCTAGATTATAAGTGCATGATATAGACCTATAAATGGAGTTGTATGGCTTAGTTTTAAAGAATGTATTGTCATGTTATAATCTAAGTCAATTTGATCTTCTCATGTCCTGTGTATACCTTTATTTATTTATTTATTTATTTTTAGTATAAAAAGTATTGCCAGGCATTGAAATGTGCTCTGATCTGAAAGAAGACCAGTATTCTCTAGGTCAGCAATTCTAAGTATGTATGAATTATAGACCCCTCCAGGTCTTGAGACCCTTCAAGACTTCTGTGATGTCAAAATAATTTTCAGAATAACACTAAAATAATCTGTGCCTATTTAAAATATTTCTACCTTATCCAACTATATACCCATATGAGTCGTATTTTCTTCATATACTTCAACCAAAACAATATCTTGCAAGAGACTGAATAAAGAAGAAGATATTAGAATCCATCTGTCTTCTATTAAGCCAATAAGGAGATTTGCAAAAATATGTAAAATTATACCACTCACTAAGCTATTTTGTTTTGTAAAGTTGAGTTATTTTGCATTAAAATATGTCATTAATATTAACATATAATGATTTCATTATTATTTTAAAAGTATTGTTGTTGTTTAGTCCTTTAGTCCTATTCTAGTGTTTGTGATCTGTGGACCATGACACACCAATATTGTCTATGGGATTTTCTTGGCAAGCATGCTGGAGTGACTTGCCATTTCCTTCTCCAGTAGGTTAAGACAAATAGGTTAAGTGACTAGCACAGGATCACAGCTAGTAAGTGTCTGAGGACAGATGTGACCTCAGATTTTCCTGAATCCAGGCCTGTGTTATATCTACAATGAATTCATAAGTAAATATCTTAAAAATAATCTATATAAGCAAAAACTCTTTTGGGTTTTAAAATAATTTTTAAGAGTGTAAAGAAGATTAAGAAAGTTCAAGAACTTCTTTTCTCTGTCAGTTTGTTATTTTTAGTCAGCTTGTAGTTAAATGGATAATATTCAAATTAATTTTAAATAAAACATGACCAAATAATTGGTTACTATACTCTCTGAATCAAATTTGCTATTTTAATTTTTATTTAACAAATCATACCAACCTTTTCCATGTAATTACTGATTTTTGAGTAACTTAGCGAAAAGCTGAATGCTCAGAAAAATGGCAAAAGAACAAGAAAGTATCTTATTACTGACATATACTCTTTTCTAAGTCTTATGCATTATTATACCTGTATGAAGAAAGTCACACAGCTTCTGTGGCTTCTCTTATTACTAGCCATTTGTTTGTATGAACTTATAATAATAGATGGTAAGACTGAGGAAACAACACTAATAAAAAAACAAAATTGTAAATAAAGGTTCTTTCCATATTATCTTGAAAATAGCTATAGGAATTTTTTTTCCTAAGGAAAATAAATCAAACTTCTTTTTTATCAAATTATTTTTTTGAAAAATGAAATACTAATTCATCTTATACTTTTATTAATAAAATTGTACCTCTAATTATTGTGGTACTATCCACACTGTGTTGATGACTAAGTATAAAATTTAGATGACTAATAATTTTCTATATCTATCTAGGTGTTTGTGTAGTTTATTTTATTTATTTTTGTGATACCTGAACTAATGAATGTTTATAACCTAGAGTCTATTCCAAAGATGGGATTGCATTTTTCTTACATATAATGTGATCCTTGAAACATATTATTAAAAAAAATACTGGTTTTCTTTGTTTTTTCTTCTATATATATATTTTTTTTCTATAATGTCTATCATGGTGATATATTAAACAAAGTATTAGATTATAAACATAATGAATGATGAAAAATGAGACCCTAATTCTTTGACACTTCTCAGTTAGAGCCATATCAAGCATTTATGGGTTAGAGGGAATTATAAGGTTACTTCATTGAGTTTATAGAGATGTAATTGCCACTTGTCTGGGAAGGGGTGAATTTCTACTTAAATCTTGTGGTCATGGGAGAGCGAGGGAAAGAGAAAGAGAAAAAGAGAGAGAGAAAGACAGAGAGAGAGAGACAGAAAGACACAGAGAGAGACAGAGACAGAGAGACAGAAAAAGAGAGAGAGAGAGAGAGAGAGAGAGAGAGAGAGAGAGCCTTAGCATTAGAGAGTTCTATAATTTTCATGAGATTAAATTCTCCAATCTAAAAGAAGTTCCAACATCATTTATTCCCCGAGTAGGAAGAACAGCTGCATTTCATTTAGAGTGGAGGTCATAAGAATATGATTGAAGGGTTGAAAGAGCAGGCTTATCCTGAAAGGTTAAAAGAACTGGTATTATTTAGTCTAGAGAATAAAAGGGTGAGGAATAGCTTTACAATGCTTGGCAAGTATATGAATATTATTTGTTCAGAGCTGTTCTCTCCCTCTCCACTGAAGATAGAACAAGAAGAAATGAATGTATATAGTTTATTAGCATGAGGAGTTAGATTTGATATAAGGAAGAACTTTCAACAGTGAAGGCTGACAAAGCCTGAAAGATATTATTAAATGGGACTGTGGAATCCTCTTTTCAAAAAGTCTTTTGAACTGGGATGGGTCTACTGGGAACCATTTGAGCTTTATACTTTCTGAAAACAGGGAGGTAGACAGAAGGTTTCTACAAAACCTATTGTATTTCAGTGAATCAATGACCAAATAATAATAACAATAGCTAGCATTTATATACCACGGTTAGAGGTTACAAAGCAATTTGTAAATATCATATTATTCTCACAACAACCCTCAAACTTCAAGTGTTATTATCTTAAGTGTGCAAATGAGAAACCTGAGGCAGATGGATATTAAGTGTCACAAGGGTCACATAGCTAATAAGTATTTGAGGCTGGATTTGAACTCATAAGTTCCTGGTTCCAGGTCTACTACTCTATTCAAATTGTTACCTATCTGCCTTTGAATAAAGTTTATAAAAGTTCTAGAGATAGTTCCAGTCTGAAACTACTCATGGAGTAAAGTAAATGATTAAAATAGGATCTTTATACCAGTTTTTAGATTAGGAATTGAACTGCTTACATGACACATACTTGAATGTGAGGTATTTTCCTGTAGTTCTTTTGTTAATGGCATGAGCAAAAAATTGTGAATAAATCAATAAGATGGTAATTGGAAATAAATGGAGATAACCATTCTTTGTTTTTCCTTAGAATAATGGAATAGCATAGTATTGTTATCTAAACGAATGATTAAAACAAAGGGGGGGGCATATATCTACATTTATAAACAAAGAAACAAAAAGATCAACTTAAAAAAAAGAAATTAGATATGGATATTTGGACCAAGATTAGATCAGATTTGTTGACTGGCTAGAGGAGTAAAAATGAGCTGATAGGGTATATAGACTTCTTAGGAGAGCAGGCAAAAGGCATTAAGCAAAAAAAATAGATATGGAGTACTGGGAAGAATTTCCTATAACAAGTGAAGAGAGAAGACAAAAAACAAATATTTAAAGATGATTTCTATCAACATTGTGGACCTATTTTTTGGTACAACTTGTAAACTGGATGGTATCCATAACATATTCCGCCTGAAATGGCTGTAATTACACAGAAATTTCTTCAGTCTTCTTACACCTTACCACAATCACAAATTCTGTCATCCAAACAGATCTCCTTGCTTTTTCTCAAATAAAACTCTGTATCCAGATTCCAAGAGTTTTCAGTGGCTTTCCCCCAACCTTGAAGCTCTCCCTTTTAAATCTGTCTACTGGCTTCACTGGCTTCCTCCAAGTACCAGTTAAAACTTTTTCATGAAGCTTTTCTCAGTCTTCTCTTTAATTTTAATGCCTTCCCTTTGAGATTATTTCCAGTTTATTCTGTACATATCTGATTTATGCATGGTTGTTTTCATATTGTCTTCTCCATTAGACTTCTTTTTTTTAGAGAAAGGCATATCTCTTACTTTTCTTTGCATCCTCAGCACTTAGCATAAGGTCTAGCACATAAAAGGTACTTTATAGATGCTTATTGACTATGGAAAAATGGGCTAAATACTCTTTGCTGGTGTGACAAACCTGGAAAGAGCCAAGGTAATAGAAATAATGGAAGGGGAAGGTTATGTATCTGAAGCCATAATGAAAGAAAGTCCATACCATCCACATGGTTAGTTTTTCTCATAAGGTTTGCCACTTTCTTTCATAGAGAAGTGATTATTATAATGAGGAATAGGGTGGGGAGAAAGCATGATATCTAGGGTCGGAAGACATGGAGTGTAGTCTGGATGATTATTTTTAACAATTATGGGTAAGACCACTTATTAATTTTTTTTGCACTTCAAAGAGAAAAAAGAGAGGTGATATTCATAGAATCATACATAGATATAGAGCTGGAGGGGACCTCATAGGCCATCTAGTTCAATGCCCTTCATTTTAAAAGTATGAAAACAGACTGAGAACTAAAGGGACTTGCCCAAGATCACTCAGATAGTAATGAATAGAGCCAGAGTTCAAACCTAAGACTCCGGGCTTTAAATCCAGAGCTCCTTCTACTATAACATGTTTTCTCTGAGTATGATTATTAATACAATTATTCATTCTAACTTACCGCATAGGGTTATTGTGAAGAAAATTATTTTGTTGCTATAAAGGACTACATAAATGTGAATTATCATTAATAATTTATCTACTACAATGGCTATCTGTATTAGATCATTAGAGTTTATATCTACACAGTTGGATTAGAATATGAAAATTGAATTTGGGATCCCCAGACTGATAATGCAGTTTAATTTAGGGAAAGACAAATCTTCATAGATTAATTTCAGAGGACTTCTTCAATTCACCAATTAAATAATGATGAAATGGTTTTAAAGGCACATATAACATAATGAAAAAAAAAAAAAACTCCACCAAGATAGAGGAAACAAAAAGCTTTTGCAGATGGATTCAAATTATGCACTGAAAAGAAATTAGGTTTTTCAAATGTAATAAACAGTCTTGAGGCCTTTTGGTAAATAGCCATCATTTTTTTCTATTGTATCTCTGCCATTTATTCTTTTTTGCTGCATTGTAAAAGTGGTCTCAATTTTTGACTGTCTAATTAACTAGTTAGAACATTTTGTGACCAGGAATATTTCAATATGAGCCTAGTGTTAATAGATTGTACCATGGTTAGAAGCATCTCTACCTTTGCAAATATGGAAGAAATGAATCTTCACCTTCTGGCAGGTATTCTCTTTTTTAGCACTTGCTGAGAGTAGTTATTATAGGTGTTAGAGAATTTGAAGTGAATTGAGGGGGTAGAACAGCATAAGTAAGGAAGCTTCCATCTAGTGGATCTACAAGGAAGGCCTTGAATGTGCTAATGAATTTGTGAATCTCTATAGGTTTTCCCTGTCCAGAAATATCCTTCCAATCACACTTCCTTCAGCAAGGGTACCAAACGTCAGTAGATATTCAGGGAGTTGAGGTATAGCTAATGATGAGAAGATGTGCAAATTCCTTGAGGGTTGAAATGATATGGCCAGGGAAAGACAAGTGAGTCCCAAATCATGATACAAGTGTGTGGCAGCATGACAGGTAAACTATTGGGGATATGCCACACCACATTCAAAAAGTATAGGGGGAATAGGTATCTTTAGCCACAGGCACCTCTCCTATTTTTAGTTGACAGATTGATAAAGTTGGCAATATGTGACAATTAAGTGTATGTTTTCTGACTTTTAAAGAGAAAAAAAGATTTACTTCTATTTAGACGTGTATGTATTAAGACACATCATATAAATGGAACCATAAGGGAATGTGACTGATTTTTTAAAAACAAATGTAGCAGGACTGACATATCCAAATGATCATTGTTCCCATTAAATTAGTCATTGTAAACTTATTCCAACAATGTTCCCATTATTAGAAACATTTTTGGAATTTCCTTTTGGAATGGTCTTTAGAGCACATGACACATTCTGTTTCATATTTATTCTCAGTAGTAGCAGCTTTTTTTGTTCTGTGACAGCCAAAAAGTCATTCAGACCTAAGTAAGGTGAAAGAGGTAGCTGATCAAACTAGATTACAATGCTTGGGGCAAAGAAATGAAGTGTTGCTAAAGTGTGAGAATAGTCATTAGAATGCTTCAACAGTCAAAATATTCTGGACCTTCATAGTACCAGGTTTATAGCACATAACTTTCTATGGGAACTATTCTGAAAGACAATGTTCATTTGGATACTTAAATGTTCACATTTTTATTAAATAATAATGCAGATTTTTAAAAGCTCTCATATCATACTGAATTAAAACAGTATAGATTTTTAGAAATGGAAAGGATGTAGGAATAACTCAAAATGGAAGAAATAGATGTGCACTAGAATATAGAATCTTAAAATTATAGAATCTTAGATTAGACAATGACCTTAGTGGTTATCTTGTTCAAATGCCCTCTCAATGAGAGAATTCCTTCCAAGGTGTTCTAGAGAAATAATAAGCTAGCACCTGCAAAAAATAGTTCCAAGAAGAGAGAACTGTCTTTTTCATCAGGTGGTCTATTCAGATTTTGAATTACTCTAGTTAAGCACATAGTGAGTGCTTAATGAAAATTATTGACTGAGGGGGTGAAAAAGGTCTGTCATCTTATAATATAGGGAACCTTAAAATACTTGAAAATCATCATATCTGTCTTCCAATCTCTATCTCTATCACCTTTTTAAAATCAAGGTTAGACATCCTTAGATGAAGGGTGGAGAGGCATTAAGGTATAACGGCTATAGGGGTGATTTTGAAGTTAGGACTTTATGATATCTGCCATAAAGTTCTCACTCATTCTAGCTGTGTGATCATGGATAGATCATTTAATTTCTCAATGTTCAAGGCAATTTTATAAGTTGCAAATGATTCTCTGACCTTCATTACTTGAAGGAGTTTCCTTCCAGTAAAGCCCTACATCAATGAAATCAAAGATTTAGAGTAAAATCAAGCAAGTCAAAAAAGTAATTCTCCACTATTTCACCTGTTTCTCATAAGACTTGATTGCCACATCCCTCACAATTCTGACTTCCTTCCTCTGTGTTTGGTTCATTTTGACCAAATGGTTATAAAATATGTTATATCAAATGTAATACATGGTCATGATGTGATTTGTCCAGGACAAAGTATGATAGGATTAATGTTTCCTTTTTTCTGCACATTATTGTCTATATTAGCTTTTACTTTTGACATTACACTGTTGAGTCATTTTGATAATTAAAACCCTAGATTTTTTTTCCTTTTTTATAGCTAAGGGAGTCGTCTCCTTGTGCATTACTTTGGGCAATTTTTTTAACCTAAGTGCTGGACATTATTAATATTGAATTTAATCTTGATCATTCAGATCTAGTGTTCTAATATGTGAAGATGAAATATTAAATGAGAAAATATTTAGTTAAATCCTTACTATGTGCTAAATATCATGATAAGTACTGAGAAATACAAATAAAAAAGCAATAATAGTACCAACCGTAAAGGAACTTATAATTTAATATATTGGGAGAAAACAATACATATACAGAGTTCAAGGATTGTAATTGAAAATTAATGGTGATTATGAGCTATAAGGATTTGATTGTTCCATCCCAGGATCAATGGTAAAATTGAATTGATCATGTTCCAGAGCTGAAGAATTTTAGGTAAGAGGATAGAAAGAAATGGGGAATGTATACTTGGTGAAAAGTAATTAGCAAGAAGATACTTGAGGAGCAGAGAGTAAAATGAAGTATGGTTGTGTCCTCCCTGAAATAGAGTTTTAAGTGAGGTAGTAACCATTCATGACAGAATTGTCTCAGTGAGGAAGTTCCAGTTATGAAAAAGGTTAAAATACCTAAGTATAGTCTAGAGTTAGGCAACAAGATGGTTAGTGAGAAGATAGCTGGGCAGTAGGGAATGATTTTTTGAATGTCAATTCTTTCACCTAATATAATGGTTGTCTCTCTTGGATTTTGTGACATTCACAAATTTAATGAATATTTCATCAATATAATTATAAAAATTATAGCTAACAAAGTTGTTATTGAACAAGTAGCACTGAAGATAAAGTCTTACAGCTTTTAATAATAACAAAAACTTTCCTGTAGTTTATTATTATTCTATTAATCAAAACTTTTTGGGTAGAATCATCCAATCATGCATTAACTTAGAACTATCATGGTTTACATTTCTTAATCTTATCTACAAGGATTTTATGGATTTTGTTGCATTGTTGAGTGCTTCCATGAATTCAGCTTTATATTATTTTTATTTCATTTTCTTTATCACTAATATAATCTTTTTTTTTCTAAAAAAAGGAAATAAAGCAAACAGTATTTCTTTCTTGTAAACATGGGTTGGTTCCTTGTGACCATCACTGTTGTTTTATAAAATTTCTAAAACTGTCTAATTTTTTTCAGAAATCCTTAATGAAATATCTTTATAGTTTCCATCTTAAAAACAAACAAACAAACAAAAACTAGTACATTTGCCTATCCCCACCTGTGGTGATATCTGAAATGTAACTCTTCTGGGACTGGATCATTTAGGTGCTCTCATTATATCTGTTTACCTGTCTTTCTCTTTAGTTCTTTTCTTTTAAAGGTTTAACAAAATATAGTTTTTATATCACCCTAAATTCCTTTTTTTTTAAAATTAAAACTTTTTATTTGCAAAACATATGTATGGGTAATTCTTCAACATTAACTCTTACAAAGCTTTCTGTTACAAATTTTTCGCCTCTACTCTCCACCCCTCCCCTAGATGGCAGGATATCCACTACATGTTAATTATGTTAAAATACTTGACAAATCGAATATATGTATACATATTTCCACACTTATCATTTTTGTATCACACTAAATTCCAAATATATCCTGTTTAATCACCTCTTCATAAAATTTTAAAAATAAAATATCAGATATTTTTTCATATCCATTCTTAGGAAGAGACTTCTCATTCAAAAAAAGGTAAAATGTGAGCACAAAAAATAAATTAGATAATTTTTATCATATGAAATTGAAAAGCTTTTGCACAAGCAAAAGCAATGTAAACAGAAAAAAGAAGACTATCAATTCTGAAAAAAATTATATATTTGTATCAAGTATCTATGCTAATGGGATAACAGAGAAGTAGAATAACAATGATGATAATAATAATGATGAAGATTGCAAGAAATAGCTTTTTTTTTAGTACCCAAAGTGCTTTACAAGTGTAATCTCATTTTATCATAGCAGTAACTCTAGGAGGTGGGTGACTTTATTATCTTCATTTTACAGATAAGGAAATTGAAGCAGACATAGATTATGTGACTTATTCAGGATCACACATGCACTTAAGTGTCTGGTGCCAAATTTAAATTCAAGTTTTCCTGACTGCAGATATATTATTCTATTGATCCACTAAGGATTGAAAATTATTCCCTACTAGGTAAATAATCAAAGAATATTAACAAACCTCAGAAAAAGAATTATAAACTAACGATCTTACTAATTACTACTAATAAGAGTCATATAAATCAAAAAATTTATTTTCCTCATACATAGAAATTTAGCAAAGATGATAAAAGATGGAAATAGTCATACTTAGAGGGGTTTTGAGAACACAGGAAGACTCATAAAATGATAATTCTGAAATGGTCCAACCACTTTGGAAAGAAAATTTTAATTATGTTAAGAAAATTATTGAAAATGTCCACCCCTTTAACACTGAGATTTCAAGATTAAAAGAAGGAAGTGGAGTCAAGATGGCAGAGTGAAGCTAGGGAAGTTGCTCGATCTCTAACCAGTTTCTTTCAAAAACCACATGAAACCAAGCCTCTGAACAGAGCCTGACAGAAGAAAACCACTTCCCAGTTTAAGATAGATTGGAAAAACTTCAAGAGAGGTCAGTTTTGCTGGGGTGAAAGGGTGTTCAGCCCAGTTCAGACAGAGTCTGGGAAAACCAGTGAGAGGGTCTTAATCACAGCAAATCAACAACTGAGACCCTTGGTCCTGCCTCAGTAGAGGAGAAGATCAGTGGAGCAATCTCCAGTCCCAGCTCAGAAGGAAATTCTGGGAAACCAAGCTGTTTCCTGAAAAGAGTGGGCAAAGCTACCCTCTGCAAACAAAAGGGGCCCCTGTGCTCATAGCTAAGGCTCAGATGCCCAGAGTTTGGGACAGTGCCCCATTTACTCCAGGAGCAGAGTTAGACCATAAAAGTAAAATAAAAGAGAAAAATACCAAAAGAAAAGGAAAGAAAATGAGCAAAAAACAAAACTTTGACTATAGAAAACTAATATGGTGACAGGGGAGACCAAAACGCCAATTCAGAAGAAGATAAAATGTCCACAGAGGAAATCTCAAAGAGAGATATGAATTTGTTTCAAGCCCAAAGAGACTTCTTGGAAAGGTTCATAAAAGACTTTAAAAGGCAAATAAGAAAGGTAGAAGAAAAAAGTGAGAAAAGAAATGAGAGGTATGAAAGAGAATCAACACCTTGGAAAAGAAAGGCAATTCCTAATACAATTGGCCAAATAAAAAGAAAATCACTGAAGAAAACAATACTTTCAAAAGTAGAATTAACCAAATGGAAAAATAAGATATAACAGCTATCTGAAGAAAATCACACATTAAAAACTAGAATAGGGCAAACAGAAGCTAATGATTTTTTGAGACATTAAGAATCAGTCAAACTAAAAAGAATGAAAAAATGGAAGAAAATGTGAAATACCCCATAAATGAAGAAATTGATACTATTTCTAGTCATATGAAAAGGTGCTCCAAATCACTATTGATCAGAGAAATGCAAATTAAGACAACTCTGAGATACCACTACACACCTGTCAGATTGGCTAAAATGACAGGAAAAGATAATGATGAATGTTGGAGGGGATGTGGGAAAACTGGGACACTGATACATTGTTAGTGGAACTGTGAAAGGATCCAACCATTCTGGAGAGCAATTTGGAACTATGCTCAAAAAGTTATCAAACTGTGTACACCCTTTGACCCAGCAGTGTTTTTACTGGGCCTAAATCCCCAAGAGATCTTAAAGAAGGGAAAGGGACCCATATAGGAAAAAATGTTTGTGACAGCCTTTTTTGTACTGGCAAGAAACTGGAAACTGAATGGATGTCCATCAATTGGAGAATGGCTGAATAAATTATGGTATATGAATGTTATGTTATGTTATTTTTCTGTAAGAAATGACCAAGATGATTTCAGAGATGCTGGAGAGACTTACATGAATTGATGCTAAGTGAAATGAGCAGAACCAGTTGATCATCATGCACAGCAACAAGACTATATGATGATCGATTCAGATGGACATGGTTATCTTCAACAATGAGGTGATTCAAACTAGTTCCTATTGTTCAGCAATGAAGGAAGTCATATACATCCAAAGAGAGGACTGTGGGAGCTGAGTGGGACCTCAACATAGAATTTTAATGCTTTCTGTGAATGTTTGCTTGCATTTTGTTTTCCTTCTTAGGTTGTTTTTTTTCTTTCTGCTTTTTCTTGTGCAACAAGATAACTGTATAGATATGTATATTGGATTTTGGATTTATTGGATTTATCATATATTTTAACATATTTAACATGTATTAGACTACTTGCCATCAAGGGAAGGGGATGGGGGGAAAGAGGGAAAAAATTGGAACAGAAAATTTTGCAAAGGTCAATGTAGAAAAATTACTCATATGTTCTGTAAATAAAAAGCTCTAATAAAAGTTAAAAAAAAGAACTTAAAAAAGAATTTAGAAGTCAAATGAAGAGACACTGAGGAAAAAAATAAAAAGAAATAAAAATATAAAAAATTGTCTAAAAATCATTGGTCTACCTGAAAGCCATGACCAAAATAAATAAATAGATAGATAAATAAATTTTGGAGAAAAAAGAGCCTGAATTGCATTTTTTTTTAGCTTTTTGCTGAGGCAATTGGGGTTAAGTGACTTCCCCAGGGTCACACAGCTAGGGAATGTTAAGTGTCTGAAACCAGATTTGAACTCAGGTCCTCCTGACTTCAGGGCTGGTGTTCTATCCACTGCACCACCTAGCTGCCCCAAAATGCTTTTTTTTTTTTTTTTTTGCTGAGGCAATTGGGGTTAAGCAACTTGCCCAGGGTCACACAGCTAGGAAGTATTAAGTGTCTGAGGTCAAATTTGAACTCAGGACTTCCTAACTTCAGGGCTGGTGTTCTATCCACTGCACCACCTAGCTGCTCCCTGAATTGCATTTTTAAAGAGATCATCAAGTAAAACTCCTCTAATATTCTAGAAACAGAGGGGGAAATACTCTGAAAGAATCCATCATCCTTGGAAAGTGATTCCACAAGGAAAACTCCAAGGAACTTTGTTGCAAAACTCCAAAACTACAATCTAGAGGAAAAATTGCTTGCAAGCTGCCAAACAATAATAATTCAAATATCAAGGAGCAACAGTCAGGATTACCCAGGATCTGGCAGCTTCTGCAATCAGAATCAAAGGACCTGGAATACTATATTTTGGAAGGCAAAGGACCTGGGGTTACAACTACCTAGACTTAGCATCATCTTTCAGGGAAGGAGATAGATTTTAAATGAAGTAAGAGGCTTTCAATCATTTCTATTGAAAAAAAAAAACAACTAAACAGAAAATTTAATCTATAACCACAGGACCCAAGAAAAACATAGAAAGGCAAATGGGGGGATACATATTATTTAGATGTTGAACTCTTTACATGCCTAGATGGAAAAATAACATCTGTAAATCTTGAGAACTGTATCTGTTATTGGGACAGAGAGAGGGGGACATCACATGAACTGAAGGTATGGTTGTGAATGGACTCTGATGTGATGATATCAAAGAAAAAGACATTAAGGAAAAAAGTCTGTACTGAAAGAAGAGGAAAGGGGAGGTATAATGGGACAAATTAGATCACATGATAATATACAAAAGACCTATTACAATTGGGGGAAAGAAGAGAGGGAGATGAGCTTTATCTGAAGCTTGATCTCATCAGTTTTGGTTTAAAGAGGAAATAAATTAATCATTCAGTTGGATATAGAAATTTTTCTAACCCTATAAAAAAGTAGAACAAGAAATAGGAAAGAAAAGGAAGGGGATAAGTAGAAGAGAGGACAGAAGTACTAGGGGAAAAAAAAGATAAGACAATGTGTTGTTTATAAGAAACACATTTGACACAGAGAGACACATCTCTCTTTATGTGTAAAGGTAAAAGGCTAGACAAAATGTAATATGCTTCAGGTGAAGTAAAAAAAAGTAGGGGTAGCAATTCTGATCTCAGATAAAAAAATGAAAGAGATAAGGAAAGAAAATACATCTTGACAAAGAGTACCATAAATAATGAAATAGTAACAATATAAAATGTATATGCATCAAATGGTATAGCACAAAGATTCCTAGAGAACATATTAAGCCAGTTACAGGAAGTAATTGATAGCAAAACTGTATTAGTGGATGACCTCAACTTTCTATTCTCAGAATCAGACAAATCTAACCACAAAAAAAAACAAGAAAGAAACTAGGGAGGTTAACTGGATTATAGAAAACATAGATATATGATAGACCTCTAGAGAAAATTGAATAGAAATAGAAATGAATTCACCTTTTTTCTTGGTAATACATGGAATCTACACAAAAACTGACCATGTATTAGGGCATAAAAACCTCACAATCAAATTCAAAAATGCAGAAATAATAAGCGCTTCCTTTTCAGATTATGATACAATAAAAATTATATTCACTAGAGGGCCAGGAAAGATAGACTAAAAATCAATTGGAAATTAAATAATGTAATTCTAAAAAATGAGTGGACGAAAGAACAAATCACAGAAACAATCCATAATTTCATCCAAAAGAATGACAATAATGAGATGATATACCAAAACCTATGGACGCAGACAGAGCAGTTCTTAGGGAAATTTTATATCTCTAAATAGCTATATGAATAAAATAGAGAAAGAGGAGAATACTAAATTTGACATGCAACTAAAAACCTAGAAAAAGAACAAATAAGAACCTAAATACCAAATTAGAAATTCTGAAATTCAAAGGAGAGATTAATAAAATTAAGATTAAGAAAGTTATTGAGCTAATTAATCAAATTAAGAAACAACCTCCCCAACCCCCCCCCCCAAATAGATAAATCTTTGGTTAATTTGATTAGAAAAAGGAAAAAAAAACTTAAATCAGCATAAAAAATGAAAGGGGCAAATTTAATAACAATGAAAAAGAAATTAAAGCAATAAATAGGAGCTATTTTGCCCAACTCTATGGCAACAAATCTGATAATCTAACTGAAATGGATGAATATTTACACAAATATAAATTGTTCAGATTAACAGAAGAGAAAACAAATTATTTAAAAATCCTATTTTGGAAAAATAAATTCAACAAGGTATTAATGACCTGCCTAAGAAAAAATCTCCAGAGTCAGATGGATTCACAAGTGAATTCTACCAAACATTTAAAGAACAATTAATTCCAATATTAGTAAACTATTTAGAAAAATAGGTAAAGAAGTCCTGCCAAATTCTTTCTATGACACAAATATAGTACTAATACCTAAACCAGGAAGAGTCAAAACAGAGAAAGAAAATTACAGACCAATCTCCCTAATGAATATTGTTGCAAAAATTTTAAATAAAATATTAGCAAACTTATTAGCAGGATAATACACTATGACCAAGTCAGATTTAAATCAGGAATACAAGGCTGATATAATATCAGGAGAACTATTACCATAATCAACCATATCAATATCAAAACCAACAGAAATCATATGATAATCTCAATAGATGCAAGAAATGCTTTTGACAAAATACAGCACCCATTCCTATTAAAAATACTACAGAGCGCAGCGATAAAGGGAGTTTTCCTTTACATAATAAGAAATATCTATCTAAAACCAACAGCAAGCATTATTTGCAATAAAGAAAAGCTGAATGCATTCCCAATAAGATCAGGAGTGAAACAAGGATGTCCATTATCACCACTATTATACAACATTATACTAGAAATGTTGGCTTTAGCAATAAGAAAGAAAATAAGGGAATTAGAATAGGCAACAAGGAAATAAAACTTAACACTCTTTGTAGATGGTATGATAATATACTTAAGAATCCTAGAAATCATTGAAAAACCTACTGGAAACAATAGCTTTAGCAAAGTTGCAGGATGTAAAATAAACCCATACAAATTATCTGCATTTCTACATATTGCTGACAAAGCCCATCAAAGGGATAGAAAGAGAAATTCCATTTAAAATAATTGTAGACAAAATAAAATAAAATAAAATATTTGGGTATCTATCTGCCAAGACAAACCCAAGAACTATATGAGCCCAATTATAAAACACTTCTCACACAAATAAAGTAACCTCTAAACAATTGGATAACTATCAATTACTCATGTGTAGGTAAAGCTAATACAATAAAAATGATACTTT
Organism: Myrmecobius fasciatus; assembly: GCA_023553655.1. Classification (NCBI taxonomy): domain Eukaryota; kingdom Metazoa; phylum Chordata; class Mammalia; order Dasyuromorphia; family Myrmecobiidae; genus Myrmecobius; species Myrmecobius fasciatus. Next base: position 51,034 of record JAJPUD010002322.1, read on the forward strand.
TGCCTAAATTTGTTTTGCTTGTTCAGTGTCATGCCTATCAAACTGCCAAATTTTTTTTTAGAATTGGAGAAAATAATAACAAAACTTTGCCAAAGTGTTTGTGTGTGTGTGTGTGTGTGTATACGTACATGTGAGTATGCAAATCTAAGAAATAAAAAAATTATGTGAAGATTAAAAATGAACATTATATAAAACTATTCAGTGGCATAATATGAAATGCTTAATCATAAAGTTCTACATATTTTTATAGCAAAAACTTATTCATAGTCATAATGAATATAGGCAAATTGTTGGGTGACAATATAGAGCCATTTATTCAGTTAAGGTTGATTTCTAGTTAGCTAGCTATATTATTAATACATAGTTCTTGTTGAAAATTACATCAGAAAATTCTTTGTATTAAACACTTTTTTGCATTTGAACATTTATTCATCTATGTCACAATAAAAATTTTAATGTCGTTGCTTTTCCTTTTTTTAATACATAATATATTTTGGAACATAACTAATGCTTATTTTCCATATTGTCCATTATATTTATCAAATGAACTATCAAAGTTATTCTTTATTTTCTTCTACTGGCAGTAAAAGTGTTAGTCTACTCTTTTCTCCCCCCTCCCACCCACCCCCTCCCCACTCATTTTAACCTTGATATTTAGACTTTCCTATAACAAAGACTATTTTGAGGAAAGACTATTTCTGTATATAAAGAATTGGGAAGAAGTTTGTATGACTAGATTGGGAATAGAGGGAAACAACATAAGTATTCCCCTGAAAATTCTTTCTTTTAGACACATTTTCTTTCATATGCAATGATCCAAGAAGCTTCAGGTTGAGAAGCTTAGAGATTCACTTTAGCCTCCCACTCAATTTCTTCTTCAGTTTTTTGTAAGTCACTTATAGCTCACTACTTGATACTTTGTTGAAGAATTCTTTCTTATGTTGAACTAAAAGTTTCTTCCCTAGTATTAGTCTGTTTAATTTTTTGGTTTTAGGCTGAACTAAAATAAAAGTTTGTGTTATGCCTCTTACGCCCCCTCATATATGCAGAAGTAATTTCTCCAGTGAAGATTTTATAATCAGAAAAAGTCTGTAATTCTATCATTGGGTAAACTTGGAAAGTATCTGCAAATGATTAAAGTGGCAATTGGGAAAAAAAAAGGTCTCAAAGCTTAGATTGCTATGATTATGGTGTACTTTTCCAGAGCTCCGCCCGAACACTACATTCTAGGACTTAGCATTAGTAGTTTCACTTGTACAAGATTTAAACTCCAAAGATAGACTGAAAAAAATCCTAGAGGTGTGCCTAATCTGATCTTTCATGGTTATGCTGTCAAATTTTCAAAGCTTTCTTACATGTTTAATGAACCAACTCACATGGTGTTTAAAACATTTTGCACCTTTTTAACAAGCCTTCACAGATATTATGAAATTGACATGATCCGTTAAGAATTAATGTAGCAATTTGACATACTCTTGAAATTTCAAGCATAGTCTAATTATTTCTCAAATAAAAAAATGAAGATTATGCAAAACCATTTCTTATTCTGTAAAAGGAGATATTTCAATGCATTATTTCAGTGTGTAAGTTTTAGGTTCCTTTATAAACTTGAAGAAAGGTACCTATTTTCTTTGAGACAGTCTATGATATTATGAGACCTATACAAATGTGTGAATAGATATTTTCTATAACTATTCATTATTTTAAATATAGAATTCTTCAGCCATATTGAAAATGCAGAGATCAGTATCAATAATTAAGAAATACAGTCTAGACAGATCATTAGAGAAATTCATTATAAGGCATTTTCTTGTGAGTAGTTGCGGAAGGCATATCCCAAAATTAAGAGAAGGGTTGCTAATGATTTGGTTAATGTGGTCAATTAAATGACAGAAATTATCTTGTATATGTGTCATAGTGTCTAGTCAGTCAGTCAAGAAACAGAACAACTAATATTTGTCAGACACTGTACTAAGTGCTGAGGATACAAATAAAAAGATAGTGTCTCCTCTCAAGAAACTCACAATCTAATGAAATAAAAGTAACTTGGTATTTATATATTACTTGTGGGTTTGGATAGAGCGCTGGACCTGTAGTCAGAAAGACCTGAATTTAAATTTAACCTTAAACACTGGCTGTGTAAACCTGGGCAAGTCATATCTGTTTGCCTCAGTTTTCTCATTTTAATAGATTAAGTGACTTCTAGCCTTTTATATACTATTTCTGAACATATATCTGCATATATATGCATATATATATATGTATAAATGTATGTGTGTTGGTGTGTGTGAAAAGATCAAAAAAGAAAGTATTAATATCTCTGCAAATCTTAAGATGCTATATAAATGCTAATTATTTATATCACAAATTTTTGGTTTTAGTTATTATATTCTTTATGTTCCTCAATAATTCTGTTGGTAGTAGCAGTTATTTTACTCTTTATTCTTCTTTGCTCCAGTGACAACTCCCTGAGGGCAGGATCTATTTTTGTCTTTTTTTATTATCAGCATCTAGTTCAATGCCTCATACATATTAGATGCTTATAATAAATGCTGACTGTTTGATGAAAGCCAATTTATAATTGCATAATTATATATTTGTGTAGTTTAAGTTTAATGTGCTATTTTTTAACCTAAATCACCTCATCGGACTTTCCTTATAGTCCTAAATGAACTGAGTGATCACCGACTCTTCCTGTTACTGTCTTATGTAGCTATAGGTTTGTTTCTATGATTTGCCTTAGCTTTTTCTAAAAAACACTGACTATGTTACCATTATTCTGTCAAGGCCAGAGCAGAAAAACTGAACTGTATGGTAGCATGTCCAATTTGCCTATTTTGTACAGACCTGCCTAGAATCTAATTTCAATTTCAATCAATTCTCGTATTTTCCTGAAGAAAGAAAGCTAGCACCTTTCAATAAGAACGAATTGTTCTACCTATAAGAAGTAAAGAAAAAGGGAAGGAACAAACAGGTTGGAAAGAGTTGGTGATTCATCTGACAATCTTCACTTGCTGAAATGTCTTATGGATCACAGCACATATCTTATGCAATTTGTTTTGATACGATCTTTTTTTAAACAAATACTTGGCAAAACATCTGTCATTGGGGAGAAGCCAAATCCAAGACCCTTTGAATTTATATATGATTTTTCCTAATTTTAATGAAAACTATGAAATAGACGCCCATTCTCGGTACCAGGTTTTTGGAGAGGGATATTTGGTTCTGAGTCCCAGAGTCTGGAAGATCAATACTGGAGCACCCCTTGATTCCGGTATCTTATGGGTTAACTATAAATAAACAAAGGAACATAGCTGGTATAGACAGATCCACAAAAACAAAAGCCAGTCCTTTCTTTTCCAAACTAGAGGAAAGGTATTAAAAAATAGATAGTTCATTTTATTTTAATAGTCATGTGTCTTGGACCCTGCCGCCAAACCTTTCTTACTGATGGGGTCTCTACTTAACCGGTGTTTCTGTCATCAGCCTGACCTTGCAGCTTTCTGTAGTGCCATTATACCCTGGGTGCTGGCTTATTTTCATACAGCAGCCCCCTCTGCTTGATCCCACTTCATCTACTTCACGGACACAGACATTTGTTGGGCTTATTAGCTCAGCAGGAGCCTTATCATATTTTGTATCTGAGGCTGTTGGAGATGTCAAGAGATGGAAATGCTGTGTAGCTTTTTATCCTCCTTTCTAGCACTTTCTCCTAGAGCCCAACAGTGCATTTGGATTCAATGCTCTCCTGCTACTAGCTGCTGAGATCTCTTTAAATATGTCTAGCTTTGCCATCTGTACCAATAACACTGCAAAGGCTTAGCCATGATTAGGCTGTCAAGATTTATTAAGTTAAAAAGTATCAAAGTTTCTTGCAGCAACCCCAGACCTTTTAAGAGTCTACCTTCTTTGGAATCCCTTCCCCCCACCTCTCTCACACTACAGTCAATGTGCTTCGTTTGACCTTGACCAACATATGCACCCAGGGAACACTAATGAATTTGGGCCAATTCATCTCCGAACTCAAAATTTAATCAAGCTGACATGCCGGGAAAAAGCAGACTATAATTAACTCCTAGCATTTTAGGTAATCTGTAAATTTTCATAAACTTAGTTGGATATGTATTTGTATTGCTAAAAATTCTATTTTGCTTTGACAGATGAAATGTAAAAATAATAAATATGTTTTTTAAAAGAAGTCTAAAAAACAGATTCCTCACTAGCTGAAGGATTAAATCTTTTTTTTCCCTTCTTTTTTTAATTGGGAAGGATACCATAACACAAAATGTAATCAAATGTAACAAATCTCTTGTCAGACAATGACAAAGCCACACAAGTGCATAGCAAAGACAGTGCAAATCTATTTTAGTTTTTCTTTACAAATTGGACTTTTGTAACTATTGCATTAAACAAATGTTAAATGTAAACATAAGTATTATAAAGACAAGCTAAACACTTTCAGTTACACTTTGCAACTTAATAATCTTTTCACTAGTAGACATATTGCTATCTCTTTATGGCTTTTATTATATTTTTTATATTCCCTATTGTTTGACAGAAAACTCCCATCCCTATTTTCCCTAGATTTCCAAATAAAATGAACAGTTCTCATATGCTCCATTTACTGGGGAAAAAAGGATGTGGGGAAGGTTTCAAGTTAAATATCTTCTTAAATAGTAACCTATTTAGTATTTAAAAAATCAATAAAAGCCATTTATACAAATTAGTCAGAAAAACTAAAACTATGTGTAATTAACACTAACAAAGAATTAGAAAAACTTTTAAGTCATAATTTTCTTTTCCTTAAGAATTAAGATTTTCAGACAAATTGTATATATACAATTGGTTACAAGTATACTAACATAATCAAGAAATCTTATCCTTTCAAAACTCTCTAAATATCCCAAAGCGATTATTATTAGAGAATCATGATCACTATAGTGTTGGAAGAAACCTTGGAGGTAATCTAATTTAATTTTCATTTCACATTAAAGAAACTGAAGCCTAGAGAAATTAAATAATCCTCATGAAGTCAGAGGCAGAAAATAGTAAAAATAGAATTAAAACTCAGATCCTAAATCCATTATTCTTTCCATATGCCTTGGAAAAATTTCACATTGCTATTTTGTATATGTAATTCATCTATCTATATGTATATTATAAACATCTCTATATATGTATATGTATGCATACATATATGTACACATTTATATTTTAATAATATTCATATGATAGAAAGTGCAAATTTAATGATTTCTTTTAAAATATGCTTTTATTATTTATATTTTTGAAATACTTGATATTCAATATTTTAATAGGATCTATGCATATTTTTCTATTTACCAATCTATTCATTCATTCATTCAATAAACATTTATTCCAACTCTACTATATAGAAGATAGTATTTAGGAAAAGTAAGATTAATCAAAATGAATCAAATCCATATCTGTAATTAATAAAAGGCTGATCTGTTAGCAAAGAAATTTTGAATTTCCTACCATATCATTTTAAGAGTAATCTAGGGAGATGGAATGGTACTGTGGAAAGGACACTGCATTTGGTGTAGAAGAATGTGGGCTTGATTCCCAGCTCATTCACTTAGTATTTGCATGACCTCAAGCAAATAACTTGACAGCATCATAGCTTTAGAGGCAGGCAGGGATCTTACAATGCATCTAGTGTCTTATTTGATAGAAGAAGAAACTGAGACCTGTTAAAGTGAAATGTTGTATGCTACAGAGGTAGTAATTGGGTTTTGAACATGGGTCATCTGACTCCACATTCAGATCCTTATCACTTCTTTTAGCTTCCTCATCTTTGAATGTGGTGTTTGGATTGGATGACTCCCCAAATTCCTTCTGCTCCTACCTTTGTCAGATTATCCTGTGATGTTAATACACAGGATGACAGGATAAAATGAGCAATGTCCACTCCAGAACTTTAGTGTGGTGGGAAGCTGAAACTAGATCCTTGAAGGCTCTGCCAGCAAACTCTAAGATCCAGCAGGTTTCCAGTGTAAATGTATAACTAGCATCTGAAGTCCATTCTAAGAACATTCAGAGAGGGCCTCCTCCAGAGATCTGAGGCCAGGCGATGATTTTATGGCCATGACAATTATTATTTTGAAGACTATCTTTTAAGGCTATAGTTTGGATTGGTTCACAGAGTACTCACATTGACAAAATTACAGCTCCTTGAACTCTAAGATTTCTATAAGGAAAAAAAAAGCTAAATGCAGCAATATGAATGTTTATATATTCCTTTTCAGTCGTTTTTACTTATGAATAATTCTTTGTGACTCCATTTTGGGTTTTTTTGTGAAAGAAAACCCTTTTCTTCTGCAGCTTATTATATAGGTGAGAAACTGAGGCAAACAGGGTTGAGTGACCTTCCCAAAGTCACATAACTAGTGAGTTTCTGAGGCCAGATTTGAACTGCCAGGTCTGGCCCTCTGTGCACTATGGTGCCACTTAGGATGTGTTTACATACATATCTATCATATCTGTATATTAATACATATATGTATATGATTAATCTAGATATTTATTAGGAAAAGTTTTTTCCAATATTTGCACACAATGTATAAATAAAACAGCAAAGGGAATGATTTTCCTTTTTTACATTGTAGAATTATAATATAAGCAGAAGTTTTCAATTCAGGCTTTAAAACTTTCATTTATTTTTTATATGATTAACATATTTCAATGCAATTTTTTCCTTTAGCAATATCACATATTTTATTGTATATATTTAAAAGTATCATTCTGAGAAGAGACCCAGAATTTGCACCAGGCTGCCCAAGAGGTTGATGATACAAAAAAGATAAACCTTGTTAAGAACCCCTATTTTAGAGAGAGCTGTTAGTGAGAAACATATTATAAACTTTATTTTATTTTGAAAAAAGTGATGCCACTGAAAGGTAAGGCTTTTAAAGCAGGTTTATTTTTTAATATTAATTTAAGTAATTTATTCTAACAATCCTGCTTGTTTCTAAGTTTCTTTTTCTTTTTTCTTTTTGGCGAGGCAGATGAGGTTAAATGTCTTGCTTGAGGTCACAGAGCTAGTAGGCATTAAGTATCTGAGGTTGGATTTGAAATCAGGTCCTCTTGAGTCTAGAGCTGGTACGCTATTCACTGCACCATCTAGCTGCCTGCCCGAAGTTCTTATAATTAATATATTTTCTAAAAAAGAAAAAAATATTTATGTATATATATATATGTACATATATATATATATGTATTTGTATAAGTGAAATATAACATCAGAGGCTGTATAATTTCAAAGGTTTTCATTCTATATCCTGAAAAGTCTTTGAGTGTAGAATTTTCATTTTGTCTTTGGGTCACCAGAACTAGTATAGTGCTTAAAAAATGCTTGATGAATGGATGCATGGCTCATAGGCTCATAGATCTGAAGCTGGAAGGGATCTTAAAGGCTGTCTAGTTCAAATCCCTCATTTTACAGATGGGGAAATTGAGGCCCAAGGAGGTTTTGTGAAGGTTACTCAGATTATACATATCATGAATCATATTTGAATCTGGTTCTTCAACATCTAGATTTAGTGCTGTTTACATTGTACAATTCAAAATCATCTCTATTTCACAAACATAATTTTTATCCATCCATGGTGTATCTGATTAGCAAAGAAGGTTTAACTGACTTAAAAAAATCATTATTATGTATAAAGACAGCTATACCAAAGAAGAAATAAAATTTATTACTTTATTTTTGCATTCTCAATTCTGCCATTGGTTTGTTTAATCCAAAGAAAAACATTAAAAGGTGGAGTGATTTTCATTGGAAGAATAAACAACTATTTAAAGTTATGTATTCACATGTACATGGCTGTGTGTTTGTATGTGTTTTTATTAGTTAAATCAATTATTTGGAATAAGGTAACTAGAACAAAATGACCATAGAATGAAATTTCTACTTTTCAAACAGCTATATTGGTTTTATACACACACACACACACACACACACACACACACACAATTGGTCTTTTCAAAAATCTCTTAATATTTTGTTTCATCTAATGCCTTATTTGACCTATTTTAAAGATAGACAAGTAAGGCACTGATATGTGACAGAATTGACCCAAGTGAATTACTGGTGGAATTCATAATAGAATGCAGAATTGTGAATCCCAAATTTATTTGTTTAATTTGATTTTTAGAAAACTCTTCCAAAAAGCATATGCTAGGACATTAGAATCCCTACTCTCATCACCTGTGGTGGGGTGGAGACCAATCAGAGGATCTAATTTTTGGTTCCTCATGCTAATTTCCAGTGGGTCATATATAATAGAGGGAATCAGAAGAAATATTGAGGTATGATGAGGAATAAAATTCTCAATTTGTCATAGGTGAATGATTAATGCTCACATTATGATAATAAGTTATGATAATAGCTCATGTGTATATAGTGCTATATATGGTTCTGGGAATGAGACAGTATACAGTAAGCTCTTTGAAGGCAGAAAGGATTTTCCAATTTATTTTTTATATTTCTGGTGCCAACCATAGGGTCTCAAATGTAACTAACCCTTTAATGGATTAGACTGAGTTGAGTTAGAAAGTACAAATGTGCTTATTTCTATTTTACAGAAGAGAAAGAAAATATTATGCCTTATTAAGATCATCATCTTTATTTGCTTCCAATATGATTGAAGTTTACTAAAACTAACAGTTTAAATAAAAATGGTGGATTTTTGATTCTCAGAGATTTTAATTTGTAGATAATTTTTAAAAGGTTGATATGTGATTAAGTTTTCTGGGAAATCCCTGGTGATGTTGATTTCTACATAGATGAATAAGCTCTTGATCCATGGCACCCATTAAGTCTCCAATTGTCAGGATGGATTTCTTCCAGCTGAAAGTGATTTTACTGGTAGTAAAATCTCTCTTGTTTTCATGGCCTAATTCCTGTGATGAAGCATGTATGACCATACTGCTCCATGGTCTTCAATTCTACAGAGGATTGCTGTCTATATATCAGTTTTTGAGAGTTTGGTAACCTTGCTCCTGCTCCAATTTCATCCACTAGGGATTTATAGTGGTCACTCACTACTTCAAGTCCCCAGTGAAGTAGAACCTCATGTGGGGTCATAAGACACGGCCAAGTGATCCAGGAAGTTGCTCGAATCACTGGACTATGTGACTGTAGACATGAAACCAAGGAATGATACAAAAACACAGACTTCAGTTTTCTTGCCTTGTATGACTTACTCTGTATACCAATCAGTTGTGATATATAAAGTATTGAGAAGAGAAAAAATGCATCATAACACATTCTTTGTAGATTATCAAATGTGCTAATGTTATTTCAAAAATGCTAATGTCTACCAAAAATAACAATATACAGTTAGAATCTCCTTCTCTCCTTCCCTCCCTTCTCTCTCTCTCTCCGTCTCCATTATATATGCAAATACATACTTACATGCATACATATAAATGCACACATATGTATCAACACACAACATTACAGATTTAAAGCAGAATTTTGTGGACTAGATTCAAGGAACTATAAAGGAAGTATTAAGAGATCAGCTATTTTAAAGCTGGCCTGGAGCAAAAAGCCCTCAATACCAGTACACTAAAAGAAAAGCTGCAAAGACTTCCCCAAATTCAAAATAAAACAAAGTGAGGCAAAGAGGTCCAGTGCTTTGAATAATGGGTTAATTACCTATTCCCCAACATCATTCTTCTTTGTTTTAACCTCTCTAGAGCTACAAGCACTTTGTGTAATCAAGTGAAGATCTTCTTTCATCTACTGTATGATTTGTTTGGTTTAAAAAAAACTATGTGATTATTCATAACACCTTTCAATATTTGTAAAGATAAAAATTTCCAATAATCATGGACTATATCCATTTATGATCAACTACACTGTACTACAGAGCACTTAAAGAATTTTTGACATATGACATAAAGATACTACATTCGGAGCTCTCACAATTCAAACAGCAAAGGACCTGTGTTGATTTTTTTTTTTGAAAGGGACTAAAGAATGTACAATAGCTATGGACTTTTTATATGCGGGATGAATATAAGCTGGTAGATTTAAAATCCTTTTTGGAAGAAAAGGGAAAGAACATTTTTATGGTTATTGGCTTTTTATACAAAGGTGGGGGGCAGAAGAGCTACTGAGAAGAAGAGAGATAGAAATTGCTATATGGTATGTGTTTTGAGGAAAGTGTTTTGGACAAAAAATAATACAAGGTCACAGTTCAAATTAAACTGCCAGGCAGTCTATACATGACCCACTCATTATATATTTATTGTTTCTTGACTATGGAAAAATGATGATTATCATCACGGTTTTCACCTGACTTTCAAAAATGAAGGCGCATTATCTTTTGCATTATCTAAATAGGATAGGTTATGTTCCATGCAGTCGCTAAATTTAAAATGATAGAGTGCTCCTAGAGCCAGCCTATTCTGCCCATCTCTCTCGCAACTCCTGCTGGAAAGGAAGACAAGACAGGCTCTTTGAGTTGGGCAGAAGGGAAAGTCAGCAGTCATTTCTACAATCAATGCCAGTGTCATCCTGTGAGTCAGCAACATGTACTTAATACCCTATTTGTTAGGGGCTAAGTCTATTACTCCACAGGACCTTAACCCCTCTGGCCCAGTGCCAACAAAGCTGACTATTTCCCAAACCTGAATCTACTGGTCATATCTCTCTACATTCTTAGACTGCCCATGTGGTGTATGTTGCAACACTGGGAATCATATGGTAAAAACAATGGCGTGCCATTTTTACAGTTCTTTCTCATATTATACAATGGATACTTTTCAGGGATATTTCCCATCATCCAGGAACATTCCTAATGAACCTTCAATGATATTAAAAATTAAGCGTGATTCCAAATGTTTGCATTATATATTTTCGTCCTTTGTCACAAAGCCAAAGGAGGTGGGATGAGGGAGGAAAAAAAAGCGTCTTGTAATATGGTGCATAGATCTGACATAGAGTTCTTGATGCTCAGGGTTAAATTTAAATCTACATTGCCTGGTTACCAATCTCCACAGTTGCACCCAGGCAGGACTAGGAAAGATTGATGATTGTGATTGTGAGATTAATCCTGTAATGTTTACAAGACTCCTGAGCTGAAACCTGGTTGGTCGTATCATGCTACCCAGAGAAGGCCGCTTGGCTTGCCAGGGTAATTTCTTCTGATGCAGTAAATAACTAGGCATAATGAAAATACTCTGATGTATTCCACTGCCTGATTGATGCTCTGCATGCGATACGGTAAAAGCAGTGCACTTCCTATCACAAATTTACATATACAAACCAGCCTAAGAAGCGTGATAATGTCAGCATCCCCCAGAAGCCCTGGGATGCTACACAATTTTATAGCAGTTATGAATTACTGTTGACCTTTCTGGCCTCTTATACCAGTATGCTAGACTTGAGCATATTGAAAGTCATCAGTCTGAAGCAGTCATTCTTTACATAATTATGGCTATTTGTGTGTGTAGGGGGGAGGGGAGTGTTTCTTTTATTGTTAAGAATTAGCATTAAGCAGTAGCACTGTGGTGACTGGGTGACTCGATACTTTCTCTACTGTTTTGCACAAATTTAAAAAAAAGCAGAGAAAGTGATACTGAGGTTTCTTCAGTCTATTTTTATGAAATCTAGGAATACCAACATAGAAGCATTAAATGATTTTGTGTGTGTGTGTGTGTGTGTGTGTGTGAGTGTGTGTGTGTGTGTTTTAATTGGACAAAAATGGTCCTGGCAACATGAAGTAGGATTCCCCTTTCCTCCTCTACCCTGATCTCAGGCCTGAAATATAATGGGTTAAAATGATTTTTTGTGTATGTGTGTCATTTTTCTACTATCTCAACATAATATTCCTGTTCAGTTTTGCCTTTCTCTTAACAGGAAATATATGGTACGTGGGTATAAAAGACTCTCCAGTACAAATATAGATTAAATCTCTAAAATCATGTAGATGGCTCAGTTAAAGCTGTCCCATACTTCATACTAAATATTTGAATAATCAGGCTTTCAGAACATCACTAAAACACAGCTCCTTATTATCATTTGCATTTTAATGTCCTTAAAATTATTACACTAAGGGAAATGTTTTTGATACATTACAGCATTTCCTCTAAATGTGTGATTATGTTAATGAGTTTTCAATCAGTATCTGAGCCTGACACCCTAAGAAAATTTATGCAAAGTTCATACCCTGTCAGGGCCTTTAATCAGGACCATTTATTAGAGCCCTGCCTTCTTTGATGGTTGCTGCTGCCTTTATTAAATATACTGACTTGGCCATCTGAAGAAAAGGACAATAAAAGGTTACTGGGGATGAAAGCATGAATGCTATTTGCTCATGTTTCCTTTACAGACACTTCTTCAATAATTAAGGAAGGGCTTTCTTTGGCCTTTTAAGCTTTTGAAGTGCATATCAAACATAACAGTTCTTGTTTTTATGGAATGTTTAATGCCTACGTTTAGTCTTACACACAAGTAAACTTAAAGCTTGTGAGCATAGGAAAAACAATTTTCCCCTCTAAAATACACACACACACACACATACACACACACACACACACACACACACACAACTTGGTCAAACACATAAGCAAATGTATTTCTGCATTTCCTTCTATGGGAATCATTTTTACTTTAGAGGCAATTAAAAATGATAGAACTAAAGGCAGAGGTTTGTGTATTATCCGAGTCCACTCTTTGCTTTCTTTCCTTATTAGTGTTGGACTTTTTTTTTTCTTTTAGCTTTTCTTAATGGGGACCTTGCCTTTGCAGTGGCCTGGAGTTTTTAATGAATCGTGGGTTTGACAAACCAGCTCTCAATAAGAGAAGTATATCCTGTAGCCTCTGACATTAACATTAGTGACTTTAAACAATTAGTTAATAATCTGCTTACAAATTTATTGGAGGGTTGAAATTGGCATGACTGACACCATTTTTCTGGATTCCATGCAGAGAAAAACACAGCAAACACAAGCTCCAGTTAAGTAGTATTGACAACCTGAGGTTGGGATACAAATTCAATATGAGAAAACAGACTCACTTCAATGAAATACAAATAAACAACAAATTCTGTTTTAACATGTCTAAATAGGTAGTGGGTGACTGACAGGCTTGGGTCTCATAGGAAAGCCATTAGTGGAGCACTTGATAGGAAAATGTTGGATTTGAATGCGGGTTGCATTTCCCCTCAGGGGGTGATCTGAGTGGTGGAGTGGGGATTCTCAAGCCCCCTCTCACTCCAACATGCCTGCTGGGCTGTATCTTAGCAAATGAAATTTGTAGCTTCCCCTACTACTAACAAGTATATAACTCTATCATCAATTTAGAAGGCATACTAATTATAGGAATACACTGATGTTCATTTTCCCATCTTGCCAATCCCTTAAGTCCCCCCCTCAAAAAAAATTAGAAAAGCATTTTTAATAGGGAGCAGCTGGGTCTATTCTTTGTCTAAGACCGAACAAAAGTTATTTCATTACTTCAAATTATCAATGTTTATTAATCATAAAAGATAATTCATTTTCTCCTATGGTAACTGCTAAAATGTTCTTTGGGGGAAAGGTGGCATTATAGTGAAGATTTCACTTTTATGACAATGAACTGGTGAGGAAAAGTAAAGTTTCAACAATTTGAAAAGAAAAGATTTTTTTTTTAAAAATCTCTCCCAAAATGTATCTTATCCTATGTTTATCCATTAAATCTTTCTATCTTTAACTTTCTATTCAAATGTGCAAACTACAGCTACTTAGCTTGCTTAATTTAACTGAATCAGGTCTGTCCTCTTACTAAATGATATTAGAAAGAGCATGATGCTATTTAATATATTTTTTGATTTGTAATTTCTATCCCTGTATTTCCTCCTTAATGTTAAGGCTCACAAAGTACTATCATTGTAATTTTGAAAGCAAATGTTTTAAAAATAATGCAGTTAATGATGATTTAATCCTTGATGAAGATCTCAAAAACAAATGTTACAGGCATTTAACTGTCCACTAATTTAAACTAATGGGCAGAAGAGCTTGTGTTTGCAGAAACTTCAATTTGTATGAACACCTTGCTTAGGATTGGCAAGTTCTAATGTTAAAAAAAAAACATTAACAGTGTTTTACCTGTATGCATTTTTCTGATGTTGCTCACCTCACTGATCATCCTCTTTCTTAGCTTACTGTTGGTATGTCCACACAAAGAAATAGTAAGCCCAAATGAGAAGTGATGTCTACTAGTTTTGAAAAGAGAGAATTATATAGACTATAGCATAAAGAATATCAAAACAGCTTATAACACAACCTTGGTGTTGGTATTTGTTATTATCTTCAACATATTATTATGAAGTATTGAATTATCATTTCACTTATTTCTGGAGCTAGGAATACATATTTCTTTAAGTTTATCAAATAAAAAGGAATGTGATACTTCAATTCACAGGAAAAAATGCAGAGGGCATACATGAATATTAAAAAAGTGCTTACCATAAACTAATAAACCATGCTGACAAGATATATGTTTTTGGCATTAAGGCATTCATCTTTAGCACTCTGAATATTTCATTTGTAACAGCCTGCATATACAGAATATTTGTATATAAGTATATGTATAGAGAACACATGTACACGCACAGTTCTCTCTTCTCTTTTCCCATATTTTAGCCCCTTATGAGGTGAACAATACGAATGAAAATCAGCTTCTGCAAAAGGCAGCAATCCCATGATTCCATCGGAGCCAATCACTTAACATATCATTCATAATACTAGCCTGTTCCCATCATCCTCGCCCTGTCAGTGGTATCTTTCTTCATTTTCGTTTGCTTCTCAGTTCCAAGAAAGTGGAACCACTGTATCATTTGCTGTCCACAACCTAAGCTGCTGATTTAAGAGATGATTTCTTATTTTCCATAATGCCCTATACAATTCTCTGATTCCAATGCAAAGGTTAACTTTGGAAAAAAAAACACCCTGGATAATTTAGACAGTGAAAGGATTGTACCAGATTAAAAGTATCTATAGTTCTATATAGGTTATTACTGCAATAAGCACATTGAAAATTAAAATAAATGCTTTATTTTTAAAAATAATTTTAAATAATTCAAGGATACTGCACAGCAAGTGGACAGAACTAATGACCTAAGATAACTCCAGCGTAAGTAAAAGGACATTTTTCTTATCATAAAAAAAAGTGACAAAAAGAAAAGTCTCTGATGAGTAAGGGAAAACATTTAACCTCGTATCTTGAAATAGACTGGTTCCTATTACTTATAACTATGCATCCTGAAATCAAATTCTTCTGTATTATTTGTATTTTTCTTTATTATTTCCACAGTGGACAAGGATGATTCTCTGTCTTAAAACCTAATCACTAGTGCCTATTAGATTTCGGTTTCATATGTTGCTGAAGGTAGAACTGATTATCATAGCGAATGAAATACTTGTTTGGCATATTCCCAGAGGGCAAAAAGTCATTCTTCAAGGTGATGCATCTCATTTGAGGAATACATTAACAATTGAAGGCAGTTAAAAATACATGTGAACTCCCAGAGAGGCAAATCTGAGGTTGACCACATGTATTTACTGATTGACTTTTCCCTCATTCAAGAAAGAAAACTGTGCTATGGAAGGCTGATTTCTGCAACATATGAGACCTTCATTTACAACTATAATGTGGCAAGTAGATCATGGTTGTTTAGAAAATTAGAACTTATCACTCTGTATATGTTTTGGATGCTTTTTGTATCTTTGAAAGTTCAATAAAAATATGTTATAAAGATAAGGCCCCCCAAAGCATTTAGAATCAAGTTTTTGACTTGAAATTAACCTCCAACTAAACGATTTATGGCAAAACAAAATTTAAGAGAAAACTGATTCACTAATATAATGAGGAGTCAAAAAGTTTTCAAGAAAAAAGCTTTAGTTGATAGAATTATTGTTAAGATATATAGTCAGAGAATGATGAGCCCCATTGGACTAAAACACAGGTAAAAAGATTAAGCAGTACAGCATGACAATTGAAAGATATATTAGCACTTTTTGTTTTCTGTTTAATTTTTATGGTATTTTCCCATTTTTGTGCTTATGAATTATAAGTATATTTGTATGTACAATTTAAAGATTAAAACTATGATTCAAGGAAGCAAAGTTATGAAATTTAGAATAAATGTTTGTATCCATCCTACCCCCAAAATATACAGGTCTTTAAAAAAAGAAATCCCAGCTATCTTCATATTTCTCTGCCAAAAGTATTCACTAAAAAGCAAAACCTTCCTCCTTCCCCCCTCCACTGATTCACAAAACACTAAATACACTGCTATTCATTTCTGTTCTGGTAAACAAATTTAGGAAAATCAAGGATATGTAAAATACATGTATACATATATATATGTATATATATATATCTCTAGATAATATCTAACCTTATCTTCCTAAAGAATGGCAAAAACTCCATTCTTTTCAAAGTGCTTTAATAAATACTATCTCATTGTATTCACAATACTATTCTAAGAGGAAGATCAAAGGTAGGTATTATTATGTCTATTTACAGATACAGAAAGATGTAGAGCTACTCAACGACTTGTCTAATGTCACACAGCTGGAAAGCAGCACAGTTAAGACTCAAATCCCGGATTTCTGTCTCTTAGTATATACTTCTCTATCTAGTATATTGGCCTTTTTTTTTTTTACACTTCAGGTAAAAGGATTTTTACATATAAAATGTTTATTTGTAAAATGACATAATTAGGGACAGCTAGGGGTGCAGTGGATAGAACACCAGCCCTGAAGTCAGGAAGACCTGAGTTCAAATTTGGCCTCAGACACTTAACACTTCCTAGCTGTGTGACCCTGGGCAAGTCATTTAACCCCAATTGCCTCAGGGGGAAAAAGACATAATTAAAGGAAAACCATGGAAATAGGAATTCACTTTAAAAAATGGTGAGGATATGTCTGAGTCAATTAAATGAAGGTTCTGGTCTTTGACATGTTCATGTATTCAAATTCAACAAATGTGTATTAAATATCTACTATGTGAAATTTTTTTTTCTGTTTTAGATGTTGGTGAAACTAGAACACACAGATAAAAAAGGTTCAGCAATACCGCATGACAACTGAAAGATGGTTCCCTTCCCTTTGAGAGCTTACATTCTCTTAGGAGAAAGGGGATATGATATGCACAAGTAAGTAAAAATAAAATATATCGATAGGGACTAAATTTGTAATTTCACTGATATAAGAACCTCTCAAATGAGAAAACTCCCTTAAACTATGTATTTTGGCACTTCCTCTAGTCTTAGAGATGTATCTAGATCAACAAGAAATTAAAGATTTTCCCAAGGTTACAAAGCAGTTAAGTCTCACCAGGAAAAATTTGAAAGGGGGAGGCAAGGGAGAAGAGAGAATCTTTTGAGCTCTGAGGCCAGCTCTCTATACAATATGATATGAAAGAAAGAAAGAAAAAAGATTTGATGAAAGAAAGAAAAAGAAAGGTAGACATAAAAAATTAAGGAAGATGAAAAAGAATTGACAGGAGAAAGAAATTAAGAAAGACAGAAAGAAAAGAAAAGAAGAAAAAAATTAATAGAAATAAATAAAAGAAAGAATTTGAGGAAGACAGAAAAAGACATAAGGCAAAAGAAATAAAGAGAAAGCAAAAGTCAGAAAGAAATAAAGAAAGGAAGGAAGAATAAAAGAAAGAAAAAAAAAGAAAGACCAAATGTAAATATAATAGAGTATGAAGTAGTTTCAAAAAATTTTAATGACTAAGGAGGGGAGGCAGAAAGGAGATTAGGTATTGTGGCACCTAATCTGTGTTTTGAAGGAAAATAGGAATTCTAGAAGCAGAAAGGAGAGAGAATGTATTGTTGAAATGAGGAACCAGTTGTATAAAAGCATGAAAATGGGACATGTATTTTCACGTACAGGAAACAGCAGACCAATTTGACAGTAGTGGAGAGTTTGTAAAAAGGAGTAATATGAAATAAGACTGGAAAGATAGGTGAAAGTCAGATAGTGGATGGATTTCAATTGAAGATTTTCATCCTTTTACTTTTGGTATGGTAGAAAGAACATTGATCTTCAAGTTGAAAAATCTGTGTTTCCCCAATTGTGCTGTGATACTTAAATGGCTGTGTCAATTTAAGTTAGTCAATCTCTCCAAACTGCAGTTTTTTCTTGTCAAGGAGGGTCTTAATAAAGAATTGTATAAACTTTAAAGCACTATAATAAATAATATAATTACCATGAATAAGTAAGTATAATTAATGTATGAAAGTGAATTATTAATTATAAGTAATTAATATTAATACAATTAATATTGAAAAATAAGAATCAATTGAATATAAATGATGCTACTCTACCATACTTTCAGGTCCAACTATGTATTATTAAACTTTTTTTTTTTAACCTCTATTACCACAGGGTATTCCAAGATCCTGGTAGAGATAATATATTTTGTCCTTGGGGAGATTTCCTTTTTCACTTGCTACATAAAGTTGTAATGACTGAGTATTCATAGAAGTCTTCTACCTTCACTTTCACTTGCCTAGAAAGCACATGGAAACTGGACAGTGATTGAAGAATATAAAGAGTGAGAAAGATAGTAGTGAACAACTTACCAAGTTTAACAGCCACTACAAATGAAAACAAGTAGCTTGACTTTCCAGTTAAATCCAGAAAATGTTTAGAATTGTAAGATTCCCTTTAAAAGTACTAGAAAAAATTTCAAATGTCAAAATACAATTTACAGTTTTAGAAAAAGCATGTGAAATTTTATCTTATTTGATTTCTTTTTAAATTTCATTTTAGAAACATTTACTCAGCTTTTTTTTCCTATGAATTATTTATGTTTCACTAATTAAAAAATAAACTATCAGCTAGATTATATTATAATAACTTGAAACTATTTTTTTTTCAATAATGAGTTGTTTTATCCATCTAGAAAGCTCATTGTTATATATTTGCTATGTTGTGTGTTTAAGAATAGTATTATTGTAATGATATGAAGAAGCTGAGTTATAAGAAACATAAAACAACAGTAATAATGATAACTAACATTTATCTAGTGCTTCCTATGTGGCAAGCACTATGCTTAGCACGTTAGAAATAATCTCTTTTTATCCTTACAACAAATCTGGGAGGGTCATGCTATTATTATCCCTACTTTACAAATGGAAAAAAAAAAACCCAGCAACTGAGACAAACAGAGATTAAGTGAAGATACACTTGGTTTTAGATCCAGGAAGACCTGAATTTGAGTTGTAATTCTGACAAAAGTGGCTAAGTGAAATGGAATCCCTCATAATTCTTCACTTCCCTAGGCCAATGCTGTCAAACTGAAATAGAAATGGGTATAAAATCATACATAAATTCTTGAAGATTCATATTGATTAAGAAAAAACTCATATTAAAATTATCTATATTCTATTGAATTTTTAAAAAATTTGTGAAATATTTCTCAATTACATTTTAATCTGGTTCAGACTGCACTCAAAATCACCCTCTTGGGCTCTTTGATACTTTCACTGCTGTCAGATCTCTTAAGGCTTCCAAGAGAAGATGCTAACTTTCATTGGAAGAGTTTCCTTATCCAGCAATTCCCTTTACTGAAATCACAGATTTAGTTCCTATTCCCTATAAATGGGAAATCTGACATGGAAGACACATAGAATATGAGTTTGAATTGTTTGAATGTGTTTGAATCCTACCCTTCACACTTAACTAATTGTGTGTTGGGTCATAAATTCTCTTTGTTTTAATTTCTTATTATGTAAAATAGGTACAAAAATAATTGCAATAACATATAATTATAAGGATTAAATAAAATAATACAAGAAAATTACTTTGTAAATCTTAAAGTACTTTGCAAAGGCAGATAATTGGTGCAGTTATAAGAACCTTAAACTTGTAGGAAGATCGGAGTCCAAATCTTGCCTTATAGTCTTACCAGAGTGTGATTCTAGGCAAGGTACTTGGCTTCTCTAATACTTAAGTTTTCTCACGTAAAATGGGGATGTTAATGACAATTTTGATGTCGTAAAATTGTTGTAAAGATGAGATAACACATAAAAAAACTTTGCAGACCTTAAGCCTCTATGTAATGTTGGCTACAGTTGTTATGTAAATGCCAATTATATCATCATGAATACTAAATGTGAATGACCACAAAACTTTTCCTATTTTCAAAGGGCACTTGACTTACAAATCTCTAAGAGAAAGCACATTTTCACTGAAGTTTTCTTTGAAGAAGAATGTAAAATTATTTAAATTGCTTCTCAAAAGTGATTCAGACAAATAAAGAATTTGGGGAATTTCAACATTCAGGAATCATATTTCCTCTGCTAGAAAGAAATAATTGAGTCCTGCATTGGTTTGTCCGACAAGGGAATTTAATAGTGAGGTTGGAAGTAGCAACTCACTGTACATATTTTTCTGGAAAACTTACACTTACACTGAATAATTACAGGGCATATTACTATTTTACAAAGTATTTTCCTACAAAACTCAGTGGAGTAACTAGTGTAGTATTATTATAACTTTTTATAGAATGAGGTAGCTTAGTCAAGTAACTTGTCTAGGCTAATGGAGGAAATAAAAGAACTAGAACTCTGATGCAGGTCCTCCAAATCCAATTCTAACGTTTATTCAATTATACTCTTTTTACTCCTTCACTACTTGTTGTTGTTGAGGTGTGTTTGACTCTTTGTGACTCTGTGGACCATACTGTCCATGGAGCTTTCCTGGCAAAGATATTGGAGTGGCTTGCAAAGTGGATTAAGGCAACCAGAAGTAGGATTGCAATCAGCGAGTATCTGAGGCTACATTTGAACAAGGACTTACTGTTGCTAAGCATTGTATTAAGCCCTGAAGGATAAAAACAACAACAACAAACAAAAACTGTAAAAATAATGCCTTTTCCCAATAAGCTCACAGCAAGAGACAAATAACTATGAACATATGGAATATATTCAGACCAGATGGAAGGGAATCTCAACGGGAAGATGTTTATCGTGAGTAGAGGTGCATAGTAGGAAAAGCTTTGTACAGAAAGTGGAGTTTAGAGGAGTATTTTGAAGGAAGTCAGGGAATTTAAGAGGCAGAGGTAAGGAGATAACCTGTGTAAAGGAACAAAATAGAAAGACAAAGTGTTATTTTCCAGGAATAGAAAATGGACTCAGGGTAGCTGGATTGAAGAGAATTTGCAGGGGAATAAGTTTAAGCAGACAAGAAGTGTAGGAAGGATCCAAGATCTTGACTAAATATTTGATTTTGGAAGAAATAGGGAACTACTGGAGTTGACTGAGGAAAGAGGTCAAACCTTAGCTTTAGGATAATTATTGAACAAGAAAGGATGAATTAGCATGTAGGCAGGCCTAAGATGGGGAGATTTATATAGAGACATTTCCGTAAGACAAATACAAAAACTATACAATATGCACCATTTTGGGTGTGATTCCTCCTTCTGTTCTGTCTTGGTCCTTTCTAAGCTCCTGGGATTTGAGTGATAAGTAAATTTGAAAGTTACATAGTTGTACCCTCTTATTTTAATTGTGAAGAGAATGAGATCAAGTGAAAAGAATTTACTTCCTCAAGGTTATACAAGTAGGAAAATGTCTGAGGTAAGATTTGAAAATTTGACTCCAAAACAAGTATGTTTCTACCACACCACTTCTATTTCTTTAATTTTTACTTACAATAGAAATGGAACACATGACAATCAGCTTGAATAAGTGGACAGATTTTCTTTATTGTTTTTAAATTGCTTGCATGGGAGAATAAACACTTTTGAACCACCAACCATATCACAGACATTATACAGCAAACAGAATTGAGTGAAAGCAAAAATATCAGTAGGATATTTAGGACTTATAAGTGTAGGATACAATCCCTTCGTGTTTTTATTTTACTATTGGCTCATTTTCTTTCTCAAAATCCTTTGGGATAAAATGCACAATGAATATATTATATTGTAAGGTTATATTTGAGATAGAAGTGGGAAGCGATGTGATGGATGGGATGGAAGAACCTTAGCCTTGCAGATATTGACAGAATGACATTTTACGCTTCTGAATAGTACTTACTTCTAAGTAATGGGTAGGGAACTTTAGTATGTTGCTTGTCTTTTTAAAAACATTTTTTTATGCTTTGACAGCTTGAGGTGGATTGATTCACCTGAGTAATTGAACAGTATAATTTGGTCTTAGTGTAATTGGTCTTCTCATGGTGTGCTTATCTGACAGGACAGATCAATTATTAGGATGACTTTGCCTCCTACCCACAGAGAAATTTTTAAAAAATGTAAGTTTATTTTTGAAGATTCACATATTAGTGATACATATGATCATTTTCATCTTATATATACACAGATACATATGTATAATACTAGGTATATGAGTAATTATTATATAGTAGAAAGATCACTGGCAATGGAATGAAAGGAAAGGCCTGGGAGTAAGTCCTGGTCCTGTAACTTATCAAATGAATGACTAAATATTATTATTTAAACTCTCTGAATCTCAAATCCCTCAGCCAACCCCTCTCTCCCCAAATAGGGATACCAATATCTTTCCAACTTTCCTCATAGTGATAATATGAGGATAATTTAATTCAATTAAGTTTTTATTTTTTTTTTAAAGAACACATTTATCAAAAGCCTTTTGTATGCAAGTCCTGGTTACAGACTAGGACTAGAAATAGTCAAGATCCTGTGCTTAGTCCTGGGGACATAATCATGAAGAGGAAACAATTTCTCCCCTCAGTGAGCTTACATTGTTCTGGGGGAAAGGTGGGGAAGATGCAATCTTTAGATAAGCAAGAAAATACAAATTATTTACAAAATAATTCAAAGAGATTTCTAGAGGAAAAGAATGTTATTAATTGAGGAGAACCAGAAAGTCTTTGTGTAGGTGGTGACTCATGGTCTATGCTTTGAAGGAAATAGTTCAAATGTTAGAATTGCACATAGGAAAACCTAGGTTTGAATCATAGCTCAGTTACTTATTCCCTATATGGTCTTGGGAAAATCAGTTAACCTTTGAGAAACACAATTTCTTCATCTGTATTGTTAGTGGGTTTAGTGATCTCTGGGGTGCTTTCCAGTTCTAAATTCATGATCCTATATGTGGGGGAGAGTAATTTCCATATATGGAGAATCACTTGCACAAAGACATAAGAGGTGGGAGATGGAATGTCGTGTATAAGATAATAAATATGAAAAAAGTTTATAAACTGTAAAATACTATGCAAATGTATGGTATTATTAATAAACAAATTCACATTTGCTGTGATGACCTCTGCTTATGATAAATATTTTTTCAACTCTTACAGTAGCTCATTTTTCTCTGACAAAATAAAAAGTCAATAAGATGAGAAAGGATGTTCAAGATTGGTGACTGTATGTATATCACGAAAAACAAATTAGTTAGCATGAGGAATTTCTTTGCCATTTCATTTAAGTTATGTGTGATCCAAGCAGTTTATATAAATTGATGGGAGTAAGAGATAAATAAGGAAGGATAGGATACTATTGCATAATGTATTAAAAGCAAAGGCATGACAACTTATTTTAAATAATATAACTGAAGTAAACTGAAGAATCTTTCTTTAAATATAGTATAATATATAGACTGAATCTTTAATGACCATTAAGGAAAATTATTGAGCAGCTACCTGTGACTTTACATTGTATACCAAAATATCTACCCTGCACCCCCACTTTTTTGGCTATAATACCATGAGTAAAATAGACAAAATAAAGTCTACTGGAGTGAAAGAGCAACTAGGTGGCACAATGTGTGGAATGCTGGGCTTGGAATCAGTAAGACCTGAAATCAAATTTGACCTCAGACATTTATTAGCTGTGTGATCTTGGGCAAGTCACTTTTTTGCCTCAGTTCCTTATCTGTAAAATGAGAAAGAAATGGCAAACCACTCCAGTATCTCTGCCAAGGAAGGTCTAAATAGGGTCACAAAGAGTCAGATGAAAAGACTGAAAAAGAAACTGAGTAAATGAAAAGAGGGTGGTATTTGGAATAGACAGCCCTAGGTTCTAGCTCTGCTGCTTAAAACTTTAGTCTTTCTGCACATGTGTTTTTTCATCTATAAAACAGAAAAATTTGGGTGGTGGCCACAATGACCTCTAAGATCCCTTCCTGCTCTATCAAGACAAAGCAACTAACTTTTATCAAGCATTTATTACTGCTGGTATGACTAAGCACTGGGAATACAAAAACAAAAGTAAAAAGACAGAGTCTCTGTCCCAAAAAAATTATATTAGAATAGAGGAAGATAACTCATAAAAAAGAATGGAAGGTAGAATGGGAAGGAAGATTGTCCCAGTGAAATCTGGAAAAGTCCTAAGCAGACCAAGGAGGAGAATGACAATTGGTTATTCAAAATGCCTCAAAATGAAGGCACTACAGTAACTCTCTTAAAGGGAGAAGGATGTTGACCTGGCAAAGGGATGTTAAAGGGTGAAGAGTCCCCAAGTTGTGTCTGACTCCTCATGATCCCATTTGTGGTTTTCTTGGCAGAAATACTGGAGTGGTTTGCCATTTCCTTGTCCAGTTTATTTTTACAGATAAGGAAACTGAGGCAAACAGAGTTAAATAACTTGACCAAGGTCACACAGCTAGAAAATACCTGAATTTAAGGTTTGAACTCAGGAAGATGAGACTTTCTGACTCCAGACCCAACACTGTATCCATTGAGTCATGCAGGTATAAGTATAGAGATATTGGTTTAAAGTATGTTAGAGCTAGAAGGGACCCTAGTGATTATCTGCTCCAGGGTGAAACAAATTAAATTTTATTTGAAAGCTTTTAATTTTTTTGAAAATTTTTAATAAATAAAAAACAGATAATATTAATATGTAGTTTTCTAAGTCAATAGATGGTCCATAAAGTTACTTATATATGGTTTGGTGACCATTTTTCTATTTGAATTTGACACTGCTCCTCTCCCATGATCTCAGTTGGAAATGTTAAAAATGAAACCCAAAGATGTAAAAAAACTTGTTCAAAGTTGTTCACCTCCTTGTAGAGTTGGAATTAAAACCCAGATCTTTTCATTTCCTGTTCACTTCTTCTCCTATCTATATAAAATATTTATTAGATGATTCAAGCTACCAGGAGAATATACTTGATTTTAGAAACATACCTAGTTTCTTATGAGAAGCTTTCCATAATATTCTCTTTCACCTCCAAAGAGACTAAAGGACTAGTGATTATAAGTAATTCCTATCAAGCAATAGATTCAATTTACAAAAGTAGAAGTTAACATAGAAGAGAATAAAGATAGATCTATGGATCTGCTTTCTTGCCTGAAGTTCTTACACATGAAAGTACTCTGGAGATACCCCATTAACTCTAAGTATTAAATTTAACTTGTCTTCAGTCTCTTGACTCATGATACTTTCACTTTATTGTTGTTCCTGAACCCTTCCACACAGCATAATACACTAACAGAAAAAATACAATTTGTAGAAAGGAGAGAAGATATGAGGAGGAGATTTAAAACTTTTCAAAATACATTTCAGTTATTTTAGTAGAGAGAGAACATAGATTAGTGGTGAGAAGTATGAGATTTGGAATTAGGAGAGATTGGATTTTTCTTATCTATAAAATGCTGATAATAGTACTTCTAGTATCTATATCACAAGGATGCTAAGAGGATCAAATGAAATAATGCCTTTGCCAAGATGATGACTTAAAAAGTTTTATGTAAATGTTAATTATTATTATTTTTATTCTTTTTGGTGTTTTGTAGATTCATTAACCTGAAAACAATCAAATTTCTGCATATCATTCGACTTCATTATGCATTTTTGGTTGCTAATTTTGTAACTTTGTGGAAATCATATGGCTTACTCCAACATGTAACATTAGCAGACGTAGAATTTAACGAGAGAAGAAAGCTAGTTTGATTAGCCCTAAACTAATAGAATGTAAGTTCCTTGAGGGCAGGAATTGTTTTTCATTTCATTGTAGCTTTAGAACCTAGAGCAGGATCTTGTATTTGATGATGTGCTTGTACTGAATAAATGTTAGTTATATGTGATTAAATCCTAAATGCCATGGATATGGAAGGTAGTTGAATTAGGGAAATGATTTCAGTATCTACTTAGATTAAATGGGCTTATAAAGGAAACGAAGTGAAAATCATCAGTGGCAGCAATTGAATTGTATATCTATCTTAATTTTCTGCCATAAGTATTTCTAGCTCATTGCACATTGCAAGAAGCTTTTTTTTCATAATTTTAAAGAGCTCCTGTTACCACTCAATCATTTCAGTCATGCCCAGCTTTTTGTGACCCTATTTGGAGTTTTCTTGGCAAAGATATTGCAATGTTCTGCCATTTCTGTATTCAGCTAATTTTACAGATGAGAAAACTAAGACAAACAGCTAGTTTCATAGCTAGTAAGTGTCTAAGGAGAGATTTGAACTCAGATCTTCTTGACTCTAGATTCAGCATTTTATCCACTGTGCCACCTAGATATCCCAAGAAAGTGCGTACTTCTTTTTTACTATGAAAAACCATTTAATGAAAATAAGCGTTGTGATACTAAATATAATCCTCCTAGGACCAAGGGGAATATGCATGAACTCTAAAAATAAATTCCAGGTCACTCTGATAATGAAGAATCCATATGGTATAGTGGATAAAGAGACAGTTTTAGATCCAGGAAGGCCTGGATTCATGTCCTATCTTTGAAATTATATGACACTTGGCAATTTTCATTGCTGAGAAAGTGTCAACTGTTATTGGAAGGAATTTCTTTATCCAGTGATTCCCCATATTGACAAAATCACAGGTCCAGACTGCTCTAGTCCCTATTCCATTTGTAATGAGATCAGTTGTATCATAGTGTAGCCTTAGACATTTGGAATAGCTTACATAAGGAAGATTGCTAATGTTTTATACTGCCAAAATATACCAAGCAACTTCTATGAGATGGTAAGTGACTTAGGAACTGGCAAATCCATTATTTGATATTGGAAATATGTCATGCTATCCCCTAAGCCCGCCATTAAAATATTGTATTGTAAGTATAATATAAGGGCTCTTGAAGGATTATAACCTGATGCCCTGCCAGGTATGGATCAAAATTAAGATGTCACAAACTGAACTCACCACTTCTTTGAACTCACCCTTCTCTTGTCTTTCCAGTCATAATTGATGGTATGAGAATATTTCCAGCTACCCAGACTTGAAACCTTCGAGTTATCTTAGATTATTTTTCTTTCTCTAACTCTCCACAGCTAGTAAACTGTCATTTCAATTGCAAAAGGTAACTCATTTTTATCCCCTCCTTCCTACTCTTGCTGCTACTACCTTAATCACTAATTCTCGCTTCTTAATGTCCTCTTTCTGTCTCACAAATGTGTTTTTTACATTGTCTCCCAAATAAATTTTCCCAGTACCAAGACCTGAATATGTTGTTCCTCTTCTCAAAGACCTGTGCCTGCCTACTATCTATGGAAAAAAATATAAACTCATTCTTGTCACATGAAGGCTTTCACAATGGGGCCACAACTTTCCAAACATAATTTTATAGTATTATTTTTATAAGCTTTCACTCAAATTAGATGATTAGCTATGACCAGCTCTTATACTGCCCTCTCTTACTTGTTAATTTTTGTCTGGGCCAATCTCTCTTGAAAATTTTTTCTTCTTTTAATGTCTAGGTCAGTACAAATACTTGAAGCCTTCACTATTCTCCTCAGCTAAGATGGATTTCTCCTTCTTTCATATTTTATCACTTATTGCTGGATTTTTCTTATACACATTTTACTTTGAATTATGGTTATGATGTCAGGTTTATTCAATTATTATGCTGAAACTTCCTCTACTATGTGACTTTTCATTTGTAGATTTTTCAGCTCTAGTATAGTGTCTTGCACATATTTATATATACATATATCATGTTAAACATGGTAGAACTATATATTAAATCCAATATATGTATATATTTATACAATTATCATGCCTCAAGAAAAAAAGAGAAGCAAAATAACATGCAAGCAAACAATAACAAAAAGAGTAAAAATCCTATGTTGTGGTCCACACTCAAATCCCACAGATCTCTCTGGGTGTAGATGGATTTCTTCATCACTGAGCAATTGGAACTGATTTGAATCATTTCATTGTTGAAGAGAGCCATGTCCATCAGAATTGATCATCATATAGTCTTGTTGCTGCGTATAATGATCTCCTGGTTCTGCTCACTTCACTTAGCATCAGTTCATGTAAGTCTCTCCAGGCCTCTCTGAAATCATCCTGCTGGTCGTTTCTTACAGAACAATAATATTCCATAACATTCATATACCATAATTTATTCAGCCATTCTCCAATTGATGGGCATCCATTCAGTTTCCAGTTTCTTGCCACTACAAAAAGGGCTGCCACAAACCATCTATGATATTTTAAACTTTTTTTTAATTGAGTGAATGAGCTCAAAGTTTTCTCTAAGATAGAGATATGGATTATGGTATTATATTATTTATTGAGTATATTTCACTCAACTTATCTACAACTCTGTTCACCTTGGCCTTGCAGTACCTGAAGAGCAGGTGTATTACATTTCAACTCTTTCCTAGGGTTCTCAATGTATCAGTAAGAAAAAGGTTGTAAGATGTCTAGGCTCTTTGCAAATGGTTGCAGTTCCAACTGAATCCTCCCAAGTAAATGGTGCCCTCCATGTCAGCTTCATTTAGCCACTAATAGTCAGATCAGATTTTTTAAAGCAATACTTACTTTACAAAATATAATCATTTATCTATCTTTATGTATGTACATATTATATGTACATATTATGTATGTATATATTATTTTATGTATGTATGTATGTATAACATGTATATATTAATTTACTCTTTAATATGTAGAGCTTAATAAATTACAACTTCCTGCTTCTTCCCCACTGCTATCCCCTTATTACTTTAGTCTTTGGGGAAGAGAGAAGGATTAGATTAAAATTTTAGCTTAGTTCCTATAGAGTACATTCCCAATTTCAAGTCCAAAATACTCTTCAGGCTTGAATTCCAAACACCCTGACTTCTCTAGGTTCCTTGTGGGGTGAATTTGGTGGTACCATCATTCCTGCAATCCTAGTTTCAAGGTCTCCATCCTTGCAAATCCCAGAAAGGAATCACTGCTGACATGTGAAACTGAAACCAAATAACACAGCTGAAAAACAAACAACCCTAGGCCCATTTCTCAGACCCAGAGTAAAAGAGGGAGGAGGAGGTATTCTCATTCCCACTTCAGCTCATTGTACTTGCGCTGTAAGTGAACTGTGATCTTCACCCTCTGGAAGCAGAAGCAAGGAGCATGCATAAAAAATATGAATTAGAAATCAAGTAACTGTCTGAATCTGGTCAGTTTTTGTTTTTGTTTTTTGTTTTTATTAAACCTTTTTATTTTTATAACATATATATGGGTAGTTCCCCAACATTGATCTTTACAAAGCTTTCCATTACAAATTTTACCCCCAGTCCCCTCCCCTCCCCTAGATGGCAGGAAGTCCACTACATTTTAATAATGTTGAAATGCTTGACAAGCTATGCAAGAAAAATCCTATCTACAAGAAAAAAAAAGAATCAGAGAAAGGAAACACAATGTAAGCAAATGTCAATAGAGATCATGAAAATGTTACGTTGTGGTCCATATTTCATTTCCCTCTCTCTGGGTGTATATGGTTTTCTTTAGTGAACAATTGGAACTGGTTTGAGACAATTCTTTGTTGCAGAGAGCCATGTCCATCAGAATTGATCATCATGTAATACTGTTGTTTCTGTGTATGATGATCTCCTGGTTCTGCTCGTTTCACTCAGCATCAGTTCATGCAAGTCCCTCCAGGCCTCTCTGAAATCGTCCTGTTGGTCGTTTCTTACAGAGCAATAATATTCCATAACATTCATATACCATAATTTATTCAGCCACTCTCCAATTGATGGGCATCCATTCAGTTTCCAGTTTCTAGCCACTACAAAAAGGGCTGCCACAAACATTCTTGCACAGGTGGGTCCCTTTCCCTCCTCTAAGATCTCTTTGGGATATAGGCCGAGTAGAAACACTGCTGGATCAAAGGGTATGCACAGTTTGACAACTTTTTGAGCATAGCTCCAAATTGCTCTCCAGAATGGTTGGATCCATTCACAGTTCCACCAACAATGTATTAGTGTCCCAGTTTTCCCACATCCCCTCCAACATTCATTGTTATCTTTTCCTGTCATTTTAGCCAATCTGACAGGGGTGTAGTGGTACCTCAGAGTTGTCTTAATTTGCATTTCTCTGATCAATAGTGATTTGGAGCAACTTTTCATATGACTAGAGATGGTTTTAATTTCATCATCTGAAAATTGTCTGTTCATATCCCTTGACCACTTATCTATTAAAGAGTGGCTTGAATTCTTATATATATGAGACAATTCTCTATATATTTTAGAAATGAGGCCTTTATCAGAACCATTAAATGTAAATTGATTTCCCAATTTGATGCTTCCCTCCTAATCTTGTCTGCATTTGTTTTGTTTGTACAGAAACTGTTTAACTTAATATAATCAAAATTATCCATCTGGTGTTCAATTAGGAGTTCCAAGTCTTCTTTGGACATAAATTTATTCCATTTCCACAGGTCTGAGAGATAAATTATATTACGTTCCTCTAACTTGCTTACAAAGTCCCTCTTTATATCTAGATCATGAGCCCATTTAGATCTTATCTTGGTATGTGGTGTTAGGTATGGGTCAAGCCCTAATTTCTTCCACACTAGTTTCCAATTTTCCCAGCAGTTTTTGCCGAATAGAGAGTATTTATCCCAAAAGCTGGGGTCTTTGGGTTTATCGAATACTAGATTGTTAAGGTTATTGCCTAGATTGTCCTCATATCCTGTCCTGTGCCACTGATCGACTGCTCTATTTCTCAGCCAGTTCCAAACGGTTTTGATGACCGCTGCTTTATAATATAGTTTTAGATCTGGTACAGCAAGGCCACCTTCATCTGCCTTTTTTTTCATTAATCCCCTTGAGATCCTTGACCTTTTGTTCTTCCAAATGAACTTTGCTACTATTTTTTCTAGATCTGTAAAATAATTTCTTGGGAGTTTGATTGGTATGGCACTAAATAAGTAGATTAGTTTTGGTAGTATTGTCATTTTTATTATGTTTGCTCTGCCTACCCATGAGCACTTAATATTTTTCCAATTGATTAGGTCTGATTTTATTTGTGTGGAAAGTGTTTTGTAATTTAGTTCGTATAGTTTCTGACTTTTCCTTGGCAGATAGATTCCCAAATATTTTATCCTATCATCTGCTATTTGGAATGGAATTTCTTTTTGCATCTCTTGCTGCTGAACTTTGTTGGTAATATATAAAAATGTTGATGATTTATGTGGATTAATTTTGAATCCTGCCACTTTGCTAAAGTTGTGAATTGTTTCTAGTAGTTTTTTAGTTGAGTCTCTAGGGTTCTCTAAGTATACCATCATGTCATCTGCAAAGAGTGATAATTTGGTTTCTTCATTACCTACTCTGATTCCTTTTATCTCTTTTTCTTCTCTTATTGCTAAAGCTAACATTTCTAATACAATATTGAATAGTAATGGTGACAGGGGGCATCCTTGTTTCACTCCTGATCTTATTGGGAATGGTTTTAGTTTGTCTCCATTACATATGATGGTTGCTGATGGTTTTAAATAGATGATACTGATCATTTTAAGGAAAAGCCCATTTATTCCTATACTCTAGTGTGTTTAATAGGAAAGGGTTTTGGATTTTATCAAAGGCTTTTCTGCATCTATTGACATAATCATATGGTTTTTGTTAGTTTGGTTATTAATATACTTAATTATGCTGATAGTTTTCCTAATATT
Source organism: Myrmecobius fasciatus (assembly GCA_023553655.1). Lineage (NCBI taxonomy): Eukaryota > Metazoa > Chordata > Mammalia > Dasyuromorphia > Myrmecobiidae > Myrmecobius > Myrmecobius fasciatus. Next base: position 82,899 of record JAJPUD010002322.1, read on the forward strand.
GAAGCAGCCCTGCATCCCTGGTATAAATCCTACTTGGTCATAGTGTATTATCCTGGGGATGACTTTCTGTAATCTCATTGCTAATATCTTATTTAAAATTTTTGCATCAATATTCATCAGGGAAATTGGTCTATAGTTTTCTTTCTCTGTTTTCACCCTACCTGGTTTAGCTATCAGCACCATATTGGTCTCATAGAAGGATTCTGGCAGTATACCTTTTGTCCCTATTTTCTCAAATAGTTTGTGTAGTATTGGAATTAATTGTTCCCTGAATGTTTGGTAGAATTCACATGTAAATCCATCTGGCCCTGGAGATTTTTTCTTAGGGAGTTGGTTAATAGCTTGTTCTATTTCTTTTTCTGATATGGGGCCATTTAAATAATTTATATCCTCTTCTGTTAACCTGGGCAATCTATATTTTTGTAGATATTCCTCCATTTCATTTAGATCATCAAACTTACTAGCATAAAGTTGGGCAAAGTAACTCCTAATTATTGCTCTGATTTCCTCTTCATTGGAGGAAAGTTCTCCCTTATCATTCTTGAGACTAACAATTTGATTTTCTTCTTTCCTTTTTCTTATCAAATTAACTAAAGGCTTATCTATTTTGTTGGTTTTTTCATAGAACCAACTCTTAGTTTTGTTTATTAACTCAATAGTTTTCTTATTTTCAATTTTATTAATTTCTCCTTTTACTTTTAGAATTTCCAATTTGGTATTTAATTGAGGGTTTTTAATTTGTTCTTTTTCTAGTTTTTTTTAATAATAAGCCCAATTCATTGATCTTTTCTTTCTCTATTTTATGCAAGTAAGCATCTAGAGATATAAAATTGCCCCTTATAACCGCTTTAGCCGTATCCCACAAATTTTGATATGTTGTCTCTTTATTGTCATTCTCCTGGATGAAATTATTGATTGTATATATGATTCATCCTTCAGAATTAGATTATTTAATTTCCAATTAACTTTTGGTTTATTTTCTCCTGGCCTTATATTGCATGTGATTTTTATTGCATCATGATCTGAAAAGGATGCATTTACTATTTCTGCCTTTCTGCATTTGATTTTAAGGTTTTTATGCCCTAATATATGGTCAATTTTTGTATATGTTCCATGGACTGCTGAGAAAAAAGTAAACTCTCTACTGTCTCCATTCAACTTTCTCCGTAGATCTACCATACCTAACTTTTCTAACAATTGGTTTATCTCCCTAGTTTCTTTCTTGTTTATTTTGTGGTTTGATTTATCTAATTCTGAGAGAGCAAGGTTGAGATCCCCCACTAGTATAGGTTGGCTGTCTATTTCTTCTTGCATCTCTCTTAATTTCTCCCCTAGGAATTTGTGTTCTATTGCACTTGGTGCATATATATTTAGTATAGATATTGCTACATTATCTATGGTACCCTTTAATAAAATATAGTTTCCTTCCTTATCTCTTTTGACTAGATCTATCTTGGCTTTTACTTGATCTGAGATAAGGATTGCTACTCCTGCTTTTTTTTGTTCACCTGAAGCATAATAGGTCCTGCTCCAGCCTTTTACCTTCATCCTATATGTGTCACTATGTTTTAGATGTGTTTCTTGTAGACAACATATTGTGGGATTCTGGTTTTTAATCCAGTCTGCTATCTGCTTCTGCTTTATGGGAGAGTTCATCCCATTCACATTCACAGATAGAATAACTAATTCTTTATTTCCTGCCATCTTATTTACCCAAGTTATGTTTTCCCCTTTCCTTTCCCCTTTCTCCCTTCCCCCCTCCTCAGTACTTTGCTTTTGATGACCCTCTCCCCCAAACAATACTCCACTCTTTAGATCCCTTCCCCCTGTTTTTACTCCTTTCCCCTGATTCTTCTATTTTCCCTTCTATTAGTTTATCCCTTTCTTTTCCTCCTTTCCCTCTCCCTTCCCTCTAGCAACAGACAAGTTTCTATGTGAAATCAAGTGTCTGATATACACTTTTAGAGCCCAACCTGATGAGAGTAAGATTTACACATTGCTCAACTCCCTCCCCTCTTTATCTCAATTATATTAGGTTTTCTTTGCCTCTTCAAGAGATTTTACCTTGTTTTTACCTCCTTTTTTTTTAGATCTTATTTTTACCACTTTTCCCCTCTTTTCCCCAGTATGACAACCTTTCCCCCTCTAATTCTCTTTTTCATATTATCAAAGTAATATCTAGTTAATTATACCCCCAAACTTTAAGCATCCCCCTAGTAGAAATAAAGTTCTCAAGAGTCCCTTCCTTTTTACCTTTTTATGCATCTCTTGAGTTCTGTGTTTGGATGTCGAATTTCTTGTTCAGATCTGGTCTTTTCATTAGAAATAGGTGAAATTCACCTATATCATTGAATGACCATCTTCTTCAATGGAGGATAATGCTCATTCTAGCTGGAGAGGATATTCTTGGCTGTAATCCAAGTTCCTTTGCCCTTAGGAATATCTGGTTCCAGGCCCTTCGATCCTTCAATGTGGAGGCTGACAGATCCTGTGTGATTCTAATTATTGATCCTTGGTATTTGAATTGTTTCTTTCTAGCTGCTAGCAATATCTTTTCCTTGGTGCAATAGTCCTGAAATTTAGCCACGATATTCCTTGGGGTTTTAAGCATGGGGTCTCTTTCAGGAGGTGATCGGTGAATTCTTTCAATGGTGATTTTGCCCTTTGATTCTACAATCTCAGGGCAGTTTTCTTTCAGGATTTCCTGGAAGATAGTGTTTAGATTCTTTTTTTCATCATGGCTTTCAGGAAGTCCAATAATCCTTAGATTGTCTCTCCTAGATCTATTTTCCAAGTCAGTTGTTTTTCCTAGGAGATATTTCATATTTTCTTCTAATTTTTCATTTTTTTGTTTTTGTTTGACTGATTCTTGAAGTCTTATTGAGTCATTCACTTGCATTTGTTCAATTCTTATTTTTAAAGTGTTGTTTTCTTCAGTTACCTTTTTAAGCTCCATTTGTAACTAGCCAATTGAATTTTTTTGTTCATTGCACTCTTTTTCCACTTCACTAATTTTATTTTTCAATAGATTGGTGTCTTTTTCATATCTCTTTTGCAGGGCATCATATCCTTCTTGCAAGATACTGTATCCTTCTTACACTAATTTCAATTTATTTTCCCATTTATCCTCCAGTTCTTTTATTAGGTTCTTTAAGCAATCTTCCAGAAAGGCCTTTTGAAATGGGGACCAGTGATGGTCCTTGCTGATTCCCTCTGGAGTTATGTCTAAAGGAACCTCTGGATCTGGGGTCTTCTCTTTCTCTTTGTAAAAGCTGTTTATGGTGAGAGCTCTCTTTTGCCTCTTCATTATTTTTTTTTTAGACAGCGTGAATATCTCTTTAAGGTAGGGGAAAAAAAAAAACAGCGGCAGAAACGGCCCGGCTGAAGATTTTGCCATGAGGCTTAGGCGAATTAATTTAAGGTGCTGGGCCAGTGGGGGCTAGGACTAAGTCCGAATTACTCCTTAAACAAGGCAAGTTTGCCAGAACACCTGCCCCCAATCAGGGCAGAGTGTGCCGGGTGCCTCAGATAAACTCCAGGTGTTTGGAATTTGGAGTTTGGAGTTTGGAGTTTTTTGCCAGTCTGAGCTGAGCTGAGCTGAGTCCCACCCTCACTTCCGGCCTCCACCAGAGTTCTCTGACACCGGAGTCCTCTGTTTATCCCTCTGTCCAAGCTAGACAAACCTGATGTGAAGTTTTTCAGAGATATCTGCAAGCAGTATCCAAATATTTCCTGATTCGTTGACTTGAAGATCAGTTCAGAGGCTTATTTTATTGTTGATTTGAGAGAAGTTCGGAGGAGGACGCAGAGAGTCACCTTTTCACTCCGCCATCTTGGCTCCGCCCCCATCTGGTCAGTTTTTAAAGATGCCATCTTTCTGTCTAAGTAAAAAATCAAAGGAAACTATCACTATCTATGTGGAAGAGAGATTTCTCCATATCAGGGAATCTGGGCATGCTCAAAAAAACCCTGAACTATACTTTATTACAGAATAGTGTTCTAATAGACAGTTGCAAAGCTAGTCCTGGGAGCATTTGGTGCTATCCATAGCTTTAAAATAATCTTTGTTACAATATATCTGACAAATGGACACCCATTTTCTCCTTGAAGATCACCAGTGAGGGAGAATCCACTATGTCCAAGACATTCCACTTATGTTCAATTTTAATTCTTAGGAAGTTACTCCTGATATAAAACTTAAAGTATTCTCTTTGCAGTTTTTCATTCTATTATTCCAGGTTCTTCCTTCTTTGGCCAAATAGAGTTAGTCTAATCATTTTTTCCATATGATACCCCTTCAAATATTTGAAGATAGCTCTCATATTTCCTCTGAATCTTCTCTTCTCTGGGCTACATTTTCCTAGTTCTTTCAACTAATTCTATAGTAGCACAGATATAAAGCCCTTTGTGATATTGTTTATCCTTTTGCTGCTAGCCTCTCTTAATTCCTGAACATTTTATCCATCTTTAGCATCATTTCTTTTAGTTAGATAATTATATTCAAGAAGACCCTATCACAATGAAAGTATATTATCTGATAAGGGTGACCCTTAAATCAATTAGCACTCATTGTGTAAGCAAAGATTAGGGCTTGTAGAAATTGTAGCAAAGGACTGGTAAATATTGATGAGTAGGAAAGGGGGACCTGTTCTGGGAGGCAGGTAGTAGAGAAGCACTGGCTTCTCTGGATAGTGGAACAAGAAGAAATGAATAACAAAGACATCTACTTGATAATTTTGCCTTGAATAGAGAGAGATCAGTCACTTTGTATGACATAAGGACTTTAGATGTAAGGGACTAGAGAAGTGTCCTCTTGAATTGACCCTCTTGTTCTTCTTTGTGCTTTCCCCCTCCATCAATAATAACAGTGGGAGCCTGAAGGGTGTGTGCTTCTGGAGTAGAGGGAGGAGAAGATAATCTGATCCTTTGCCAGGATAAAGAAAAATCACTTATAGATGATTGTTTACATATTTTTGTCAGAGCTTTTTAAAACAACAATAACAAAAACAAAAACAAATCTGGCAGAACTCCTCTATTTTCTTTACTTCCCAATCAGCATAAGGATGTGTTAAAACCAGTGAAAAATTGAGTAAAATTGCTTTAACATGAATTTTAGATGTTTACTGAATAGTGTTGATCGAGGAGAGTACTGAAATGTTAAGTCCTGAAAAGTAGGGATTGCTTATAAATGATAATTGTCAGGAACTCACATAAATAGCTCATATACCTCTATGAAGGCTACAGTGAAAAGTATATAGTACTTAGTGTCAGGAAATTTGATTTCCACACAATCCACATGGAACTTAATAAAGACAATGGCAGAAGAGCCTCTTATGCGCCATTTCTATTGAATTGGTGTCATAGCTGAATATGATAAATCAAGATTTTTTCCCCCAATATTTGTTTTGTAACTTACAGATGCATGTTTGAGCAAGATCTTTTGACTGGAAAATTTTGTTTATTTTCTCTGTGGTTCTGATTCTTTTGCAACAAGCTGTTATGAATTTGTGAGTTTACCTGGGTTTCTATCCTATAGAATGCAGTGCCAGATAGCTTATCCTGGTGTCTGTGTTCTTGAGACAGTAGTTATCTCTGGACAATTCCATTTTTTGTTATCTGTGGATGTGGATGTATTAGAGGAAATGACCTGAGTTGGTCAGATTTTGAAAGAGGATGATCATTTATGAAACTCAGCTTTAGAAAATATCTCCAAAGCCCTCATTCACCCCTTGGAAACAAAATCAATAAAATAAAAATTTCTGTTGTGGAATTTGTATGAATTACCACCTTCCTTGAAATTATGTTTTTCAAATTCTTATGCCATATAATCTTGTCACAGGCTTTGTCAAAAAAAGGTCTTTACTTCTATCTCTTGTTAGTAACAATTTTGGTAGCTTGCTCATCTGATTCTAAAGTGGCTAAAATGGTAGTCAAAGTTCTCCTGATATTTTAAAAAGTGTTTAAAAAGAAAGAACAATTTTAAAGGATTTGAGATTCAAGATAGCATATTCAGATAACATATACTATCAGACCACTGTAATTGTAATACTCCAGAAAGAATATCTGAAATGTATTAAAGCTTTGCTAATAAATGCCTAACAACCAGCTTTCCAAAAAAGTAGCCTCAAAACCATTTAAATCTGCATTACTAATATTTTTCTCCAACACTTTCTTGAGTCTAGAAATCAGCAAAATAATAAATGAAGCTCTGATCTGTAACATTTGCTAATTTCTGAGATGTAATATTCACATTAAAATTTTAAAAATTAGCTTTCAGGAGCTGATACAAGTTGTATGACATTGTGTGTAACTGATTCTTCTTCCTAATTACCCCTTTAAAAAGAGATTCATAGGATAGTATAGGAAACTTTTATTATACTGAATAAAATAAATGTGATTTTCAAATTGACAGAACTAGAGGGATAGTGAGAGCTGAGATGTTTAGTAAATTCATGTACTATTGAGAAAATTTATAATTCATTACAAACATAGGATCATAGGAATATAGATTTAAAAATGGAAGGGATCTCACAAGTCAGTTCAACCTTTCATTTTACCAGATAAAGAAATTAAAGCCTATTGAGATTAAATAATTTACTCAAGAATACATGACTAGAAAGTAACTAGGCAACACGGATCCATTTTATCTGACTCCAAAATTATTTCTATTGGAGAGAATTACTATAGTCTAATGCTTTTCCAAATGTGAAAAAGCACATATAACCCTTTTCCCAAGATTCACTGGTATGGGACTCTTTCCTTATGGGTAGAGGTGAATGCTCTGCCTTCTGAGAGGGGCAAGATCTAGCATTCTGGCTCCTATTAGGAGAACTCTTTCACTTTTTTTTGACTGATATATATTCTTCTATTTATACCTTCTCTCATTTTTGTTTTGCTGTGATTTGTGATTTGGATAAATGGATTACTTTGTATTTTTTTTGCATAACTCTCATTTCTTTTTCCAATTTTTCATTTACTTCTTTTATTTAATTTCAAAATTCCTTTTGAGCTCTCCCATTGTCTGAAATCAATTCTTATTTTTTCTTGGCAGTTTTGGATATAGGAGCTTTGACTTTGCTATCATCTTCTGAGAATGTATTTTGATCTTCCTTATCACCATAGTAACTTTCTATGGTCTTAATCTTTTTCTGTTGTTTACTCATTTTCCCGGCCTATTACTTGGATTTAAGCTCTTTGTTAAAGTACTTTAACAAAGAGCTTTGACTTTGCTATCATCTTCTGAGAATGTATTTTGATCTTCCTTATCACCATAGTAACTTTCTATGGTCTTAATCTTTTTCTGTTGTTTACTCATTTTCCCGGCCTATTACTTGGATTTAAGCTCTTTGTTAAAGTAGGGTTCTGTTGCCAGGATGGAGGGTGTAATGTCCCAAGATTTAGGAGTTTTGTACAGCTGTTTTCAGTGATCCTTCTAGGGACCTATATTGTGAGCCACCATTGCTACCTAGATTTAAGTATGGGCAAAGCAACAAAGTCCTGCCACAATGCCAACAAAGTGACCACTGCAATCTTTCTGTGAATAGATGTCCATCCCATTCCATTCCACCTTCCTCACATGCCTGTCAGCTGAGATCTCCAGAGACCACCACTGTTGCTGCTACCTTTGCTGTCATTGCTGCTGCTTCCCCCACTGTTGATTCACTGGTTCCCAAAGCCTAATCCTGACCTGGGGTTCCCCTCACCCTAGTGTGCCAAACCTCTCCTGCTGAGTTGTACTTGACACCTGTCGGCTGAGAGGTCTGGAGATTGATGCCATTGCCACAGATTCAAAGGTCCTCCTGCCTGTTCATGATTTTCTGAGCTCTGAACTATGCCAGCACAGGTAGGGCCTTCCTTAAATGTTTCTCGCTGGTAAATATGAAATGAAATAAGATCAATTGCATTTATATGAGATATTTTAGATGAAACACATTTAAATCTGTTTAGTTGAATCTATAATAGTATTATTTTTAATTATACACTCAAAATTGAGAAGAAATTTTGACACTATAGGGAATAGATCAATTGGTACTTAAGCAATAAGTAACTAATCAGTGGGGAAAAAAATCACTGAAATCAATACATAGTCCAGTCAGCATATTTTGTAGAGCTGTGGTTTTGGCTGTCTATATTAATTTAATGATTTATTACCTTTGTTGAGTCCTTAGGATATTTCTGGCAGCTATATTCTACAAAAATATTACCTTCAAAGAAGATTATAAAATCATAGAATTTTGTCACAGATTTTATATCATAGACTTAAATTTATAAATAAAATTTAATAAATTGATATATAAAATCTTGTAAAATAAATAAAATTCAGTTTTATGTTATATGTTTATATGTTTATGACCTCAGAGATCATCTAATACAACAAATACCCTCTTCCCCAAAACTTCAAAACTCCAATATGACTAACAAGTGGTCATTCAGTCTCTTCTAAAAAACTTCATTTAGAGAGATAACACTGCACCTCCAGAAGTAGCTTATTCTATTTTATATAGCTCTCACCCTTTTTTCAAAATTTCTCAAATAAAAGTAGAGAGGAAAATAATGGGAGACTCCATAGCATATGAATCTCATTCACATTTAAATTGGTTCAAAGATAGGATATAAAAATGTATTCCTTTTTCTCAGCTGTGCATGGCATCTCCACAAAAACTATGTATTAGGACACTAAAAACCTCATAACCAAAGATAGAAGAAATAAATATTAGAAATAAATAAATATTAAATTCACTCCCTTTAAAGCACAATGTGACAAAAATAATTTTTCAATAAAAGATTGTGTAATCCTAAAAAAATGGAAAAGTAAAAGAAAAAATAATTTCATTAAAGAGACTGATAACAGTGAAACAACACTACAAAACTTGTAAGATGCAACCACATCCCTATTCAGGATAAATTTGTATCTCTAAATACTTATATCAATTATAAAGAGAAAGAACAGATCAATGTATTGTGCCTGCATCTAAAAAAAACTAAAAAAAAAATGGAATAAAAATTCCAATTGAACAGCAAAATGTAAATTTTAAAAATCAAAAGAGAAATTAATAAAATTAAAAATAAAACAAGTAAACATTGACTTAATAAATAAAAACTAGTTTATTTTTATGAAAACATTAAAGATGATTTTGATAATAATAAATAATAAAGTAGATTATTAGCAAATTTTATATTAAAAAAGCATAAAGAAAACAAAATTGGTAGTTTCAAAAATGAAAAAGCATAATTAAATCACCAATTTAGATGAAATTAAAGAAATCATTAGGAATTATTTTGCCTTACTATATACCAGTAAAACCAACAATGTAATTTAAAAGAATACTTACAAAAATATTAACTGCCAAGATTAACAGAAGAGGAAATAGAATACTTAAATAGCCATATCTTAGAAAAAAAATTGAACAAGCCATCAAAGGTATAACTAGAAAACTCTAGAAAATAAACTAAAATTCTAATTGACAGTTAAGAACTTTAAGTTGCAATATGAAAAAAATATAATTACACATTTCTATATATTAACAATAAAATCTAGCAGGAAGAGAAAGAGAAATTCCATTTAAAATAACTGTAGACAATATAAAATATTTGGAAGTTCACCTGGGGATAATATGAACATAATTAAAAGATACTTTTTACACAGATCATATCAGATGTAAACAATTGGAGAAATATTAATTGGCTATGGGTAGACCCAGCTAACATAATGCAAATGATAATGTTACCTAAACTAATACACTTATTCAGTGTCAGACCAAACTACCAAAAAATATTTTATAGAATTAGAAAAAGCAAAACAAAATTCATATGGTAGAACTTTAGAAGGTCAAGAATATGTAAAGGGAATCGATAAAAAAAGAATGTGAAGGAAGATGACTTAGCAAAACCAGATCCTTCTCTTTCTTTCTCCCTCTTCTTTCCTCTTTCTCTTTCTCTCTCTGTGCCTGTGCCTGCCTCCCCTCTCTTCCTCTCTCTGTCTCTCACACACACATAAAACATAGATAGAGAGACAGATATAATTACCCTTTAAAAATTTTTATTTTCCAGTTACATGCAAAATAAATCTTTTTACATTTGTTTTTAAAATTTTGAGTTCCAGATTTTTTCCTTTCCTACTTCACCTGATTGAGAAGGCTCATGTGAAGTTATGCAACCCATTTCTATAAAGTACTAAAGATATATTACCAAACAGTAATAATCAAAACTCTCTAGTACTAGCTAAGAAGTAGAATAGTAGATAGGTGAAATATACAATATACAGTAAGAAATGACATAATAACTAGCGTTTGATAAACCTCCATATCCAAGATTTGAGGGTTATCACTCACCATTTGAAAAAAATTTCCAGGAAAACTGGAAAGCAGTTTAGCAGAAACTATGTATAGACTAACAATTCAAGCCAAATACCAAAATAAGGTCTCAATGGATAAATGATTCAAACATAAGTAAATTTGGGAAGCATGGAAAAAACATACCTATCAGATGTATGGATAAGGGAAGAATTCATGGACAAACAGAAGAAAGAGAAGGGTATGGGAAATAGAATAGATAATTTTTGATTACATGAAATTAAAAAGGTTTTGTCCAAACAAAAGTAATGTATCCAATATTAGAAAGAAAATAGGAGAATGGGAAAAAATTACAACATATTTCTCTGATAAAGACTTCATTTCTCAAATATATAGAGAAAAGAAAAAAATTATGAAAATAAGATTCATTCTACCAGTTGATAAATAAGCACAAGATAAGAATAGGCAGTTTTCAGAAGACAAAATCAAAACTATTAATACTCACATTAAAAATATGTCAAGTCACTATTAATCAGAGAAATGCAAATTAAAATAGCTCTGAAATATCATTTCATATCTAATGGATTGTCTAACATGACAAAAAATGATAAATGTTGGATGGGATGTGGAAAAAATTGGGATCCTAAAGTATTTTTGGTGTAGTTGTAAACTAGTCCCAACATTTTGAAGAACAATTTGGAACATGCTAATGAGATCTAAAACTATGTGCTCTGACCCAGCAAATTGTGGTAATGCTACTATATCTGTGTCACAAAAAGACTAAAGAAAAGGGAAACAAACCTATTTGTAGAAAAATATTTACAGCAACTCTTTATGATGGCAAAGACCAGGCAATTGTAGGAATGTCCATAAATTGGGGAATAGCTGAACAAATTATGGTATATGATTGTGAAGGTGTTGTAACAAATTGTGTTGTAACAAATGACAGAGGATAGTTTCAGAAAAATCCGAGTCTTACATAAACTGATTAAAAGTGAGGTGAGCAGAATCAGGAGAACATTGTACATGGTAACAACAACATTATAAGGATGAACAGCTGTGAAAGACTTACCCATTCTGATCAAGACAATGATTGAAGACAGTTTCAAAGGATCCATGATGAAAAAATGCCATCCATTTCCTGAGAGACATGTGATGAACTCGGTGCAGATTGAATCATACTTTTTAGTTTTTAAATTTTTTTTCTGTTTTTCTTTTTGTTTGTGTTTTCTTTTGTGACATGGCTAATACAAAAATAGGTTTTGCAAGAACTCAAATGTATAATTGATATCTAATCACTTGCTCTCTCTTTTCTTTTCTTTCTTTCTTTCTTTCTTTTTTTTTTTTTTTTGCTGAGACAATTGGTGTTAAGTGACTTGCCCCAGGGACACACAGATAGGAAGTATTAAGTGTCTGAGGCTGGATTTGAGTTCAGGTCCTCCTGACTTCAGGGCTGGTGCTCAGCATAGGTTATTTATTGAAGTCACTTATGTGTTTTTTTCTCTCTGATCTGGTATTAGAATTGTGAGATGAGTAAACAAAGCTATGAAATGGAGAGATAGGTAGCCTAGCAGGAACCACCTTTATCAAGGGAAGCAAGTGGAACTTCCTTGTAGAAGTTTACATGGATCTTTTCTAGTTAAAGAAATTGTGGGAAGATTCTACAATTTTCACCTTAGTTTATACAACAAAAAACAAAGAAACTCCAGGAAGATACAAGTATGGGATAAAAGGGACTCTTTGGGCTTTCAAAGTTTAAATAAAATAATGATGGAGATCTATTATAATGATAGGCTTGGTGCATAGAAATTTTCTTGATTGGGTATCTTTAATGTATCTTTTTAAATCGATTTTCTTTTTTATTATTATTAAAGCTTTTTATTTACAGAACATATGAGTAATTTTTCTACATTGTCCTTTGCAAAACTTTCTGTTCCAATATTTTCCCTCCTTTCCCCCACCCCCTTCCCTAGATGGCAAATAGTCTAATACGTTAAATATGTTAAATAAATAGATAGATAAATCCAATATATGTATACATATCTATAGTTATCTTGCAGCACAAGAAAAAATCGGATCTAGAAAGAGAAAGAAAAAAAAAACTAAGAAGAAAAACAAAATGCAAGCAAACATCAACAGAAAGCGTTAAAATGCTATGCTGTGGTCCATACTCATTTCTCACTGGCCTCTCTCTGGATATATACAGGCTTTCTTCATCACTGAACAACAGGAACTGGTTTGAAACATCTCATTGTTGGAGAGAACCATGTCCATCAGAATTGATCATCATATAGTCTTGTTGTTGCTGTGTATAATGATCTCCTGGTTCTGCTCATTTCACTTATCATGAGTTCATATAGGTCTATCCAGGCCTTTCTGAAATCATCTTGTTGGTTGTTTCTTACAGAACAATAATATTCCGTAACATTAATATAAAATAATTTATTCAGTTATTCTCTAATTGATGGGCATCCATTCAGTTTTCATTGTCTTGCCACTACAAAAAGGGCTGCCACAAACATTTTTGCACATGTGGGTCCCTTTCCCTCCTTTAAGATCTCTTTGGCATATAGGCCCAGTAGAAACACTGCTGAGTCAAAGGGTATGCACAATTTAATAACTTTTTGAGCATAGTTCCAAACTGCTCTCCAGAATGGTTAGATCCTTTCACAGTTCTACCAACAATGCATCAGTGTCTCAATTTTCCTACATCCTCTGCAACATTCATCATTATTTTTTCCTGTCATCTTATCCAATCTGATAGGTGTGTAGTGGTATCTCATAGTTGTCTTAATTTGCATTTCTCTGATCAATAGTCATTTGGATCACCTTTTCATATGACTAGAAATAGTTTCAATTTCTTCATCTGACCATTGTCTGCTCATATCATTTGACCATTTATCAATTGGAGAATGGCTTGAATTCTTATGTTTGAATTAATTCTCTATGTATTTTAGAAATGAGGGCTTTATCAAAACCTTTGACTGTAAAAAATATTTTCCCAGTTTATTGCTTCCCTTCTAATCTTGTCTGCATTAGTTTTATTTGTAGAAAATCTTTTTAACTTGATATAATCAAAATTACCTATTTTTGTGATTAATAATGATCTCTAGTTCTTCTTTGGTCACAAATTCCTTCCTCCTCCATAGATCTGAGAGGTAAACTATCTATGTTCTTCTAATTTGTTCATAATATCATTCTTTATGTCTAGATCATGAATCCATTTCGACCTTATCTTGGTATACTTCCATACTAGTTTCCAATTTTCCCAGCATTTTTTTGTCAAATAGTGAGTTCTTATTCCAAAAGCTGGGATCTTTGGGTTTGTCAAACACTAGATTACTATAGTCATTGTCTATTTTGTCTTGTGATCCTAACCTATTCCACTTATCAACTACTGTTTCTTAGCCCGTACCAAATGGCTTTGATGACTGCTGCTTTATAATATAGTTTTAGGTCTGGTATAGCTAGGCCACCTTCATTTGCTTTTAATTCTCTTGAAATTTTTGAACTTTTGTTCTTCCAGATGAAATTTGTTGTTATTTTTTCTAGGTCAGTAAAATGTCTTGTTTTATTGGTATAACACTAAATAAATATATTAGTTTAGGTGTATCGTCATCTTTACTATATTAACTTGACCTATCCAAGAGCACTTGATATTTTCCAAATTGTTTAGATCCAACTTTATTTGTGTGGAAAGTGTTTTGTAATTTTGCTCATATAGTTCGTGACTTGCCCTTGGCAGATAGATTCCCAAACATTTTATATCATTGACAGTTATTTTAAGTGGAATTTCTCTTTGTATCTCTTGCTATTGAATTTTGCTAGTGATATGTAAAAATGCTCATGATTTTTGTGGATTTCTTTTGTATCCTGAAACTTGGCTAAAATTGTGGATTATTTCTAATAGTTTTTTAGTTGATTCTCTAGTGTTCTCTAAGTAGACCATCATGTCATCTGCAAAGTGATAATTTGATTTCCTCATTACTTACTCTAATTCCTTTAATCTCTTTTTCTTCTCTTATTGTCAAAGTTAGCATTTCTAATACAATATTGAATAGTAATGGTGATACCTTGTTTCACCCCTGATCTTTGGGAATAGTTCTAATTTATTAACATTACATATGATGCTAGCTGATGGTTTCAAATAAATGCTACTGACTATTTTAAGGAAAAGTCCATTTATTCCTATACTTTCTAGAGTTTTTAATAGGAATGGATGTTGGATTTTATCAAATGCTTTTTCTGCATCTATTGAGATAATCATATGATTTTTGTTAATTTGATTATTGATATAGTCAATTATACTAATAGTTTTCCTAATATTGAACTAAACCTGCATTCCTCGTATAATAGCATATCTTTTTTTGATGTAGCCTTATATTTTGCGAGCAATGAAAAGATTTTTTTCCCACAATCTAAACATGGCTTGAGGACACATAGATGAATCACACAAACACAGCATCAATCATCTAGAAGGGACCCCTGAAAGTATCTAGTCCAGTCCATGCCTGACTAATAATGCTTTCTGTAACATTACCAACAAGTGGCCATACCTTTACTTAAAGATATCCAATGAGGGAGAGAGGCCATTATTTTTTAAGACAGCGAATTCTGCATTTGGATATTTTTAATTATTAGCTAATTTTTCCCTTTAAGTCAAGTCTAAATTGACTTAAAAATAAAATTCCCACCAATTGCTTCTTAGAGGTTTGATCCTCTTTCCATCTATATTACAGACTTCCTTCCTTCCTTCCTTCCTTCCTTCCTTCCTTCCTTCCTTCCTTCCTTCCTTCCTTCTTTCCTTCCTTCTTTCCTTTCTCTTTCTTTCCTATTAACTATCTCTAATTTAATAACCTAGAGAAACTTTCTCTCTAGTAGTTACTTATAAATTATAAATAATGATATAATATATAATGTTATATATCTTATACTTACATATAAACATATATACTAGTGCATTTATGAGTAGATGGATGATGTTGAAAATATATAGACAGAAAAATGCTGTCTTCTAGAATTAACCTAATATTAAAGTTGCTTGATATATAATTAATTAGTAATATAATCAATAATAATTTAAAAACATCAATAACTATTTACGATATTTAAGATATGAGAAAAATCTAGCCGGAGTCACCTCTACCCATCAACATAACTGGAGATGACTTCTCCTCACTTATAAAACCGTTGTTCCACTATTCATTTAACCCAAGGTACCCGATAGTCTTTCAAATGAAGACATTTCATATTCTCATCATCTTGATTGTTCTCTTCTGAATGGCCTTCACTCTGTCTTTCTATTTCTTTTAAAATTTGATACTGTGACAAAATCACTTTCTCTGACACAACTTCCTTTAGATGCAGCTTTCCTGATTACTCTAGTTTCTCCTTCCCCCACATGCCACTTAATTGGTCCAACCTTTCCTGATGCAGCTTCCTGATTGATAAGCATAAAATAGACCAATCATTTGGAGACTAATCATGTGGGTGCCTAAGACAATGTGAATCATCATACCTTTATGATTTACTGAGAAGACATGTTTCCAGATGGAGATAAGGAAAGAAGCTTATAGGGAAGCTGAGTGCTACTATACATATGTCACATATTCTTACTGTGGGCAAAATAAACCTTTTTTCGATAAATGTTAAGTACCTTGCAAGTGACTCATTTTTTTTTGTAAACATTAAATATGAACTAAGAGGATGCTTCCATTAGAGACACACATAGAACATGTGCCCAGAACCAAAGAAGGTCTTCCCAGATATGGATATCTCTTACTTTTTTATTTCTGAATACTAAGCCAGTTGCTCCCACTGCATTCAAAACCATTTCCAGTCATCCTAATTTACATCTTGCCACTGGACACAGATGGCTCTGGAGGAGAAAGTGAGGCTCATGACTATGCAAACTCACCTTCACTTAAATCCAACTTATTGCATGTCATGGTGTCACTTCCCTGATGTCATGGTGCTCTTCAAGGGTGAAGGAAAACTAACAATCTCTTTAAGTAGAGTTGCCCCACTGGAGCACCAACTGAAATACTCAGTTGGGCAACAAGCTTGCTCTTTTGCTCTTGTTCTCATTCTCTTCCCAAAGGGTATCTTTGGGAATACACTTACCTATGAGTGCTCTGCCCAAAGGAATGTAATTTTTTTAATTGATGAAACCTCCCAAGATATTTTGGGATCTCCCAGTTTGATCCTTTTCTGAAGGAGAATTCCTTAAAACCAAATCACTCTGACTCTCATTGATTGACCAGCAATAAGACTCAGGCTAAGCCCCAGTTTATCGTTATTTGGGCCTTAATTGACTCAAAGTGAATGTAAATATCAATTATTTCTCTTTTGGCCAGAAACCTTGAGGGTCTTCCCCTCTCAGATTTATTTTAATTTTTTGGTCCAGGTAAAAGACGCCATTCTTTGCCTCAATTTTTATGTAGTCTTAATCACTGAATGAGCATTGCTTCAGTCAAAATAAAACTGTTAAAGGCCTTAGCTTAAAAAGGCTAAAGTCTCCTATTTCATCCAGGTCCATTTCCAGTTGTCTTGATCTCTATATCTTGCTACTGGACTCACATGACTCTGGAGGAGAAAATGAGGCTGATGACTTTGCACAGTCTACCCTCATTTAAATCTTATTCACTTGTATGTCATGGCATCACCTCCCTGATGAGAATAAAGGACAAACCAACTAAACCTCTTAGTGAAGTCTTAGGTGACTTACATAACTCACTTGGATTGAGTTTATTTGCTATTTCATTTTTTAAAAGCAGAATACTTTACCACTTTGGCACCCCTTCACCTGTAGAATCCATGTTTGAAGCACCCTATAACTCAGTGTCCACTGAAAAACATAGATCACAAAGACCCACTGGTATATTTGCTTTCATCACTTTCATCACCACTGAGCCAGAGGACACATTAGTTCAAAACTAAAGTCTTTAAACCAACAACAGAGCAAATAAAAAATAATTTAAAATCTCCCCCCACAGACATAGATCATATGCTCTTACAGTGGTATCCACTTACCAGGGACTATGGAATGTGCATATAAAGAGATTAAAACTCTCTACACAGGTTCTGATCCTGAACAAAATATACCAATGAATTTTTTTGGGAAAAAAGGCAAATTTTCTGAAAAGAAGACTGTTTCACATATGCCCTGCTTTTGCTTTTAAGTTAGCATCAGTAAATGATATTTTGCATATTGTGCACTCCTCAAGAGGGATATAGCAATGTTTATAGAGTAATCTTTGAAGTATTCCACAGCATTAGAAATAAAATAACATCACTCAACACAGTCTTTAACAAAGATCAAGTCATCAATTGTAGCAACTTTAAGAATCTTTATTTTCTTTACTTTAAATCTTCCTTGTAACTACTAATATATATCATTCCAATGACTATGTTTCCATAGCAGCAATTGTGAAGTTGAAGATCCATTTAAAGTCTTGAAAACATCCTCTGAGAGTAACACTACTCCCTACAGGTGCACCTTGAGAATACTCAGCATGTTCTATATTAAAGAATATTTGGTTAGTGTATTAATTAAAACTCATGTATAAAGGATAAGCTTATCTAATTAGGTTAACTGTATTCTAAATTCAAGATTTCATCTGGGATACACTCAAAGCTCTTTAATTCCCAAGCACCCCTTTTTTGTTTATTCAGGTGTACAGTAAAAAGAACAAAATGTGTGATGATCATATTTGTGTCGCTATTCAGAAAGAGATTCAAGTTTGCTAGTCTAGCTTCATTCATTCTTGGACAAAAGGCATATATTTTGGTTTCTATAAATATCACTCTATGAAAGTTAACCAACTCAATTTTCTTCAAAGTGGCCATGAGATTATTAGTTACTAGAGGGAATACTTTTTCTGTAAACTTTGTATCTACCACTAGACTTTAGCTCAGTATACTATCTATTACACACACACACACACACACACACAAAGACACAAAGCACAAAGCACATGTGTTTGCATTGAAAGGTGGTTAGAAATTCATTGATCCCAGACACTTCCTAGCTGTGTGACCCTGGGCAAGTCACTTAACTCCAATTGCCTCAGCAAAAAAGCAAAAAAAAAAAAAAAAAGAAATTCATTGATCCCAAGTCAACATGGATCAAATAGAGCTCCACTATGGCAATCCAGATTGATTATCCTGGGAAGGAGGTTTTTGGAGATTTTTAGGTTTTCAAGATCTCTGGGGAAATTGTCAAGAGAGAAGAACAAATGGATTAGTTCCAATGACAGGGTGGGAGAGGGTAATTCTGCTTTTGGAGAAAAACATGTGGAAAGAAATCTATGAGAGATTTGAAATTTAATTAATAATTAAATCAATAATAGGAAAATAAATCTTATAAAAAGCTAAAGGAGTTGAAATAACTTATTTTCCTAAATTTTTCCTTGAGCTTTTTGGATCTTGTCTTTTCTTCTTTCACATACCCATGCCATATTTACTTGTATTGCTGGTTTTTCATTCCTGTTAGAGAGTCAGCTATTTGGAATCAGAAACTGCATCTTTCACCTTTATAAAATCAACATCAGAACCAATAATAAACTGCATTTATTCATTCAAATTGAATTGAAATGAGAATTTTATTCCATATTGCTTCTGAAGAGAAATCATATTTTCTTTCTTTTCCTTCCTTCCTTCCTTCCTTCCTTCCTTCCTTCCTTCCTTCCTTCCTTCCTTCCTTCCTTCCTTCTTCCTTTCCCCTTCTCCTTCCTCCCTACCCCTTATTCTATTTCCCCCTCCTCATTTTTCCCTTCTCTCCTTCTCCTCTTCCTCCTCCTCTTTCTTCTCCTCCCTCCTTCTCATCCTCCTTCTCTTCCTCCTTCTCATCTTCCTCTTCCTCCTCCTCCTTTTCCTCCTCTTCTTTCTCCTCCTCCTCCTTCTCTTCCTCCTCTTCTTTCTCCTCCTTCTCCTCCTCTTCCTCCTCCTCCTCCTTCTCCTTGTCCTCCTTTTTCTCCTCCTCTTCCTCCTTTTTCTCCTCCTCCTCCTCCTTCTCCTTGTCCTCCTTTTTCTCCTCCTCTTCCTCCTTTTTCTCCTCCTCCTCCTCCTTCTACTCCTCTTTTTCCTCCTTTTCCTTCTACTCCTCTTTCTCCTCTTCCTCCTTCTCCTCCTCCTCCTTCTCCTCTTCCTCTTCCTCCACTTCCTCCTTTTTCTCCTCCTCCTCCTCTTCCTCTTCCTCCTCTTCCTTCTCATCCTCTTCCTTCTTCTTCTTCTTCTTCTTCTTCTTCTTCTTCTTCTGCTTATTCCTTCTTTTTATTTGAGGAAATGGACTTAAATTTTAGAAGATAATTGTTCAGTAAAAAATTGATATTGTTACATCTCTGTGTGAGGTCCGATTCTAATTCCAGGAAAGCTATAACCACTAAGTCTGGATATCATTACTTCTTAAGGATACTACATCTTTAGGATCTGGAAAGTACTGCTACTTACTATAGGCAATATTGTGGGAGTGGTGGGATCTTCCAGAATGTGAAGAGCATGGACCATACTGAGTCCCAAGCCAGGTATCAATAGTAGTGCTGAAATCTTTGAGAATGTCATCTGTGCTTTTAGCTGAAATATGTCTTTCCTCTGTTGATTATTTATTTCCTTTTTTATTCATAACTACATTATGTGTGTATATATATTGTTTATATATACTGATCTACATGTTGCCTCCAACTCCTTGAGCACAGGATTTATTTTATGCTTTTCTTTGTATTTCCAATATATAGCGCAATCCCTGGCACACAGTAGAAACTTAAATGCTTGTTGACTCATTTCCTGATTGATTAACCTTGGCAGGAGGGAGACTATGACTCTCAGAATATACCTGTAATTCCTGAGAGCAAAACTCAGTAAAACTTAGTATGCCTGTAACCTCTTCTGTAGGGTGCTTGAGTTTGGTAATTCTCTTCAACTTGGGAATTTTGAGAAGCCCATAACTTATATTGAGTGATGTCCATATTAAGTTTGGCACCAATACAGTAAAACTCCAAGAACAGTGAACCAACAGGTTTCTTAAAGGGAAGCAAATTACTTAGGTTGGAAATAAAGTCAAATTTCACATGTTGAAGGGTAGAATTTGAGTGAGACAGGGTAGCCAAACCTTTAGTCTGTCATTTTGTCAATCAACATTTTACTAAGCACTTACTGCAGATCTAAGGACCAGAATAAAAAGAAAATTAAAAGCAAGTTCTTGTCCTCAAGGAGTTCACCATCTAATAAGAGGAGATAAACAACTATGTTTGAAAACAACTATAACAGACAAGCAACATATGTGTTAAATTGGGCAAAGTGTCAGAGGGAAAATAACTAAGATTAAGGAGAAGTGGGAAATAACTTTTTTCAGGAGGTAATCTTTTATCTGAGACTACAAGCAAGACAGAGAAGGCAAGAGTCAAAGATAAAGAGGGAGAAAATTCTAGGGATGGGGGAAAGACAATGAATATTTCCAGAGTTGGAAGATGAATTGTTTTTCTGTTTGGGGAACAGTAAAGAGGCCAGTGTCACTGGATTGCAAAGTATGGTGAGGAGAGGCAGTATGGTGTAAGAGAAATGGAAAAATAGAGGAACAGGTTTTGAAGGACTTTGAACTTGAAAAATTTCACATTTGATACTAGGGGTTATAGGAACTAGTGGGGTTTATTGAGTGCAAGGTAAGCTTGTTAGATCTACATTTTAGGAAGATCACTTTGGTAGGCAAATAATGGATACTCTATAGTTACAAGAGATTTGTGTTAGGAAGATAAACCAAGAGGGTACTATTATGAGGCATGAAGAAATGAGATCCTGAAGCAAAATCCTGACTGTCAGAGGAGAGAAGAGCACCTGTAAGAATGTAAAATTAAAAGGCCTTGGCAAGAGAGTGAATGTAGGGGATGAAAGAGAAAAGTGTTTAAAATAGAAAACAAAGAAGAAAAATTCATTTGAAGAGGCATAGAGGAATTACAGTTTTTGTCAAGATGTGGGATGGTGGAAAAGGATAGGAAGAAGGATCACTAAACTTTTAGAACTATAATAGATTTGAAAGGTAGCTAGATAATTGGATGGATAGAAAGTAGAAGAATCTGCACTCATGAAGATCTGAGTTCCAGTCTGGTCTCAGACATTTACTAGCTATGTGACCCTAGGCAAGTCATTTAAACCTTTGATTGCCCCTGCAGAAGGAAATGGAAAACTACTCAATCCCATAGCTTTAAAACTTACTTGTAAACTTTTAGTGTTTATTCATTTCCTAATGAATAAAGTATTAAATGCTTATGCTGGCATTCAACTATTTGTATCCAACTTCATGTCACTACTCTCCTTCAAATACTCTCTATACCAGCAAAACATAAGTCACTATATGCTTTAACTCTCCTTCCTGCTCCTGTCTTCATTAATTTATTTCAGATCTCTTTGAAAGAAGAAATCAGTTTAATGTTTCTGTCCTTGAATACCCATAAGATAATTTTTATTTTTAATTTTTTTGGTAGCCTTATCTCAATCCCCCATCTCCTTCTCCTCTTTTCCATTCACAAATTGGGTGGGAAATAAAAACAAAACCCTTGTAGTAAATATACTTAATCTCAAAGAATTGTAAAACTGTGCATACTCTTTGATGAGGCAGTGTCACTATTAGGTCTATTTTCCAAAAAGATCATAAAATAAGGGAAAGGACTTACATGTGCAAAAAATGTTTGTAGCAGCTCTTTTTGTAGAAATTGAGCGGATGTCCATCATTTGGCGAGTGGCTGATTAAATTACGATATATAAATGTAATGAAATTCGATTGTTCTATAAGAGATGATGAGCAAGCTGATTTCAGAAAGGCCTGAAAAGACTTCACATGAACTCATGCTGAGTGAAGTGAACAGAATCAGGAGAACATTGTACACAGTAATAGCAAGATTATGTGATGGTCAACTATGATAGACAGCTCTTCTCAGTAATATGTAAGATAATTTCAATGGCCTTGGTTAGAAAATGTTAAACCTATCCAGAGAGAGATCTATGGAAATTGAATGTATATAAGAGAGTACTATTTTCACCATTTTGTGTGTGTATTTGTTTTTTTCCCATAGTTTTTCTTTTTTCTTTTGATATTTCTTTCACAACATGACTAATATGGAAATATGTTTAAAATAACTGTATATGTATAACCTATATCAAATTGCTTGCTGTTTTTTTGGGGGGGTAAGGGAGAGGGAGAAAAAATTGAAACTCAAAATTTTACAAAATTAATATTGAAAGCTATCTTTAAATTTAGAAAAAATACTATTGAAATAAAAATGCATAATCAATCAAAAGAGATTCATAATCAATCAAAATAAATTTCCACATTGATTTCATCCAAAAATTGTGACTCCTTTTGTGTCTTAAGTACAAATAAATATAACTTTGGTGTTAGGAAGTGGACAACATGCTTTATCAGGTCTCTTCTAGAACCATGATTGGTTACTTCATTGATTATAGGTCTAAGAATTTCAAAATTGTTTTGCTTTGCTATTATTCTCCTTTTTTAAAATTCAGAATCTTCATATGTAAGATGTATGCTACCAATATCAGAAGTGGGTTGTTTAAATGAGGTTCATGGATATACATAGAAGGACATCTTTGGAATCCTGACCAAATGTCTGTTACTTAGAAAACTTTTAGGAGTGTCTATAAAGGAGACAGACGGGTTAAAAATAATTATATAAATGTTGAAAAAGCATTTAGGTGTAAATAGATTTTTACAAAATCCCTTTATTTAAATGACCCAAATTAATCCCTAAAACACACATTTACTAAGTGATGAATAGTTCAGCCATGGTATTGGATGCTGATATTACAATTGCAAAATTGAAATGGTTTCTGCTCTCCATGTGGTTGCATTCCATCAGGGGAGAAAAAAATGTACATATATAGGCACATACAAAATGTATACAAGGTAATGAGGGCAATACTAATTATTGAGGAGACTGGGAAAGGCTTCATGATTTCATAGATAGAAAGTGCTTTTGTTTCTGTCTCTAGCTTATTCAAAGTACTCTACAGAAAATATCAAATAAATATATTTTTTTCTTATTTCAGCTTTCATGAACCATTAGCCAATACTTCTAGAGTTTGAAGTTAGAACCAAAACTCAATATTTAAATGTCATTCTATTCTTCAATAGATAAGGGATCAGAGGATATGAAGAAATATTTCTTGAAAGAATTGCAAACTATCGACAAATATGTAAGAGAATGGTTTGAATATTTAATAATAAATTGAATATTTAATAAATAATAATAATAATTAGAGAAATTCTAATTAAAAGAGCCCTGAGATTTCACCTCACAGCCAGCAAATTGTGAAAGATGAAGATAATCAATGTTGGAGGGGTTATAGAAAAGTAGTTATACTAATGCATTGTTGGGAGAGCTATGAATTTGCAAAATCATCCTGGAAAACCATATGGAATTGGGCATGTCCATTGTCTTGGACCTAAGATTGCACTGTTAGGATGCACTTTAAGGAGGTCAATGACAGATGACACCAAAATATTTATAGTAAAATTTTTTGTCATATTAGAGAACTAGAAATGCCCACTGATAGATATATACTTGTGTTATAAGAAACAGTGATCATGATAAATATACAGAAACATGGAAAGTTACATGAAATAATGTACAAAGCAAGCAGATGTGAGATGTGCACAATAACTAGAAAAATGTAAATAGAAAAAATAACCACAATACAGTAAAAATGGAAATTATGAAAAAACATGCATGGTCCTAAAGAAAAAAAAAAACATGAAAAGATGTTTTGCTCTGATGCTTTGCAGAAACAGGGGATCATGGATATAGAATACTGCATATAATGTAGAATTTGATCAGCAGAATTGGATGTTGTTTAGTTTTACAAAACATTTCTTTTTTAAGGATTATTATTATTATTATTATAAGGGATGGGAAAGGGAAAGAGAAGGGAGAAGAATAAATTGGTAAATATAGATGATGTAAAAACAAATAGATACTAATAGAATTTGTTTTTTTTAAAAGGATTCTCTCAAATGACCTCTCTCCTCCTTTTTACAAGCCAAGCTAGAATTCTGAATGTCTTAAGTAAGGAAACACTCAGAATCACTTGAGATTGTGGTTTGAACATTAAACTGTGGTTTCATGACTCCTTACAGGCTTTGGGCCCATCCTTTGGGAGCCAATCCCCTCACAATAGCTGTTTGCTGAGTACAGAGTCCAATTTAAGGTTAAGAACTTTCTTTCTTTGAGATCCTTAATGGGAAGGGATCTTTATTTCTTTGCTACTGACCAGCCACTTCAATTGGATAGTAAGCTTCAAGCATTGCCTGGATATAATTGGAAAAAAGAACGCATTTAAAATATCATTTCCTAAGTCCTTATATATAGTCTAAAAGAAAGAGAGAAAGAGACTTAAAAGTCTTGTCTACAAATAAAATTAAAATATTCTAAGATAAACCTCAGCATTTAATGTTAATTCTAACTTAATAATTTATACAACACATATGAATAGATCTGATTGCTTTATAACATAAATATGTGAATTATCCATATGATTCTTTGATGAATAGGACAGCTATTTATTTGGTAGAAAAATACATAAAATGCATTTACTTCAGTTGAAAAATTTGAGATGATATATTCCAACCCTTTCCCCCATATGATCTTTGTCTTTTCTTCCGAAGTCATTCTTTTCATAATTCCTTTCTCAAGAACTCCAGTTCTTAAAAAAAGAACTATACATACCGTAGGCCATTATTTTTGGGTGTTTTGATGACTAGCAGGAACTAATTCGTCCTTTTATAGTTTAGAGCCTAGTTTATTAAACTGTGATTCATGACTCCATGTGGGGTCTTGTACTGAATATGGGGTTTGTAAAATTATGATTTATTATCAGTAAATGATTTGTATACCTATTTTATGTACTTATATACTTGGGATCACGTGAAAATTTCTTTGGTGAAAAAGGGTTACAAGTCAAAAAAAGTTTAAGAAACCCTTGTTTAGAAAATGTTAAGAATCATGGAAGATTTTAGTGACATGGGTAATGGGCAATAGAGAAATAATTTTTTCCTTTATGATGCAATATGTTTGTAGTATAGTGAAAAATACCAGAAGACAGAAAGGAGGATGTCATCCTGTGCCCAGAGACTGTGTTCAACCACCACATATTCTCTAGGATATTAGAGAAATCTGTGATATATGTTAGGCAGGAGTATGCACATGCTGCAGTATGTGTGAATAGGAGTTTTGTGGTTGTGATTGTTATTGTTATATTGTTATTTAGTGGAATAGAAAGGAATAGGATCATAAAGGATCTAAAAAGACATCATAAATATAAAGAGGGATTATAGGAGGAGAACATAGTAGTCACTCAGCAAGTATCTATTGAGTGAATGAATCAAAAGAAAGGGCACAAGTGAAAAGAGAAGAGGGGAGATACACAGAGAAAGCAGACAAGGAATGTTTCATGTCACTAAATATATTCTTTGTGAACATTCTTTTCACTTCCTCTTCTTATTTTGAAATTTCTAAGATTAACAAATTTTCCCTAACTTATGTTGACTAGGTATTTTATGAATATGGCCATTCATTCTTTTGAATTTCATATACTCACCTTTAAAATTTTGGAATAGCATGAACAGAGTACTGCTATGGCAAACTGAGAGCATAAGATCCAAGAAAAAAGCAAGGAATGGCCTTGAGAAGGTAGAAGCTAAAACTTGGAAAATGAGGTATGAAGTATAACATTTATGAAATATCTTCATAACTTAAAAAAGTATTCCTATTTGGAAAAAAGCACAATGATATTGATAAAACAGGAATAAGAAAAATTTAGGGTTGAAAAAAATATTAAAGGCCATCTAAGCAAACTGAACAGTAATTTTCTCTATGATGTCCTAATAGGAAATTATCCAACTTTTGCTTAAAGACCACTAGTGAAGAAGAAGGCACTGTAGTTCATTCAACTTTGGAATAATTCTTAGGAAATTTTTTTCCATAACCTACTTCTAAATTTGCCTTTCTGTAACATCCATACATTGTTCCTGTAGTCATGGAGAGCTAGTCTAATCTCTCCTCAGTGATGAGGAGATAATGTTAATGTCCTTCCCCTCCCACTCTAGTCTGTGCTTCTCCTTAAACACACCAGGATTCTTCTAATCAGTACATGACATACTTTCTAGTCCTTTGACATCTTGCTCTCTTTTATATATTCTATAGATTGTCTACGTTTCTAAAATATGATGAACATAATTGAATTATATACTTCCAAAGTGACCTGACCAGCTCAGTGTATAATAGAACTATTTGCTCTCTAGTTCTGTATGCTGTATCTCTCTTAATGCAGTATTGTGAAGCATAAGTTTTTTTAGCTGCCATGATACATGATGATGACGATGATTTAGGATATTAGAGAAACTTGTGATATATCTTAGTCAGGAGTGTGCACATGCTGTACTAAATGTCTGAGTAGGAGTCTTGTAGTTGTGATTGTTATTGTAATATTTTTATTTAGTGGAATAGGAGGGAATAGGATCATAAAGGAACTAAAAGTAACAATAAATATACTACTACTACTACTACTACTACTACTATTACTGTTACTACTACTACTACTTACTAATTATTACTATTATAGCTAACATTTATGTCACACTCACTATGTGCCAAGCACTGTGCTAAGCACCTTACAATTATTGTTTCATTTGATCCTCACAACAACCCTTGGAGATAGGTGCAATTATTACTACCATTTTCCAGATGAGGAAACTGGAGCAAACAGGACTTTAGTGATTTGCCTAAGATCATAAAACTAGCAAGTGTTTAAGGCTGGATTTGAACTCAGGTCTTCTGGACTCCAGATCCAGCACTCTATTCACTATATCAGCTAAATGCTTGAAGCCCACCTCAAATCTTTTTAAGAAACTTCTTAGTACATCTCCTATATCCTAAATTTATAATTATTTTTAAAAAACATAAATATATAACTTTACATGCACACATATTAAGTTTTATAAAATTCAGTTCAGTTCATTTTTCTATCTTACTGACATTTTCAGGACTTGAACTTTGTCATAAAATATGTTAACTACCACTTCTAGCTTCAACTCATCTGCAAATTTTGCTTGACATCATCCAAGTCACTGATAATAATGAATAATACAGAGTCAAGGTGAGATTCTGAGGGTACTCAACTACATACTTCTTTCCAAGTGGGCATCAGCATATTGATACCTATTAGATACAGTTATTCAACCAGTTCCAAATTCATCAAACTGCACTATGATCTAGTTGTCTTGTTGCCTTATCTTATTCCTGAGAGTAATCTGAAAGACATTGTTAAATGATTCCCTGAAATCTAGATAATTGCTTTTATATCTTTTTTATTTATTTTTTATTAAATCTTTTTATTTGTAAAACATATACATGGGTAATTTTTCAACATCGACCCTTGCAAAGCTTTCTGTTCCAAATTTTTCTCTTCTTCTCCCCACTCCTCTCCTAGATGGCAGGTAGTCTAATACATATTAACTATGTTAAAATGTATGAAAAATCCAATATATATACATATATATATACATATTTATACAGTTATCTTGCTGTACAAGAAAAATCAGATCTACAAGAAAAAAAATCTGAGAAGGAAAACAAAATGGAAATTGCTTTTATATCTATAGCACCCCTCTTAAGTACCCTATTTAGTAGCCTACTTCTATAGGATCAAAAATGGAAAGGTATTTGCCAAATGTCTTTGGTAGTCTGGCAGGAGCTGTGTTTTAGAATAAGGTACCTTGTACTTTAGGGAGCACTTCATTCCTTCCTGAATACGTACAAACCATTCTTTTGATACATAATATATTAATGAATTTTGCCAGGAATAGAAGCTAAATTTTCTGGCCTAAATTTTGCATATTCCTGCCTTAATTTTTTTTGAATGTCATGACTCCATTCTCCTCTACTCCTTCTTCTGTGATATTGTAGTATTTCTGTCTTCCACCATCTTTCAAAAAAGACAGACAGCAAACTCAATAATGACCTCTGTCCATTCTTTCAGTTCTCTGAGATATAGGTTGTATAGAACTATACTTGACTTGAATTCATCAAGGGCAGAGAGGTTCTCTTTTACCATCTTTAAATTCAACTTATGTTTCAATTTCATATATATGTATATAATATATATGTGTGTGTGCTAATCATTTTCCTTCTTAAAGAAATCACAATGTGGTTAGCTTTCTCTACTTTGATTATTATCATCTTCTCAATGTCCTTACTCCTCCAAACAATGGACCTTTTCCATTTTGGATTTCCCATCTTTTTTTATACCTGTTATTTTTATCTTTATGGGATACTTCCATTATTGAAACTTTCTTCTGTCTTTCTTGCTTTAACAGAGCTGGAAACAATTTTTATTGTCCTTCACTAAAATCACATTTTTCTCTCTTATATTATGAAGTTATATAAGAATGAATACACATAGTTATATATATATATGCTCTTAAAAGTAGCCTATATCTGCAGATAATGTAAAGATGAGAGAAATAGCTAAAGCACTGGATGACTGAGTCATGTATTAAAGACAATCTTGACAGCTTAAACAATAGGCATAATCTAATAGGATAAAGTTCAGGAGGGATACATAGAAAACCTTAACTTCATAAATCCAGTCCAGAAGAGACATGGATAAGTAGCAATGTACATGAAGATCTTCATGTTTTAGAGTTTTAGGGTTTTAGAGGTCTGCAGCCTCATATTTAGACATTGTATCAGCAATATGACTCAGAAAAACTAATGTAATCTTGGGTTACATTAAGAAATGTGTAACTTCTAGGAATAATGATACAGTAGTCTATTTTATTCTGTCTGAATCTGACAATATCCATATAATCATCTTAAGTTTGATAACCACAATTTAGGAAAGTTATTAATAAGCTGGAGAGAATCTAGAGAACAATAAAGCGGAATGGTAAAGGGCCTTGAGTCAATAACATGAGAATCATTTTGAAAAACAGCAAATGAAAGGTTTGTTTTTACTATATGGCCTTTCAGATGTCTTCCAATCCTAATATTCTATGATTATAAAATGCATCAATGTGAATGTGAATTTTTTGCAATGAAAATGTTTTTTAATGGAAAAATGCACATCGTAGCCCTTATTTTTAAATTACTCAACTTTATTCTGAACTTTCCAAGGCATCCATATTTCTACTATAAAAATGCATAATTGATATTTCCCTTCTATAGGAGCTGTGAGGCATTAAAGCTCTAAATAGAAGTAGCTATGGAAAAATTGCAAAAGTTCTTAACGATGTCTTTAAAAAGTTGGAGAAAAGAGTAGGCACATGTTAACTTTGTTAAAAGTTCATTACTAGGATGTGATATTTGCAGAGAAATGGCCCTAATCATTTTTTATGAGTGGAGTTTTTTTTTTCATTAGATAGTAATAAAAAACCCAATTAGAAATAAAAGCTCTGTCTCTTCATAAGCTAGATGGGATAGCATAGAAAGGTAGTATTAAACTTTCCTGTGAATAAGCCGACAGGTAGTCTTATTAACAAAGTCCTTGTGAATCTTGGAAGGGACATATTTTTCACAAGTGTTAGATCTATGAAACCTTGTATAAATTCCAGATAAGACTCTGCTATCAAGAAAACAAAGTCATTTACTAATAGGTCTTAAAACTGTAACTATCTATCCCTTTTGCAGAAAAGAATTTTCCTCATTCTGGAGATTATGCAAGGTCTTCAAGAAGTGGGTTGGGAGGAGGTGCCTAATACTTAGCCTGGAGACTCTAGTTTTGTAGCCTTTCATATTATTTAACAACAATGCAGCCCAGTTAAGACATACTTCTCTTATTTGCAAAAGATAAGGGCCTCAAATCATCTAGGATACTGTCACCTTTAATGAGTCACTGTGATGTTACTCCTTAGCTTACATGTAAAAATCAATAGATAAACTCCCTTTTAGTTTTCAGTCAAGTCTGGGCATGTTGGGAGCAGGAAAACAAAGTTTATTTGTGTTCCTATCACATATAATAAAAATACTGCAAGGGTTATTCTTACACCACCTTTGCTTGACCTCTCCAAGTTTTAATAGGATCTGAAAAATGTCATGCTTGACCTTCTATTTTCAAATAGCAGTTGAGAGACTATATTTAAACCTGACTTTTAAGAAGAATAATAAAACATTGGCTAAGCCTTTCAGTGTTCAATTAAATGTAGATTTCTGAGTAGTTGATAGTGGAATATCTGTATCCAGTGCACATACACTCTTGATCTATGGTGAGCAAACAGTCTAGGGGAAGAACTATTGAGCTTATTTTTACTCCTCAAGAAAAGAAACACCAAATTTTGTACCTGATATTTAGTTACCTTTGAACACAGATTTCTTGTAGGAGTGTTATGTACTTTGTCAGTTGCATTTCCTTTACATGAAATACTTAAATTTTTTAAAATATGCAGCATATTTGTCTGGCAAGGGACAGTATGAAGCAGGTCAATAGCTATAGAAATAAATCATTAAGTCAGCAGCAAACTTGCTTGTCTTATTTTAAAAATTCAGAATATTAATATTGCATTGCGCTTTGTGGTATGGAGGGAAGCCAGAAAATATAACACTTAAATATTTGTGTTCAGTTATACAAATGTTATCTTAAGTGGAGTTATTGCTCAATTGTGGAGTTCTGAAATCTCCATCAACATTCTTCTTTAATTTTGCCCCACAATTAAATTAATTTGTTGGTATTTTGATTGTATGTATTGTAGTACATACATATATATACCCTTCTATATGTATATACACACAAACTTGCATGTTTGCGTGTGTGTGTTTGTGTGTGAGTGCAAGGTCCCAGAAATCCCCAGTTATCTGCAGGTTAACAGGTATGGCAGAGCCCAATTGCAAGAGTAAATTTTGAACCTTCTCATAGAGACATGTAAAAGTGAATCCTGCTAGGAACTCTACTATTCATGCTGAAGTTTAAACACTGAAATTGGGTTCCCAGTTGATTTTCACTTTCACAACTTTTTAATACAGCTTTAGGTGTCCCCAGGGCAATCTGAACTGGCCACTGAATATCCTTTTTAAGGGAAGTGAACAATGGCTTAGTTCCACCTCTCTTGAAGTACAGGATTCATGTTTTTCTCTCTTAAAATTTAGTGTTCCTAGAGGCAGTCAGTAGCATTAGAGAATGAGACTGTATTTATCCATCCCAAGGCTAGTTACAATGTAGGTGAGGGCAATCCAAGGTCCCCTGCTGCGCTTTGTCCAAGCTTTTTAACCCTAAGCTGAAAGGATAACCACTTCAGAGTGTGATTACAATGGAAACTCCAAGCCTATTAAAA
>JAJPUD010002322.1:117018-190742 GCA_023553655.1 Myrmecobius fasciatus
ACCATGCTTTAACTTATCATATAATTGTTTTAATCATGATAATTATCGGACAATAGTGAGAATGCCACTATAGAGTAATAGGTTAAGATTTCTATTTAATCTTACTATTTTGAGATAAACTCTCAAGACCAGAGATCTAGAGCTCAAAGAATCCTTTAAAACAACTGTCCTAATCTTCTCATTTTACAAATGAGGAAACTGAAGCCCAGAGAAATTTAAGAACTCGCCCCAAATCAAACAAATAATTAGTACACTAAGTGGGATTTTAAACAGAGATTCTTTGATTCTCTAGTCAGATGTTTTTTTCCACTGTATCATGCAGCTAATCTATGGGAATTAATCTGGTGTTTCAAAAATGCAATGGCATCATTTTATATGTGACTTTTAAAGAACATAAACAGGTATATTTGTACTCATTTATTCAATTCAGCTCAATAAACATTAATTAATCCTTTTCTTTGTCAGTGGACATACTACTCAGGTATGCAGACAAAAACAAAAAAACAAAAATCTCTTTTCCAGCAGCTTACTTTCAGAAGGTCAGCAGAGATAATAGGTGCATAATAAGTAAATACAAGGTACATGAATTAAACGGATGGAAAGCCAGATAAATGAATGCATGGAAGATGAATGAGAGAATAAATGAAAAAGCTTTCATGAAGTTTGCTGTGTTGAAAGTACTAGGATAAGTATATTACAAAACCAGTAACTGCTCTAAAAAAAAACCTCTTGTTTTAATAAGGGGAGACAGTACTGAGCAGAGGTTTCAGTTTCAAGTCATTTAGAAAGATCTTATGGCCATTAGGCTTTTATACATTCTTTTCTTAAAAATCCTTTCCATCTATGACCACATCTATGATGCTGAACTGTTGGATAGCACCAAGAACTATGGCAGGGTTGGTGGTTTGGTATTCTTAACTAATGGCAGCTAATCTGTCATTCATGGCAGATGCATCCTGTTAATGTTAATGTTGCTGGTGGCTGGAATGGTGCAAGAATTTTTTCTCTTGGTGGCAGTATGGGTAAAACCTGGAAGGCCAAGTGGGAGAGAGGTAGGGTACTGCTATTACTGGGGCTCTTAGGCTCAGAGTCCTAGGATATTTCCACCAGGCTCTGAGAACAGGTGGTTTGATCCTATTGACACATTCACTCTCCTGTCTTTCCTTTACCCAATGTATCTAATTGGTTCTCTATCAAATTTGGTGGCAGTTGGGTGGCACTTGGTATTGGTGTAGATGGCAGTCCTTTCTCCAAAAGGGAAGAACAAAGCCTCAATGATGAGTGCCAGGGCTGGAAGAGTATGTGATATAAATCCACATGAAATGTAACAATGAATGAATTCCTTTTGTGAGTAGTGAGAAGTGGGCAAGAAAAATTCCCACCTCAATAATTCAGACAGCTTCTTTTCTCTATTTTCTGTTTCCATTTCTCCCTTTTCCCATGTCTCTCACCATTTCTCCTTTTCTTTTACCATAATTAATAAAGCATGCAAACCAAAACAATTTTAATAGATTGAATCTTTCTCTAAACCAGTTGTGGCACTAATTAAAACAGGAAATGTATAAAACAGGCTTTAGATTTAATACCTGTTCTGCCAGGCAATGAGTAGTGATCTATTTGTTTTCAATAATAAAACTCATGTCTCCTCATGGCATGGAGGTAATAATTATTTCTTCAAACATGAGTCATGAATTGTGAACTACAACAATATCTACCAAGTGGGATAGATTTCAAGTATGGGTCTGATGGTCTCTGTCATCTGAGGGCCAGCCTAGGTAAATTCGGAGGGTCTTATTACCAAAGGGTTGACCTACAGGTGATATGCAGTTCACATATGTTGTCTACAAAGTTGCAGATGGTGTGAAAACCTCTTTAATGGAGTGTTATGTATATATATGTATATATACATATATACACTTTTAATTTTAAAATTTTATTTTTAATTCATGAAATAAAACAAGCATTTCCTTAACAGTACATTTTAAAAAAAGAATGATTGTACATGAAACTGCAAATCTACTATATTTAACTTGCTATTCCCTTCAAATATACAACAAAATTATTATGTAGATTTCTTTTTTTTCTTCCTTGTCCCTACCCCACCTTAGTGATGGCTACCAATAGACACAAATACACAATATGTATAATTAGTCACAATACATATATATGTAAAACATGCACCTATATATGCAAAATTGTTCTTTATATACTTCTATTTATCAGTTCTCTCTGAGTATAGAGGGCAACTTTCTCCAAATGTCCTTTATAGTTAAAATTAAAATATATATATTATTTGAATTATTTTAATTATTGAGCTTCAAAGTACAGAATTTGTGAATTAGAATTGTGCCAAAACATCCTAAAGAAAAATGACTGCTTCCTTATAATAAAGAAACAAGATCTCTGTTTTCATACTTTAAAAAAATTCAGAATGTTTGAAGCATAATGGAAACATTTCTGGAGGTGGAGTCTAATTCAAATACTGGTTGTCATATTTACTAGTTTATGCCTTTGGTCAAGTCGCTGAAACTTTTTGAGCCTATTTTTCATTTATAAAATAATAAAGTTTATTTTTATAATGGCTTCAATAAAATACTTTTAAAAACTTAAAATGCTTCATAAATATAAATTATCACATAAACATAAGTCAAACCATTACCAGACACATACATAGACTGTATTTTCCTATTTTGTAACTCTCATAGTGTTGACTTAAAAAATAAGCAAATTTATCATGAAGGTTTGGAATTGGTTCTATATTTTCAACCTGAGGATTTTTTGTTAGTCCACCCTTGACATTAGCTATTCCTAAGTAGACATTAGCCATTCCCTAAATTAGTAGGTTTCTTGTGAATCTCAAGATTTCTACCTCTTGAATTCAAAATCCTCAAGGTGAAGATTACAATCTCACATTCTTTAGCTAGAGGTCATTCTAAATGTGAAGAAGCACCCCTGAAATACTAGATATCTTTGACTTAAAATCCCTGAGTCTTTTAGTTGGGTCCTTCTGTTAAGTTGTTTTAGTGGTATCCTAATTTTGATGATCCTGTTATGGTTTTCTTGGCAGAAGTACTTGAGTGATTTGCTATTTTCTTCTTCAACCTATTTTACAGATAAGGAAATTGAGGCAAATAGGTTTAAGTAACTTTCCCAGGTTCACACATCTAGCCCTAGGCCAGATTTGAATTCAAGAAGACAAAACTCCAAGCCCATCAGTCTATGTACTACCTAGTTGTCCTACCTCCAGGTATTTTTGTAAATACATGTAAAAAAGGTTAGATCCAAACTAAAGGCTTATTCAGCAAACCTGTAAATATACTTACTTTATTCCTAGTTTAATAATTAATTCCTGATAGAATTAGTTTTATTATTTTTCCAAATTTTTCACTTCTCACATCTGAATATCAGGTTCTAAGGGAGGTAAAATTGATACTCTATTTTAAATGATATTTTTGAATCTTTGCTTTTTAGCAAGGATTCATTCATTTTCAACCATCCATCCATTCATCTAGCAACCATTCATTAAGGACTTCATCAAATTCAACTTTAAAAGGCCTGTGATTGCATTGATATGGATACTCCTTCCCTCTACTCACATTATAGGCAGGCTTCTCTGTTAGTCTTCATAAGAGACGAATTTATCACCTTGAGGTTTTGATGGGTTTCAAAACACTTTCTATAATTAAGCTGATCCCCTGAAGACAGACTATGGTCTCTATCTTTCAATGAAGGAAAAAAAAAGTAAGGAAAGAAAGATGAAATGGAGAAGGGAGGGGAAGGGAGGGAGGAAGAAAAGAGAAAGGGAAAGAAGGAAGTAGGGAAGAAAAAAGGGAGGAAAGGAGGGAAGGATAGGAAGGAAAAAAGAAAAAAGAAAGAAGGGAGGGAAGGAGGAAGTAAATATGGAAGGAAGGAAAGAAGGAAGAAAAGAAAAGCAGAAAAAAGAAAAGAATGAAGAAAGAAGAGAGGGAGAGAGGGAGGTAGGGAAGGAAGAAGGGGAAAAATTCTTAAGTACCTATGTTCCAGTTACCATGCACTGAACAGGGAATACAAATACAAAAGAGTCAGTCTTAACCTCAAGAAGCTTACATTCTAATAGGGGAAGATAACATATTCTGGAAAGGATGAAGTCTCAAAGATAAGGCTTATAAATTCATTATTCTCATCTTGATATGACCCATCAAATTTTGTTTTCCATTGGTAGAGGCCTCAACAATCCAAATTAACTTCCATGCTTGATGACAAACTTGAATAGGGCTTTATTTTATTTTTTTCTGTTTTTTATTAAAGCTTTTTATTTTCAAAATATATGCATAGATAATTTTCAACATTCACCCTTGCAAAATGTATTCCAGTTTTCCCTCCCTTTCTCCCACCTCTTCTCTTAGAAGAAAGTAATCCAAAATATGTTAAACGTGCAATTCTTCTATACATATTTCCATAATTATTATGCTGCACAAGAAAAATCAGATTAAAAAGGAAAAAATGAGGAAGAAAACATGCAAAAAATGCAAGAAAAGAACAACAACAAAATGAAAATATTATATTGTGATCCATACTCAGTCCCCACAGTCCTCTATCTGGGTACAGATAGCTCTCTTCCTCACAAGACCACTGGAACTAGCATTAATCATACCCCTGCTGAAAAGAGCCATGTCTGTCAGAATTAATCACATAATTTTTCTGTTGCTGTATATAGTGATCTTCTAGTTCTACTCACTTCACTTAGCATAAGTTCATTTAAGTCTCTCCAGGAATCTCTGAAATCATCCTGCTGAAAGTTTTTTATAAAACAATAATATTCCATAACATTCATATACCATAACTTAATTGGCCATTTTCCAACTAATGGGCCTTCCCTCAGTTTCCAGTTTCTTGCTAGTATAAAAGGGACTGCTCCAAACATTTTTGCACAGGTGAGTCTTTTTCCATTTTTTTATGAGCCCTTGGGGTACAGGCCCAGTAGAGACACTGATGGATCAAAGGGTATGAACAGTTTGATAGCTCTTTGGGCATAGTTCCAAATTGCTCTCCAGAATAGTTGGATCAGTTCACAACTCCTCCACCAATGTATTAGTGTCCCTATTTTCCCACATTGTCTTTAACTTTCCTCATTTTCTTTTTCTTTTATCTTAGCCAATCTGAGGGGTGTGTAGTGGTACCTCAGAGTGGTCTTTGCATTTCTCTGATCAATAGTGATTTAGAGCACTTTTTTCATATTACAATAAATGGTTTTAATTTCTTCCTCTGAAAATTGTCTGTTCATTTATCAATTAGTGAATGGCTTGATGAATGGGACTTTAATACAGCACTAAAGTCATATTATGTGTAATGCATTGAGCCAGGCGCTGAGAGAGAACTGCCATGGAACTTGTAATCTAGCAAAAGTTTTAGCCCCTCTGAGAAACTGCTGTAGAACACAAAATAATTGTATTTCTCTCCTCTCCTAATGTGTATACATTCATCAATTCAACCCATTAAATATTTACTAAACACTTATTTGCACTTGATGAAGGTCTAAATAGAGATAGTTATAAACTTATGAATCTGAGATTTCATGAAAAAAGGCAAGATGTCAAAATAGTTTTTTCAACTTTTGAAAATTTTTATATGACAAATATGTCTTATTATAACTTTACCTAGCATTTTTCTATACAAATATTCTGGAGCAAGTTGCAAAAATATGTGCCCCAAGAAAGGTTGTTCATAATAAAGTGAAGTAATTCCACTCTGGAGGAAAGAGCTATAAGAAATGATCAGTGAAAGCAACTCATGTGGTAAATTCCAAATATTAACTATAGAGAGTATTCAGCTCTTTTTATCCTGATGAGGAAATATAAATTCTGCCAGGATCCGCTAAATTTTGATGTCAAAATTTAATTTATTACTCCTCTCATATTAGTTATGATTCTTTTCTCACATCAAGATTTTGCAAGTCAATGTCTTTCCTTTTCCTATTCTTCCTATTTACTAAAATGGCCATGCAGTTTTAGGTGTTTTCTTGAGCTGTTTCAGCTCTAGGAAATTTTAGGTTTGTAAATGAAACATTGAAATTTCATTTTGGTACCTGAAATGAATGTTCAGGGGGTTTGAGGCAGTGATACATTTCATGGCATAAACTACTTTATATTAAAAAAAATCATTGGTTCATAAGATTTTGCCTTCTATTCTCAAATTGTTTTTTAAAAGAAATAAAGCATTTTCAAGTTAAAAAATTATAGTTGTAACATGATATTTTATTCCCATTTTTAAAGACAAGGGAACTGAGACATTGGAAGATGAAAAAATTTGTGGAGATTTGCTCTCGACCATACAGTTAGTGAATACGTGAGGGAGGATTTGATCCCAGATTCTTAATTCCTGAGTCCAGCACTCTATTCCATACACCAAACAAAAGTAGTCTCTTTAATATTTCAGACAATTCATACAAAATATCATTTGATTTGTTCCATAAAATAAAAGCTTTCTGAGGCACCCCATTGAATTGCTATGTGAAATTGACCTTGGACAGATAACCTTTTCTGAGCTTTGGTGACTATCTGAAATTCAATCATTTTTGGTCCTGCTTGTGTATAACCACTAGGAAATCTGAAGTCTGTGCTTATGCTTGTGAAATCATACTTCATATTTCCAGGATATGGAGAGTTGTGCAGTCAGCATCTGTAGCATTATTCCATTTCTTTTTTTTCCCCAAAGGAGCACACTGTTACAGCTGCCCCTGCAGCAGATTCAGAAATTGGCCAGTCCATTATGTAGAGGCGCTAGGCTCTGCAGGCTTGCCACCTCTCACTTACAGAGCTGCATCCCTCTCAACCTTAGCTTTGTGTACTCCTGACTGTACTACTGGAATCATAGAATTTCATTGCTGGAAGGGTCCTTTAGATATTATCCAGTCCAACCCCCTCATTTTACAGGTGAGGACACTCCACAAGCACCTTCCCTTCATCCCTCAACTGTGTCTTCAGATGTGGCAAGAATGGAAGCAGCAAAGAGTCTCAGGGTGGGGGCAAGGAGACCGGTAGGTCAAACCGATGATTACTTCTTTTCCTTCTTATTAGTCACCTTTGGATTACCTCCCAAATTCCTGAACTGCTTCTTAGGGCAAAAAAAATATCCCTCCCAGAAAAAAAAAAAAGCTAAGCATTTAAACATTCTCTTTAGGATATAATATATAGCAATGATTTAAATGCTATGGCAAGTAATGCCCATTTAGAAAACATCCACAAGCATATAAAGCATATTAAAAAGGTTCTAAATATTAAAGATAGTTCATGATATATACAATGGCCAACTAATCATCACATTGATGTATATTTCTTCATAGACTTTCATGTACTATTTATGTGCACTGCAAACAGAACTGACACATTAAATAATTAGTATGTTCTAGGGGAAGAAGAGGCTGGATGTGGAGTTGCTGAACCTGGATTTAGATACTGATTGGCTCCTACTATATGACTGAATAGATCACTTAACTCTCTGGATTTCAATTTCCATTCCCATAAAATGGTTCTTATAAAATACAATTTATACTAAATTGTAGCTATAGGAACATAGATTTTAGGTGGCATAGCAGGTAGAATGCTGGCCCAGGAGTCAGAAGGACTTGAATTTAAATCCAGCCTCAGATACTTACCAGCTGTGTGATCCTGGTTAAGTCACTTAACCTTAACTGTTTGCTCTAAGAACCTGATTTGTAAAATGAACTGGAGAAAGAATGGCAACGTATACCAGTATCTTTACCAAGAAAAGCCTAAATGGATTCATAGACATGACTGAAATGACATAACAACTGAAATAGCTGAGGAAATAAGGTCAACATTTATGGCAATGTTTTACAATTAAACAAAAAACTTAGTGACAATTTTTTCTTGCTTTCCAAATGGGAGCACAGTAGATAGAACCAGACTCCTTCCTCTGACAATTACTACCTGTGTATCCTTAGATAAGCCACTTAATTTCTTGAGTGATAGTTTTCTCATTTGTGAAATGAAGGGATCCCTGAAGTCCCTTCCAGCTCTTGACCTATGATTCCAAGACTTGCCTGTGGCTTTCATTAGTCAGAAAATATTTTCTGTGAATGGACAAATGATTGCCCTGAAAACTTGGCCTCCTCTTTAGATTTTGAATTGCCTGTTAGAAACTAGTGATCTCTGTTATATTCAACTGAATCCAATGCTTCAAGAAGTTAAATATTTCTTTGATATGATTATTTGGATGCTCCAAAGTTGCTTTGGAACTACCTGCTGGCTCACCCTCTGTTTAGATTTGAATAAAAAAAAATTGGAACTATTTTAAAATCAGATTGTTAGCTCAAGTGGAGATGCATATATAGTTAGGTTTATTATTTCAGACATTTGTTTTTATTTACTCCTGTGCCATCTGTCAGAAATGAAAAACAACATATGGATGGATTCTTTGTGTTTATCTACATATTTCTAAATCAATATGCTCTCAAACAGTGCTGTGAATTCCTGAAATATTTTGTATTGTTGGTATTGGATTTACCTCTTGAATTGTCATGAAAATGAGAGTGTAGTCATTGGGCATGCAGGAACTCTCTCATGCGTATTAACTTTGATAAGGATAGAACATAGAGGTAATTTTTATTTTCTATCATTAAAATCATTAGAAACCTTAAATAATCAGAATTTAATTTTCTGAGAAAAATAATTGACTTTCAGATGAATCTTAAGGCCATAATATGATCCCCAAGTGCCTATTGAAAAATCAAAGATTAAATTATATCCAGTATGGTTTAAGTATCTGACCATTTTCCACATTCAAGTTCCATGACAATTAATCATCCATATTTAAAATATCCGTTACATGCTTACCTCTCTAGCACCTCTTGTTCCTCCCCTGTTCTTCAGCCTATCTGAAGAGGTAGTTCTTGATTATCCTGCTTTTCCAAGTGTGGCTATTATTGCCAGTTTGGTCTTCACTGATATTGGGAGATACATCTCTGATTTCTTGTCTTATTAAGATGACCTATTTTTTTATATTTGAGCCCAAGCAAGATATATATATATATATATATATATATATACATATATATATATGTACATACACATGATACATATTTATATACATTCATATACTTGTGTGTATATGAAACATGACCTAATAATTGAATTAGTCTCTACAGTTTATATAGAGCAATGGCACAATTGGCTTTCAGATATAAAGGAATTATAAGTAAAGTAGAGAATAGAGTTTAGTTTTTAATGAGTTGTAGAGAAAATTCTTTAGCATTCTTCTTTCAGGCCATTACCCTCCAAATAGCTTCATTACCCATCTGCCCTCCCACCCAAATTCATGAAGTATGGTTATCCAAACTTGTTGAATTTAGCTATCAGCATAATTGTTTTATTTTATTTGTTTGTTTTTTACTCATATTTTCCTCAAGACAAATTTAAATATATGGGGAGGGGGAAGACATTTATTCCTGTGGTCGCAAAGCAATAACTGCAGTTGGTCGGTGAAACTCTTAAAACCACACGTTAATCCTTAGTCTGGGTAATTACCCTAAATGGTAATTCAAGAGAATTTAAAAAGAAATAAAACATCACATTCCATTTAATTAATTCAACAGACATTTACTAAGTGCCTACTATGTGCAGGGTTCTTAAGATAACTAAACTCAGACCTTGGATTATCTTCAAAACTTGTTTAAAAAATAGCTTTAATTATAACCTTCATCACTGCCTTGGGGAACTTAAAATGTTTCAGTAAAAATAACTTTTCAATTATTTTCACAGTGCTAAATAAAAATTCCTTCAATGATATGAAATTATTCTATTTTTATATTTTAGAACAGGAACTGTCTATACAAATTTGTAATCTTATACAGTTTATGCTAATTTTACCATAAGTTTCGTGGGTATATTTGGAGCTTGTTAATAATTAAAAAATTTTACTTCTTCAACTCACAAATAAGTATTACAGTAAATACTTGCAATCTTTATCTGACATGACATCTAACCAATACAGGCATCACAAAATAAATAATTTATGAAAAATATTTATTTAAAGAGCTGTAATTTACCTTGCATTTACCATATGCCATTCATCCAAGTAGCAATATAAAATATTCATTAGAGAAACTCATTAAAACAAACTTCTATACAATGAGGTGACGGGCCAACAAAAAACATCAATCATAGGGAGGCTTTACGTTTTTACTAGTGCATATAGGCACACTAATATTTCAAAGTAGAAAATTATGAATATTTTGCTCTGGCTCAGGAATGACCATGAAGCTACAAAGACAAATTTGATCAAGGTATAACAAAGACAGGAACTGGTTTTTCTTCATTTGTTTTCATTTTAGTCAAGAAATCAGTGACAGTTCACCAAGATCTATTTTATTAATGATGAATCAAGCTGAAGTAATAATTAATGGGAAATCTATAGCTAATCTTACAGGAAAAATAACTAGGCATGCAATGATGCTTAAGTCTGGCGTGACAGAACTCCATGCAGCTATCCCTTGGCTACATGCCTTGCAAGCCGAGTGATCATCCAGGGCAGGACTCCACTAATGCACTTTGAGACAAAAGTGAGGAAACCAAACCTCCCCCACACCTAAGAGTAGAGTTTGCAATATGTCAGGAATGTTGGTCTTTCCCCAATGCCCCTCTCAGATCAGTCACTTCCCAAGAAC
Source organism: Myrmecobius fasciatus (assembly GCA_023553655.1). NCBI lineage: Eukaryota > Metazoa > Chordata > Mammalia > Dasyuromorphia > Myrmecobiidae > Myrmecobius > Myrmecobius fasciatus. The sequence continues at coordinate 127,682 of JAJPUD010002322.1, forward strand.
AGGTAAGTGCTATAGTATAAACTATTAAAAAAAATCCTTTGCCAGCCCCAAATGCCTATACAAGATGAAATGTTTTGAAAAGAAAGCAGGATCAAAGTCTGAATTGAATAAGGGAAAGAAAAGCAAGCACCAAATTAATAAATTAACAGATTCAAACAATCAGCATTGTTGTTCACTTTCTTTCCATATATACAATCTCATTCACTTATTAGGAAGTTCTGCTAAATCTCTGCCTCACATAGACAGTGTTTCTATTGCACTGTTGATCTGTGATTAAATGTTCTAATAAAATTAACTGGCTTTGCTACAAACAGAACATCTGGAGCAATGTTTAATTTCATGTCAAACATATACAGGAAACACCTGTCTAGGTGAAGTAAATTTTTTTAAAATGACATTAATCCATCTGTTGTGGAAATGTATGTCACAGTTGTCACATTAAAAAGTAATACCAACAAATAGAAACCCTAAATTACTTGGAAAGTAAGCCTTCTAAAATTAACAAAAAAAATTGTTTATCTGAATGTTATTGTACGTGTCTTATTTCATTCTGAATGAGGGGCCCTCTTCTTTAGACTCTGAGCAAGTTTCAATTATTGCACTGTAAAACTTCCAGATGTGAAATTAGTCTACATAATTAGGTGATTAAAATCGCTGATGTGGCCTATTGTCTAAGCACCTGTGCCCAAATAAGACTATAATAACCAACACCACCCATTGTTTTCTTAACAAGATAGAATCTGTATGAAGGTATAAAAAATAATGACATCAAAATTCTGTTTCAGATTAGAATCTTCACAGTGTGTTAAAATTAGCCCTGGATGTGGATGTGAGCTGGAAAGTGAATTCATAACCCAAGAACTGTCATACAAACCCAGCTGGACAGTGTTGTGGGCTGCTCTGTTATTGTTCAGCAGCCCCATCCTCTGCTTCCAGCTGAGCTGAATGCTACAGGCATCCTCTAAGGCTGCAGAGGAAAGGAAGCTCTCGCTTTGCTGCTGCAGCTCCCAGGGGGGATAAAAGGGGAGAGCAATTCTCCCAGTCTTCTGTAAACCAGTGGAGGGTTTCCCTATGTGGGCTTAAGATGACCTACTCCTGATCCAGGGGTAGGAAAATTGGGCTTACTGTCATTATTTAGCACATTGTAAAGATAGCTGACAATCCTTTTCATAACAATTTTGTGAAGTAGGTTTTTACGGATAGCCCAGTTTTACAAATGAGGTAACTGAAAAACACAGAGGTTAAGTGCCTTGACCAGAGTCCTAGAAGATGGGCTAAGGCTTTCAGAGGAAACAGATTTATTTTTCATCAAGAGTCCTGCAGATCAACAAGTAATTATAAGTAGGGTCTCTTCTGTAGGCTGCCTGATAACACTTTGGAAATTACTTTTTATATTCATGGCATTCAACAAAGTACAGTATAATGTTCAAAGCCCTGGGGATAAGAAATGAGGGGTAAAAAGACAAAAAATGAAGCTGCTGCTGCCTTCAAAGGGTGTACAATCTAATAATACAAAAAAAGAGCATGTAATAAAGGACAACTTTTAAAAAATCCACCCATGAATATTTTGTTTTAAAAAATTATGTAGGATACAAATATATGGTGCTTTTGTTAATATAGCATTGAACTTGGGATCAGGAAGACCTGAGTTCAAATCCAACTCAGACCACTGACTGGTTTGTGACCTTAGGCAAACCACTTTACTTCTGTTAGCCTCAGTATCCTTTATAAAATGAGGATAACAATAGTGTCTGCATCCCAGGGTTGTTGAAGGGATCAAATGAGAAATTTGTAAAGTGTTTAGCTTAGTGACTGGCTAAATAGAAGATACTATATAAAGGCTAAATGTTTATTATTGTTATTATTAATTGTAGTATTATTAGCAATGGATATAATATATTTGGAAAAATTCTAATGTTTACCTAAGCTTTTAATTTTGATTGATATGTTCACTAAATTTCTTCAGAATTATTATTTTCTAAATATACAACTGGATTTTTTCTTTCCTCTTCTTTCTATTCCTTTTTTTTGCTCTAATCTTAGCAAAGATCAGCATTCACAAACATTTCAATATACAAAGATTAACAGAACAGAGTATTGTAGATGACTTCCAATTTCTTCTGATGGATAATTCAACCAGCAGGGGATTACAAAAAAGCTGATAGAAATAATAAGCCATATAACTGAAGGATGTACTAAGTCCACAAATTGGCCAGCCAATCTCTCACCAGTTGAAAGCAGGCTGCAGTTTGATTGCCCAAGTAGAAATACCTGAACTATTAGAAGATGATTCCAGAATGACATTTATGGCTTTTCATACTGAGCTGACTTGTGTTTTTTTCTTTTTTCTCTTCACTCAGTTTTTCAATTTAATTTAAGACAAGACATTCTAAGAATTTACTATTCAAATGACACTATGCTTGGATCTGGGAGTAAAAAGATATAATCTCTGACCTCAAGAGTCATAGTGATGGCATAAAGCCTAATATGTGACATTTTCCCACAGGATCTCAAGGACATCACCAAGAGATAGCCCTGATAAATTCCCCAGAAACCTCTCAGCCTAGAAAAGAACTAAAGCTTCAGATTTTGCATCTTAGAAATACTTTCTGGCCTTTTGACTTCTCTCTTTAATTATATATTTCCTCCCAGAACCTCCATTTATAGAAAGTGGCCAGTGCTGTCTTCTTCCTTTCTTAGCAGGGTATACTCTACATTTCTCTATTATACTCCCATGTTGAATGTCTCCATCTCTTTAGCCTTCTTTCAGCTTCCTCTTTCTGTATTTGCTTTCGTTACAGTGACTGTCTTTTTGTTTTTATTTGTATTTCAGTGCTATATTTCATTGCTGACATATAGTAAGCACTTAAAAATTCTGACTGATTGACTAAAATGGGGAGAAAGAAGATAATATCAATGTAACAGCAAACAGTGAGGAAATATTTGTGATGGATTAGATTATTCAGCAGAGTTTGAAAGACTCAAGGAGAGCAATTACATTTGAAAAGGAGGAACTAGGTAGTAGTTGAATGTTAAGGGAGAAAATCACTCTCTTGATTTTCATTCAATTCTTCCTCTTCCAAAATATCTACTCTGTTACTTCACTCTGATGTGGAAGTGACCTTTGTTTTGACAAGTTATGACAGAGGTAGAGCCAAGATAGTGGAGTATAGGCAGCAACCCAGCCAAACTCTCCCAATATTCCCATCCAAATAACTTTAAACTAACTTCTCAAATCAGATTTTAAAGCAGCAGAGTCAAGAAAAAGTTACAAAGTTTCTTTCTTTTTTTTTTTTTTTTTTATTTTTTGCTGAGGCAATTGGGGTGAAGTGACTTGCCCAGGGTCACACAGCTGTTACGTGTCTGAGACCAGATTTGAACTCAGGTCCTCCTGACTTCAGGGCTGGTGCTCTATCCACTGTGCCACCTAGCTGCCCCCCCAAAAAAGTTACAAAGTTTCAAAGAAAAATGCTAATTTGGCCCACTCCAACAAGATTTCCTAGAAGAGTTAAAAAAAGAGATGAGTAATAGAGAGAAATGAGAGTGATGACAGTAAATTATGAAAAGTAAATTAATAAGTTGGTAAATAAGGCATAAAAATACTAAAGAAAATAATACCTTGAAAACAGAATTGACCTAATAGTGAAAGAAGCACAAAAATTCATTGAAAAAGCTCCTTGTAAAACAGAATTGTCCAAATGGAAAGTTATAATAGCTCACTGAAGAAAACAATTCTTTAAAAATTAGAGCTGGGCAAGTTGAAGCTAATGACATCATGAGACTTTAAGAAACAATTAAAGAAAGTCAAAAGAATGAAAAAAGAAGAAAATGTTAACATTGCAAAAACAAATGATCTGGAAAATGGATCAAAGGCAGAAAATTTAAGAATTATTGGACTACTTAAAAGCCATGATGAAATAATAGACTAGACATTATATTTTAAGAAATTATCAAAGAAATTATTATAGTCAAATTCCAGATCAAGGAGAAAATATAGTCATCCAGAAAGAAATTATTTTAATGTTGTGGAGACACAGACAAGAACACATAAGATTTAGCAGTTTCCATATTAAAGGAACAGAGGGACTGGAATATGATATTCTGAAAAGCAAAGGAGATGGGATTACAATCAAGAATTGCTTATCCAGAAAAAAATGAATACAATATTTAAGGGAAAATGTGTATCTCTAGCTTCCTTTGGAACTCAGCTTACATACCACCATTTCATTGGACCACCTGCTACTGCCTTCCTACTCAACCCCCACCCCTGGAAATTACTTTGTATTTACTTCAATATTTGGTATCTCATGATAAATATATTGTAAATATTGTGGTATTTGGAAGATAATTTGAATATAAAATCATTGAGGGCAGGGGTAATTTCATATCTGCCTTTGTGTTAGTCTCTAACACCTAGAACAGTACTTGGAACATAGATGTTTAATCAATGCTTGTCATTTGATTGAATGAGAAATCAAATGGAAGAACTGAACTGAAATATTGTTATTTGTTATAATTTTGCCACATGTTCAATACAAATTTGAAACATATTTTTGGTAGGGAAAAAAGAAAGTTGGGCTTTTAACTTCAAGGTATTCAGTTGACAAGAATTTACTCTTTTCTGGAGGATAAAGCAGCTCCAACTAAAATCAATTGTCTTTATTGAGCATATGCCATATGAGGATATGTCTTTATTGAGGCTATGATTTCCAAAGTAGTACTTATTGGGTCACTGATTTCCAGACTGGTTTGGGGATTTCCCAAGGGATTTCTAATTATCTCAGTGATAATACTTATGAAGCAATTAAGAATTTCTAATTGCAAATTAACAAATCATTTTTATTTAAAAAATAAAATAAAGTTTTTTAGAGGAAGCTGAGAAATCAAATACATCAGAAATATTCTGTTCCATATTTTTCACAATAATTTGGATGAGGATTTAAATGATGTATGTATCAGATATCTAAATTACATAGACCCAGAAGGGACTACTACATAAACAGATAACAGAATTGGACCCTAAAAATTCTCCACAGACTGTCTAGTGGGCTGAACCTAATCAGATTAAATTTAATGTAAGAAAATGTGAAATTTTACTTGTGTGTTTAAAAATTTCAACAGCACAATTAAAGGATGTGGAAGCTACAATTATAGGATAGTCCAGGGTTAAGGGAGAAGATGTGAAAATTTTAATGAACTCACCATAAATCAGAAATATAAGTTGGGATCCCTTTGCTCCAGAATTTATGGGGGCAGTGTTGATTTGAAATAAAATTAGCATACTTTGTGAAGCAGTATGGTATTTAACGAATATTAATATTAAAATCAAAAGACCTGGGTCTGAGACTTACTGGATTTGTGATCCTCAATATGTCACTCAACATTTTGATCCTAAATCTCCTTATCTATAAAGAGGAGGTAAGAAGACTTGTATCATAAACTTTGTAAACCTCAAAGAACTATACAAATTTGAATTAATATTGCTTTAACAAGATTTTAAAAGCCGAATATACTATAAGTCCAACTTAACCAGCCCCTTTCTGACATTGCTGAGTTCTTTCTAGTGTTTACATTTTGGAGAGAGGCCCAAGCCTGTCTTCTGTCCTCTGCTTCTGAATTTCTTGCCTTTGTCATCATGCTTCTTAAAAGGTGCCCTTCTCACTCTCCTTGTACCTTTCTTCTCCTTATGTATTTTATCTTCCCCCAGGCTTCATGGGGACAGGAAACAGAGACTATCATTTTTCTTTGTATCCTCAGCACTTAGCACAATGTCTCTCACATAGTAAACACTATGTACATGTTAGCAATTATTATTATTATTGTTATTACATTATAATCCTCATTAAATTATATGCAATTATCTTCATGACTCAGGTTCACTTGTAACATTATAATAAATTTACTTGTAATAAAATGTGAACAAATAGATTTTACATAGTGTGTTAAGGTTTTCAAAATGTTTTACACATATTATTTCACTTGATCTATGTATGTATGTATCCTCACAACAATCCTATGAGGTAAGTTCCATTATTACCCTCACTTTATAGATGAAGAAATTGAGGCACAGAGATGTTCAGAGACTTTCTCAGGGCCAGACAACTAGTCAGTATCAGAGGTGAAGTTTGAACTAAGATCTTCTTGATTCCAATTCCAACACTCTTATCTTCTGCAATACCCAGCTGCCTTGTAGGATTCTGATATTGCTATCATACATTAGTGTGTTTAGTTTGTTCTTAGTGTGTCTCTTTCTCCTCTGCTTTCACCCAATGATGTTCAGATAATACAATAATGCCAGTCTTCTAAACTTGTAAAGTTCCTTCCTTTTGGAATCAAATTGCTCTTAAGCCTGAAAGTTCTCAAAACTTGACTACTTCACTTATGGAATGAGAGAATTTCTGAAACTTTTGGTGTTTCATCATTCACTGGGTATGATTCATTCTTCTCAACCAATCATCTCCTGCTTAGGGTCATTTGCATTCATTTAATGATCTGATGGTCCACCAGCCATTATTATGCCATCCATAGGTGGAACCATCAGTTATAGCAAATGGAGAAGTTTTGAATGCTATGGATAAATTCACTTACCTTGGAAATATACTTTCCAAAGTTACACACATTGATAATGAGATTGATACATGCATTTCTAGAGCTAACTCACTATTTGGGAGGCTCTGAAAGAAGGTATGGGAGACAAGAATCAGAATTACTACCAAAATGAAGGTCCACAGAGCCCTTATGCTGACCTCATTGTTGTATATCTATGAAATCTGGACCATATACCAATTCCATGATAGGAAACCAAAGTGCTTCCATTTGAGTTGTCTCAAGAAGATTTTGAGATTACCTGGTAGGACAAAATATCAGATGCTGAGATGCTTTCTTGAGCTAAACTGCAAAGCAATCAAACACTAATGCACAGCTTGCAGAACTCTGATGGATCTGCATACAACTTAAGCACTCACATGATGGTCAGAAGAAATGATACAAGGACACTCTCAAGGTCTGTCTGAAGAGCTTTGGAATTGGAAGACAATGGTAAAGGACCACCTAACATGGCATGCCAGTAACAAAAAAGATGCTATGTTCTATGAACAAAGCAGAATTAAAGTAGCTCAAAACAAAACAAAAAACAAATACAAATACAAAAATTAAATACAAATTCCGATCAGCCACAGTTGTATTTACTTCAACATCTCTAACAGTGATTTTGCCTATCTTTGAGAATGAAGATCAATAACCAACCAGCAATCAAAGTACTTTATTTCTTTAAATCATTTAAAGGCTTATTTATCCCATAGTATACCTTTAATTGGTTGATAAATGCAATGGAAATGTGTTTACATTACAGAGGGCTGAGATAGAAGCCTCCATCCTTACATATAGATGACATTGGTGAAATTGAAAGAGCTACTATTTATTACCACAGTTTACCTGGGGATAATCTTGCCTTATCTTGGTTTGCTCATTTTAAAAATGTGGGTATTAGAGTATATAAACTCTAAATACTAAAATTATGGGCTTGAAAATATATGCCTGCCAAAAGTATAATTAAAAGACCATGGTTTTTTTCCCCCAACACTCTCACTCCTATGATTATTTTGTAGGATAAAGAAGGTGAGCTTGAGACTGGAAACCGGACCTTTATGCTACCTATTAGTCTCCTTGGAACACTAGTACCTGCTTATTCCGCTTATTTTTAAAAAAAATCTATTTTATTAGGTAATAAAAATAAAAGTATTTTAGCTGAAAACATAATACTTGATTCTAGAAGTCTTAGTTCAATCTCAGACTGAATTCTCTAGTATTTGATTGTCATTTACTATGTGTTACATCTATTGAATCTAGCAGAACATTCTCATATTCTTGAGATTAGAATACAGTTAAAAAGATTAACATATTTGGGGAAATAGCTTTTTAAATTGGTGTGTTTATCTAATTCTGTATTTACAATGAAGCAGAAAGAAGGAGAGTCCATGAACACTAAGCACCTGAAATTGTGGAGGAAGGTCTCTTTTATGAGATAAAAAGCAACAAGAGGACAGTACCAAAGAAATATTTTACCAGTTTCATATTTTTTTAGGATTGGTCTTATGAAACATGACAATTTAACATTTGTTTTAGAAAAAAGAAAGTATTTTATACAAAAAAAGCATTTACTAAACTTCTACCATGTGTTCTACATTGCTGTAATTAACTTGTTTTGGGGATATCCAGAAGTACAAGACACTGATTGTAACTTAGTGAAATTTATACTTGGACTATGAGACAAAAGTAGAGCATTTAAATGAATGAATAATGAAAGACATTATAATTAAAATGACCAAAGTCTGAGAGTTCTATAGGAGTTCAAAAAGGGAAATAGCGATGTTGACTGGAGTAGCCATTTTGATAGAGGAGAAAGACTAACTTGAGAAGATGAAGATTTAAGTGAAGAACAATAGATGGTGTCAAAAAATTACCACATAGTTATAAAAACCATTCATATGTGTGTACGTGTATAGATATACATGCACAGACACACACACACACACACACACACAACTTCATTACTCCAAAGATCAGTGATTTCTTCAGGATTGGGTTTCCTTTCATTGAAACAGATCATAACTATTGAATCAGTTAGTCAATGGTTTCCTGAATAGTGATGACTGAAAATGTAGCCAGCTTCTACCTGCCAAATAGGAGTGCACATCTCTGAATTTTGTTAGCCTATTCTTCAGACAGCAGATATATTATCTGTCCCTGTGGGCAATACTCAAAAGACCTGTCAGGACTTGTACTCTACTGACATAGCCTTTAGTAACCTAGAGTTTCCTCCTATTGACAATGAAGAATTGGACTAGGATTGCAATGGAGGAAGTAAAGATTTCATTATAATTAATCAGGGGATCAATAATAAAATCACAGAATAAATCTCATGTCCCAGTAGAAAGTAAACTCTTGGAGAGGCCAACAACTGTTTTATTTTTGTCTTCATATTGCCAGTGTCTAACTAGTCCTGACAAACTCTGATGAAAGATGAGATCAGCTTGTTTAAGGCCGTTCTGTCTGAAAATGGGCAAATGTCTTTAATTCACACATCTAAAGATTTGACTTTGGGATTCTATTTCTGAATTTCTATTTTATTTCTTGTAAATAAATGCAGCAAATACTCATGTTCTATAGTGTTTGAAGACAGGAAGCAAAAGGGAAAGAAGTAAATAAGACCCAGGATCAGTACCTAAAGAAAATGATTATACCAATAACAGAATTTGGTGACTGCTGATTAGAGTCTGGGTACAATAGTTCCCTGGACATTGTGCTTTGCTTGAAAGTGGGTGGGAATGAAAGAACCTAAAAAGCTTAGTGCCTAGAGAGAGGATTTTTGTCTTCACAGAAGTTTGAAAAGGAAAGAGGAAAGGTGACTTAGGATAGATAATGGCAGAGTAGAAGGAAGCAATGCAACTGAACTCTGATCTACAAAAAAGCTCTTCAAACAAATAAAATGCACAAGGCTAAATCTTGATGGGGAAATCCAGAAAAAGTCACAATGAGAAAGTGAAAAATTTGGTCAAATAAATGTATAAGAAAAAATGTGAGAAAGAGAGCAAAGAGAAAATATAATTACAAGTTTTTAAGCCAAGGAGGCTGAATGTGATAAAGCCATCAATAAAAATAGTCACATTTTGAAGAAGGGGAAGATTTCTGGTAAGCATTCAGTTGAGAGTTCTGGCAAGATGGCGGAGTGAAGACGTGAGTCTCTGTGTCCTCCTCTGACCTTCTCTCAAATCAACAATAAAATAAGCCTCTGAACTGATCTTTAAGTCAATGAAGCCAGAAATATTTGGACTACAAAACACTGCTGGCAGTTATCTCTGAAGAACTTCATAGCAGTTCTGTTTCAGTCGGGCAGCAGGGTAAGCAGTTTGCTCGGTGCAGCTCCGAAACAGAGGGCAAAGAACTGGGAGGGACTCAGCTCAGAGTGGCAGTGTATCTGAGGCACTCGGGATACTTTGCCCTGATTGGGAGCAGGTGTTTTGGCAGATTTGCCTTTTTTAAATTTTTTTTAAATTTTAATTTATTTGCATAACATATGTGTGGGTAATTCTTCAACAATAACCCTTACATAGCTTTCCGTTACAAATTTTCCCCCCAACTTCCCCACCCCTTCCCTAGATGGCAGGATATCCACTACATGTTAATTATGTTAAAATATTGGCAAATCGAATATATGTATACATATTTCCAAACTTACCATTGCTGTGCAAGAAAAATCGTATCTACACAAATGATATATCAGATAAAGGAAACACAATGTAAGCAAACATCAATCAAGGAGTATGAGAATGTTATGTTGTGGTCCACATTTCGCATCCCTCTCTCTGGGTGTATATGGCTTTCTTCAGTGAACAATTGGAGGTGGTTTGAAACATATCATTGTTGAAGAGAGCCATGTCCATCAGAATTAATTGTCATATAGTACTGTTGTTGCCATGTATAATGATCTCCTGGTTCTGCTCATTTCACTCAGCATCAGTTCATGTAAGTCTCTCCAAGCCTCTCTGAAATCATCTTGCTGGTCATTTCTTACAGAACAATAATATTCCATAATATTCATATACCATAATTTATTCAGCCATTCTCCAATTGAGGGGCATCCACTCAACCTCCAGTTTCTAGCCACTACAAAAAGGGCTGCCACAAACATTCTTGCACATGTGGGGCCTTTTCCTTTCTTTATGATTTCTTTGGGATATAAGCCCAATAGAAATGCTGCTGGGTCAAAGGGTATGCACAGTTTGATAACTTTTTGAGCATAGCTCCAAACTGTTCTCCAGAATGGCTGTATCCGTTCACAGCTCCACCAACAATGCATCAGTGTCCCAGCCCTCCCACAACCCCTCCAACATTCATCATTAACCTTTCCTGTCATTTTAGCCAATCTGACAGGTGTGAAGTGGTACCTCAGGGTTGTCTTGATTTGCATTTCTCTGATCAACAGTGATTTGGAACACCTTTTCATATGACTATAAATAGTTTTAATTTCATCCTCTGAAAATTGTCTGTTCATATCCTTTGACCATTTATTGATTGGAGAATGGCTTGAATTTTTATAAATATGAGACAATTCTCTATATATTTTTGAGATGAGACCTTTATCAGAACCCTTGAATGTAAAGATGATTTCCCAATTTATTACTTCCCTCCTAATCTTGTCTGCATTGATTTTGTTTGTACAAAAACTTTTTAACTTAATATAGTCAAAGTTATCTATCTGGTTTTCAATTAAGAGTTCCAGTTCTTCTTTAGACATAAATTTATTCCATCTCCAAAGGTCTGAGAGATGAACTATATTACATTCCTCTAATTTACTTATAGTATCACAATTTATAAGCAGATCATGAACCCATTTAGATCTTATCTTGGTATGTGGTGTTAGATGTGGGTCAAGCCCTAATTTCTTCCACACTAGTTTCCAGTTTTCCCAGCAGTTTTTGTCAAGATTTGCCTTTTTAAAGGAGTAAATTGGGCAAAGTCCTAGCCCCACCTGCCCAGCACAGGAAGTTAATTAGCAGAATTTTCCCAGGGCAAACTGCCACAGCTTCTCTAGCTTTAAACAGACCCCAAGCTTTTTTAAAAATGAGTAAGAAAAAAAAAAGAAAAAAAAAGAAAAAAAAAGAAAAAAAAAAGAAAAAAAAATGAGTAAGAAGCAGAAGAGAGCTCTCACCACAGACAGCTTCTATCAAGAGAAAGAAGGGCAGATCCCAGATTCTAAGATTCCTATAGACAAAGTGACTCCAGAGGAAGCCATCAAGGGACATATAACTTGGTCCCCCTTCCACAAGGCCTTCCTGGAAGATTGCATAAAGAATCTCAAAAGACAGCTGGTGGATAAATGATGTAATGAACTGAGATCAGTGCAAGAAGGATATAATGCCCTGCAAAAGAGATATGAAAAAGACACCAATTTATTGAAAAACAAACTTGGTGAAGTGGAAAAAGTATGCAATGAATAAATTGGCCAGTTACGAAAGGAGTCAAAAAAGGTGACCAAAGAAAACAACACATTAAAAATAAGAATTGAACAAATGCAAGTGAATGACTCAATAAGACTTCAAGAATCAGTCAAACAAAAACAAAAAATTGAAAAAAATAGAAGAAAATATGAAATATCTCCTAGGAAAAACAACTGATTTGGAAAATAGACCTAGGAGAGACAATCTAAGGATTATTGGACTTCCTGAAAGCCATGATGAAAAAAAGAATCTAAACACTATATTCCAGGAAATCCTGAAAGAAAACTGCCTTGAGGTTGTAGAATCAGAAGGCAAAATCACCATTGAAAGAATTCACCGATCACCTCCTGAAAGAGACCCCATACTTAAAACCCCAAGGAATATCGTGGCTAAATTTCAGGACTATTGCACCAAGGAAAAGATATTGCTAGCAGCTAGAAAGAAACAATTCGAATACCAAGGATCTATAATTGCCTCCACATCGGAGAATCGAAGGGCCTGGAACCAGATATTCAGAAAAGGCAAAGGAATTGGGATTACAGCCAAGAATAACCTATCCAGCTAGAATGAGCATTATCCTCCAGGGCAGAAGATGGTCATTTAATGATATAGGTGAATTTCACCTATTTCTAATGAAAAGACCAGATCTGAACAAAAAATCTGACCTCTAAAAACAGAACTCAAGAGAAGCATAAAAAGGTAAAAAGGAAAGGACTCTTGAGAACTTTATTTCTACTATGGGGATACTTAAAATTTGGGGGTATAATTAACTAGATATTACTTTGATAATATGAAAAAGAAAACTAGAGGTGGAAAGGCTATCATACTAGGGGAAAGAGGGAAAAGGTGGTAAAATAAAGTTAAAAAAGGTAAAAATAATGTAAAATCTCATGAAAAGGCAAAGAAAACCTAATGTAATTGAGGGAAAGAAGGGAGGGAGATGAGCTTTGTGTAAATCTTACTCTCATCAGATTGGGCTCTAAAAGTATATATCAGACACATTTGGTTTCATAGAGAAACTTGTCCTTCCTTATAGGGAAGTGTCGAGGGAAAGGAGGAAAAGAAAGGGATAGATTAATAGCAGGGAAATTAGGAAAGGAGTAAAAAAAGGGGGAGGAGTTCTAAAGGGGGGAGGATTATTTGTGGGAGGGGGGTCATCAAAAGCAAAATACTAAGGAGGGGGGAAGGCAGAAAGGGAAAAGGAAAGGGAAAAAATATAACCTCGGTAAATAAGATGGCAGGAAATACAGAATTAGTTATTCTAACTGTGAATGTGAATGGGATGATTCTTCCATAAAGTGGAAATGGATAGCAAACTGGATTGAAAACCAGAATCCAACAATATGTTGTCTACAAGAAACATATCTAAAGCATAGTGACACATACAGGGTGAAGGCAAAAGGCTGGAGCAGAATCTATTATGCTTCAGGTGAACAAAAAAAAGAAGGGATAGCAATCCTGATAGCTCAAGTAAAAGCAAAGATAGATCTAATCAAAAGAGCTAAGGAAGGAAACTATATTTTATTAAAGGGTACCATAGATAATGTAGCCATATCAACACTAAATATATATGCACCAAGTGGTATAGCATCCAAATTCCTAGGGGGGAAATTAAGAGAGATGCAAGAAGAAATAGACAGCAAAACTATACTAGTGGGGGATCTCAACCTTGCTCTCTCAGAATTAGATAAATCAAACCACAAAATAAATAAGAAAGAAACTAGGGAGGTAAATCAATTGTTAGAAAAGTTAGGTATGATAGATCTATGGAGAAAGTTGAATGGAGACAGTAGGGAGTTTACTTTTTTTCTCAGCAGTCCATGGAACTTATACAAAAAATGACTATGTGTTAGGGCATAAAACCTCAAAATCAAACGCAGAAAGGCAGAAATAGTAAATGCATCTTTTTCAGATCATGATGCAATAAAAATCACATGCAATATAAGGCCAGGAGAAAATAGACCAAAAGTTAATTTGAAATTACATAATCTAATCCTGAAGAATGAATAGGTGAAAGAGCAAATCATAGACATAATTAATAATTTCATCGAGGAGAATGACAATAAGGAGACATCATACCAAAATGTGTGGGATATGGCCAAAGTGGTTATAAGGATTAATTTTATATTTCTAGATGCTTACTTGCATAAAATAGAGAAAGAGAAGATCAATGAATTGGGCTTACTATTAAAAAAACTAGAAAAAGAACAAATTAAAAACCCTCAATTAAATACCAAATTGGAAATTCTAAAAATAAAAGGGGGAAATTAATAAAATTAAAAATAAGAAAACTATTGAATTAATAAAAAAAACTGAGTTGGTTTTATGAAAAAATGAACATAATAGATAAGCCTTTAGTTAATTTGATAAGAAAAAGGAAAGAGGAAAATCAAATTGCTAGTCTCAAAAATGAGGAGGGAGGTTAGTCTCAAAAAAGGGAGAACTTTCCTCCAATGAAGAGGAAATTAGAGTAATAATTAGGACTTACTTTGCTCAACTTTATGCCAGTAAATTTGATAATCTAAATGAAATGGAGGAATATCTACAAAAATATAGATTGCCCAGGTTAACAGAAGAGGAAATAAATTATTTAAATAGCCCATATTAGAAAAAGAAATAGAACAAGCTATTAACCAACTCCCTAAGAAAAAATCTCCAGGGCCAGATAGAATTACATGTGAATTCTACCAAACATTCCAAGAACATATACTACCAAATTTTTTCTATGATACCGATATGGTGCTGATAGCTAAACCAGGTAGGGTGAAAACATAAAGAAAACTAGACTAATTTACCTAATGAATATTGATGCAAAAATCTTAAATAAGATATTGGCAATGAGATTACAGAAGGTCATCCCCAGGATAGTATACTATGACCAAGTAGGATTTATACCAGGAATGCAGGCCTGGTTCAATAATAGGAAAACTATCAGCATAATCAATTATATTAATAACCAAACTAACAAAAAACATATGATTATCTCAATAGATGCAGAAAAAAGCCTTTGATAAAATCCAACACCCATTCCTATTAAAAAACATTAGAGAATATAGGAATAAAGGGGCTTTTCCTTAAAATGATTAGTAGCATCTACTTAAAACCATCAGCAAGCATCGTATGTAATGGAGACAAACTAGAAACATTCTCAATAAGATCAGGAGTGAAACAAGGCTGCTCACTGACACCATTACTATTAAATATTGTAAAAGAAATGTTAGCGTTGGCAGTAAGAGAAGAAAAAGAGAGAAAAGGAATTAGAGTAGATAATGAGGAAACGAAATTATAACTCTTTGCAGATGAGATGATGGTATACTTAGAGAACCCTAGAGACTCAACTGAAAACTATTAGAAACAATTCACAACTTTAGCAAAGTTGTAGGATTTAAAATAAATCCACATAAATCATCACCATTTTTATATATTACCAACAAAATTCAGCAGCAAGAGATACAAAAAGAAATTCCATTCAAAATAACAGATGATAGTATAAAATATTTGGGAATCAATCTGCCAAGGAAAAGTCAAAAACTATAGGAACTAAACTACAAAACACTTGCCACACAAATAAAATCAGACGTAGTCAATTGGCAAAACATTAACTGCTCATGGGTACGCCGAGCGAATATAATAAAAATGACAATGCTACTAATCTACTTATTTAGTGTCATACCAATCAAACTCCCAAGAAATTATCTTACAGATCTAGAAAAAATAGTAGCAAAGTTCATTTGGAAGAATAAAAGGTCAAGGATTTCAAGGGGATTAATGAAAAAAAAAGGCAGATGAAGGTGGCCTTGCTGTACCAGATCTAAAGCTATATTATAAAGCAGCGGTCGTCAAAACCATTTGGTACTGGCTGAGAAATAGAATAGTCAATCAGTTGCATAGGATAGGATCTCAGGACAAACTAGGCAATAACTATAGCAATTTAGTGTTTGATAAACCCAAAGACACCAGCTTTTGGGATAAGTACTCACTATTTGGCAAAAACTGCTGGGAAAATTGGAAACTAGTATGGAAGAAATTAGGGCTTGACCTAACACTACATACCAAGATAAGATCTAAATGGGTTCATGATCTAGCTATAAAGAGTGATATTGTAAGCAAATTAGAGGAAGGTAGTATAGTTTACCTCTCAGACCTGTGGAGATGGAATAAATTTATGTCCAAAGAAGATCTGGAACTCTTAATTGAACACCAGATAGATAATTTTGATTATATTAAGTTAAAAAATTTCTGTACAAATAAAACTAATGCAGACAAGATTAGGAGGGAAGCATCAAATTGGGAAATCATCTTTACATTTAATGGTTCTGATAAAGGCCTAATTTCTAAAATAGAGAATTGTCTCATATTTATCAGAATTCAAGCCACTCTCCAATAGATAGATGGTCAAAGGATATGAACAGACAATTTTCAGATGAAGAAATTAAAACCATTTCTAGTCATATGAAAAAGTGCTCCAAATCACTATTGATCAGAGAAATGTAAATTAAGACAACTCTGAGGTACCACTACACACCTGTCAGATTGGCTAAAATGACAGGAAAATATAACGATGAATGCTGGAGGGGATGTGGGAAAGTGGGACACTAATACATTATTGGTGGAACTGTGAACGGATCCAACCATTCTGGAGAGCAATTTGGAGCTATGTTCAAAAAGTTACCAAACTGTGCATACCCTTTGACCCAGCAGTGTTTCTATTGGGCTTATATCTCAAAGAGATCTTAAAAGAAGGAAAGGGCCCCATATTTGCAAGAATGTTTGTGGCAGCCCTTTTTGTAGTGACTAGAAATTGGAAACTGAATGGATGCCCATCAATTGGAGAGTGGCTGAATAAATTATGGTATATGAATGTTATGAAACATTATTGCTCTGTAAGAAACGACCAGCAGGACAATTTCAGAGAGGCTTGGAGAGACTTGCATGAATTGATGCTGAGTGAAACGAGCAGAACCAGGAGATCAATATACACAGCAACAACAATATTACATTATGATCAATTCTGATGGACATGGCTCTCTCCAACAAAGAATTGTCTCAAACGAGTTCCAATTGTTCAGTGAAGAAAACCATATACACCCAGAGAGAGGGATATGAAATATGGACCACAACATAACATTTTCATGCTCTCTATTTATGTTTGCTTGCATTGTGTTTCCTTTCTCTGATTATCTTTTTTTTTCTTATAGATAGGATTTTTCTTGCATAACTTGTCAAGTATTTCAACATTATTTACATGTAGTGGACTTCCTGCCATCTAGGGGAGGGGAGCGGACTGGGGGTAAAATTTGTAATGGAAAGCTTTGTAAAGATCAATGCTGAGGAACTACCCATACATATGTTATACAAATAAAAAGCTTTAATAACAAAACCCAAAATACATGCAAACATAGTTTCCACATTTACCCTTGCAAAAAAAAAACCCAAAACATTCTTCTTTTTATAATCCTTTGTTCTATTGCTAGTCTTGTTCTGCCAAACCAAAACCTTATATTACTTCCACTATCCCCTGCCTTTTTTCCTACTTATATGTTGAGTCCATTACAAATTTACATGACATTATCTCAGTGGAATCTTTATTACAGTTGGGCAATCCTTTCATACCTATCTAATAGACTCACTTTTTCACTTTTTGTGGCAGATTTTCAAAATTTTTTCATTTCTTTTCAAATCTTCTCTAGTTCACTTTCCCCATCTTCTAAGCTGAGAATGTTGCCTCTTACTTCTCTGAATATATTGAGGCTGTTTGCAAAGAGCTCCTTCCTCTTCCCTCCTTCTCATCTCACATTGTTCAGGTGCTTCCTGCATCTCTTTCACCTCTGATTCACATATAGTAGTAGCCCTTCTTTTTGACAAGACAAACCCTTCTTTATGCACAAGTGATCCCATTACATCGTGTCTTCTCCAGTAGGCTTTACTCTTGATTATCACCATTTTCTCACTTATCTTTGATAACTCTATTTGGTGCTTTCCTACTATGTATACAACATGCCCAATATCTCTTTCAAGTCTCAAAATACCCATCACAACCCATATATCTGTGTTAGTTATGCACTATACCTCTTTTTTCTTTTCTTTCTAAATTCCTTCAGAAAGCTGCCTATAATTGAGGCTTCCAATTCCTTTCATTTTACTCTCTTAATTCTATAGTCAGGCTTCCAATTTCATCATTCAACTGAAACTGTTCTTTCTAGCATTACCTATGAACTTTTAATTGCCAAATATTGTGATCTTGTCTCAATCCTTATCACTCTTCAAAACCTTTGACACTGACAACCATTATCTTCTTTTGGATATTCCCTTTTCTTTAGGTTTGCATGACACCACTCTATCCTGTCTTTCTGAGTCATTCATACTCACTTTTCCTTGTTGTATTTTCAGTAAGGTCATGCTTGCTATCAGTTAGTTCCCCAGGGTTCTTTCTTGGACAATGTTTTTCTCCTGCTTATCTGCTCCCATCAGTTCATCATGTTAACTATGATCTCCATGCTTTTTAAAAATTTCCTTATCTAATACTAATCTCTCTCCTAACCTTCAGTCTCACATATTCAATTGCCTATTGCGTATCTCAAATTGGATGTCCCACAGTTCCATAGTTAAATTCAAGATGCTCAGAACTGAAATCATGATCTTCCTCTCCCTCCAGTCTCTCCCTTTTTCTAACTTTCTTATAATTATGTAAGGCATTATCATCCTTCCAGTCACCCTGCCTTGTAACCTCATATCTTCTTGGTCTCTCAATCTTTCTCTTTCTCTCTCTTTGTCACAAATTCTTTCAGTTCAACCTATTTTTCATTCAACTTTCTCTTGCATGTATCCTTTTATCTTCCTTGGCCACCAACTGCCACCAACCTGATGCATATCCTTATTACCTCATGCATATATTATTGAAATACTCTGTTGGTTGATTTGTCTGACATAAGTTCCTCTCTATTATAGACATCATCCACATAGCCATCAAAGTAATCTTTATACAAGATCCAACCATATCACTGGATTTAACAGTGATATTCACTATTGAAAAAAACCAAGTCCATCACAGCTGATCATCACATAATTTTAGTTTTACTGTGTACTACTGTGTACAATGTTCTCTTGGTTCTGCTCACTTCACTCAGGATCACTTCATTTAAGTCAAAAAGGATATTTATTAAGGATATAATCTTGATTTAGCTAAGCACAACTCTCCTATGATGGCATATATGATCAGAAACCTGAAGGAGGTGCCGTGGCTCTTTAATTCTTAGCTTTTTTTTTTCAACAAGGCAATGAGGGAGCTAAGTCAATGACTTGATTCTTAGTCCCCTGAGCCAACTAAATATTAAGGATTGTTTTAATATCTTAAAGAAAAAAGAAACAACCTTGTTCTAATTGAAATGACATAAGACCTTACAATATTGTTCCTGCCATGAAGTTCAGCAACATATTCAAATGGAAATGCTCAGCAAACAATCAAATTCATAACCTTACTTCAGGAAATTGATCAGAAATTGCGATATGTCAAAACTGCAGTTTTGATAATGTTAAAGATTAGATATATAGATAAATGTAGATCAATTGAGACAAGGGATGGGGGAAAGGGAAGTCATCAAACACTCTCCTTCCCGTCCTTACTTTCCACTTTCTGAGTTTCCAGTCAGCCATCATTTTGTGACCTTGGGTTATATAAATAGCTAGGGGTCCATTATGTCAAGGGAGGAACTATGCCTAGGAATGTCTAATGTATATTGAAGAGAAGGCAGTAACCAGGTTAAGCACAATTGTGGTAAGTTAGAGGATGTTTGGAGTTTGAATTAGTATAGGCAAGCAAATCTCAAGATCTAGTAAGGTAACAATGTAGTAAAAAAAGTAAAGTATTTGGAAAATCCTGACCTCACCACTAATCATTTATGTGATGTAGACAAATAACTTAACCTTACTTTCTTCAAGCTAGAATGGAGATAGTCATACATTCACTATCTAGCCCACAGGATTATTAGAAAACACAACACATAGATTATTAGTATAAAAGCTTTATTAATTCTCCAATGACTGGTCAATATGCAGAATTACATTATATATATATATAATTTACATATATGTATAAGTACATATATATATATATATATATATATATATATATATATATAGGCTTCTAATTAAGTTTTCCTGACTTCTCTCCTGACAAATATGAAAGCTGAGAGAATGGCTCAGAAGGTAGTATCAAAGATGATGCTATCTGTGCATCACATTTCAGGCAGTTAGTTCTATAGCATGTCCAAGCACATAGGAAGAGAAATATTCAGAGATTCAAAGAAAAATGTAAAGATATCTTAATCAGTTAAGCAACAAGCATTAAGTACCTGTGTCAGAAATGTCAGAAAATGGAATAACCTCTGAGGATACATAGAAAAAAGATGAAAAATCCCTGCCCTCAAGAAGCTTTAATGGAAAAAGCAGCAAAACATACATATACAGACACATACAGAATGTATGCAAAATTAATACAAATATTCAATCTATAATATATTTTATGAGCTTTACTAGATATATCTGAGTCAGAAGAGAGCATAATGAATCCCAACTTTTACCATACTGGCTTCTCAACAGAGTTGGAGGAGGGGACAATGCTAGCAGCAACTATAAAATGGTTGAGTCAACTAAATGCTTGAGGGCATTCCCTAATTTTGCTTCCTTAGACAGCTCAGACACTTAACATGAACTTCTGCTGCACCAAAAAAAATTTCATCTATCTCAACTCCATTTTGTGATATTGCCAAACCTACATTTTTGTTTCAGAGTGACATGCTTTCTAATTCTTACCCCTGATCCTGGATTTTGCTGTCTTAGGCAAAGACTGGCTTTTCCCACCCGTGGGTTGGCCTAATCATTTCCCTCCTCTGTCCCCCACAAAAAAATTAGTTTCGTTTTGAATGAGGAATCTATTGTGATGAGGTCTTATGTCTACTTTATCCTTTGTTCAACACTCTAACATTTTGTTTAAGTAAGTATCAGGAGGCTAATCTCAAAATCTGGCATTGAAACCCTGCTGATTTCTATTCTTTTATAACAGCTGAAGGCAGTCCTAAAGTTGAAGAAAGAAAAGTGTAGATGTAACTTTCCTGCCTTCATCATAGCTCATCTGCTTTCCTTTCTGTCCTAGAAATTGTGGGCTTTAACTTCATGATGGAAACACACAGTATTCCAAAAGATGTGTGATTTGACAAATTTGCTGGTAGGTATAAACGTTTTTCTGATATGTATATCAGTGTGAACTAACTGAAAAAAGTGCTATTCACTTATTTTTATATTTTCCAAATAAGTGTTAAAAGGCTTGTCTATACAATGGGAAAATGATTGTTCAGTTGTACCTCACATTTAGCCAATTATCTGGTTGTTATGAGTTTAAAAAAATGATAGAATATAGGATTAAAAGATAGTTAATATATGGAAAAGAAAAGAGTAATCACAAAGAGCCAATGTGGGTTGATCAAGAACAAATTATGCTTGATGTGGAAAATGCCATCCATATCCAGAAAAAGAAATATGGAGATTGAATGCAAACAAAAACATACTATTTTAACTTTTTGAAAATTTATTTGATTTTTCTTTCTCATGGATATTTTAATTTTGTGCTGATTTTCCTTTCACAACATGACAAATAGGGAATTGTTTAAAATGATTATACATGTATAATATTTTGTATTGTTTACTGTCTTGGGGAAAGGGAAGGGAAAGGGAGGGAGAAAGAAAAAATTTGGAATTTAACATATTACAAAAATAACTGTTGTTTTTCTCATACAAAATGACACTATTAAATCTATTAGATTTCTTGGTATCTTAGGGAGGGAGAGGTAATGGAAGGAGGGAAAAATTTAGAACACAAAGTTTCACATGATTGAATGTTGAAAACTAAATTTACCTTTATTTGAAAAAAATATTGTTACAAAATGAATGTTGAAAATTATTCCTACATGTAATTGGGAAAATAAAATACTAATTAGAAAAAAGAACAAGTCATGGCAGATAATAATGTATTTGTGTGGAAGCAGAAGTGGTTGAATGTCTGTGCACATATCATCTAGGAAGGATTCTTCCAGCAAGTGTCCCAGGCATCTATAGTTGGTCTATGATATTTAACAATTTTATCAATGATTTAGATAAAAGGCATAAATGAAATGCTTAACAAATTTGTAGGTGATAAAAAGTTATGACATCAACTAATCAATTAAACCCCTTCCGTATACTAGGCACTATACTAATTACTAGTAACAGTCCAGAAAATAGTCATCGTTAAAAAAAGATATTTATAAGCTAAAATGTTGCCCGGAATATAGGAAGATGAAATTTAATAGTGGGCAAATGCAAAGTCTTGTGTTTGGGCTAAAGAAATCAACTTTATAACAAAAGATAGAGGAGATGTGACCCAATGAGTCTGAAAAAGTCAAGAAAATTAATGTAACCAGAATTAAGAAAATTATGGTTCCCTTGTATTGTCTAAGAATCAGAGCACCTCTTGAATGCAAAGTCAGTTTGGTGCACATTTTAGAAGAATATTGAAAAGCTAGAGAATGTTTAGTGGAGAGCAAGCATAATAGTCAAGGGCCATTTGAAGACTGGTTGAAATAACTGGGAAGGTTTATTTAAGAGAAGAAAAAACTTAGGAAAACATTGTAATTGTCTTCATGTATTTGAAGGATTGTCCTATGAAGAGGAATATGACTTATTTTGATTGCCATCAGAGAGCTAAATTTTCTAGTTGTTATACGTATTGGTTTTCTACTACAACTTTACTTTCTAATTATACTTGCTCACAAAAATAGTCCATCTCTCACGTTCATATCACAGGTAGGCATGGGAAAACTTTAATGTTGACTATAGATGTAGATATATAGGAATTGGATCTGTGATTTCATTGACCAAAAACAGAGACACTGTCTCTTAAATCTGAAATATTTTCTTATCATTTCCTATTCTTAATGTCCTTTCAATTCTTCAAGGCTCAGTTTAAATATTCTTAATTTCCAATTAATTTGTGGTCTGTTTTCTCCTGGTCTTATATTGCATGTGATTTTTGTTGCATCATGATCTGAAAAGGATGCATTTACTATTTCTGCTTTTTTGCATTTGATTTTGAGGTTTTTATGCCCTAACACATGATCAATTTTCATATAAGTTCCATGAACCCCTGAGAAAAAAGCATACTCCCTTCTATCACCATTCAATTTCCTCCAGAGATCTATCATACCTAACTTTTCTAGCCTTTGGTTTACCTCCCTAACTTCTTTCTTATTTATTTTGTGATTTGATTTATCTAATTCTGAGAGAGCAAGGTTGAGATCCCCCACTAGTATAGTTTTACTGTCAATTTTTCCTTGCATCTCTGTTAGTTTGTCCTCTAAGAATTTGGATGCTATACCACTTGGTGCATATATGTTTAGTATTGATACTGCTTCATTGTCTATGGTACCCTTTAGTAAAATATAGTTTCCTTCCTTATCTCTTTTAATTAGATCTATTTTTGCTTTCACTTGATCTGAGATAAAGATTACTACCCCTGCCTTTCTTTGTTCATCTGAAGCATAAAAGATTCTGCTCCAGCCTTTTACCTTCACTCTGTATGTACCTCTATGTTTTATATGTGTTTCTTGTAAACAACATATTGTAGGGTTCTGGCTTTTAATCCAGTCTGCTACTCGCTCCCATTTTGTGGGAGAGTTCATCCCATTCACATTCACAGTTAAAATAGCTACATCTGTATTTCCTGCCATCTTATTTACCTAGAGTTATGATTTTCTCTTCCCTTTCCCCTCTCTTCCTTCCCCCCTCCCCAGTACTTTATTTTTGATGACCACCTCCCTCCAACAGTCCTCCCCCTTTAGACCCCCTCCCTCCCCTTTACACCTTTCCCCAATCCTTCTATTAGTCTATCCCTTTCCTTTCCTCCTTTCCCTCCCAACTTCCCACAAGGAGGATCAGGTCTTTCTTTGAAGCCAAATATGTCTGATATACTCTCTTAGAGTCCAATCTAATGAGAGTAAGGTTTACACAATACTCATCGCCCCCCCTTCTTTCTCTCATTTATATTAGATCTTCTATGTCTCTTTATGAGATTTTGCCTTATTTTACCTCTTTTATTTTTACTTTATTTTGCCTCCTTACCCCGCCTTTTTTTTCAGTATGGTATCCCTTCCACCTCTAATTTCTTTTCCATTATTATCAAAGAAAAATCAAATCATAACCCCATTTTTTAAGGATACCCATAGTAGAAATATAGTTCTCAAGAGTTCTTTCCTTTTTACCTTTTTATGCTTCTCTTGAGTTCTGTATTTGGAGGTCAATTTTTTGTTCAGATCTGGTGTTTTCATTAGAAATAGGTGAAATTCTCCTGTATCATTGAATGACCATCTTCTTCCCTGGAAGATGATGCTCATTCTAGCTGGATAACTTATTCTTGGCTGTAATCCAAGTCCCTTTGCCTTTCGAAATATCTGATTCCAGGCCCTTCAATCCTTTAATGTGGAAGCTGACAGATCTTGTGTAATTCTAATTACAGTTCCTCGGTATTTGAACTGTTTTTTTTTTTTTTCCTAGCTGCTTGCAATATCCTTTCCTTGGTGTGATAGTCCTGAAATTTGGCCACAATATTCCTTGGGGTTTTGATTTTGGGGTCTCTTTCAGGAGGTGATCGGGGAATTCTTTCAATGCCAATTTTGCCTTCTGATTCTAAAATATCAGGGCAATTCTCTTTCATGATTTCCTGAAAGATAGCATCAAGGTTCTTTTTTTCATTGTGGCTTTCAGGGAGTCCAGTAATCCTTAGATTGTCTCTCCTGGATCTGTTTTCCAAGTCAGTTGTTTTTCCTAGGAGATATTTCATATTTTCTTCTATTTTTTCATTTATTTGTTTTTGTTTAATTCTTGAAGTCTTATTGAGTCATTTACTTCTATTTGTTCAATTTTAATTTTTAAAGTATTATTTCCTTCAGTTATCTTTTTTAGCTCCTGTTGTAGCTGGCCAATTGAATTTCTTGGTTCGATGCATTCTTTTTCCATTTTGCCAATTTTGTTTTTCAGTGAATTGTTGTCTTTTTCCAATTCACTATTTTTATTTTCCAGTGAATTGATTTTTTCCAATTCACCATTTTTATTTTCCAGTGAATTGGTGATTTTTTTCCAATTCACCATTTTTATTTTCCAGTGAATTGGTGATTTTTTTCCAATTCACCAATTTTGTTTTTCAGTGAATTGTTTTCTTTTTCCAATTCACCAATCCTGTTTTCCAGTTTTTGACATCTCTGTTGCACTGATCTCAATTTATTTCCCCATTCTTCTTCTAGCTCTATTTTGAGATTCTTTATGCAATTTTCCAGGAAAGCCTTCTGAAAAGGGGCCCAGCTCATGTCTGCCTTTGTGACTTCCTCTGGGATTGTTTTCAGAATCTCAGGATCTGGGGATTGCTCTACTTTTTCTCTGTAGAAGCTATCTATGATGAGAGCTCTCTTCTGCTTCTTGCTCAAGTTTTTGAGATGTAAGAAGTTTAGGTCTGGTTCACTTGAGGTTGCATCACTGGCAGGGAATTCTGCCATTTCAATTTGCCCCAGGGCAGTTTGCTGCATTGACTTCCGGAGAGGGGCTTAGCTAGATCTGCACTAGGACCATGCTTTCAGCTGCTCTCAATCCACTCTTTATCAGAGGCAGATCTGCCAAAGCACCTGCCCGCAAGCAGCACAAAGTGGCCCAGGCATCTCCCAGGGACTTCCTGGGTGCCTAAAATCCGCCCCTCTTTCGCAGCCTGACTTCCGCCCTGGGTGCACTGGCGTCTGATCGCGACCAGCTGCCAATTCCCCTGAGACTGACCTCCAGAGTTTTTTCAAAGTGGATTTTTGATAGAAGTGCTTTGTAGTCCATGTGTTTGGTGGAGCCCTCACTCCAGAACCAGTTTGGAGACTCAATTTGTCTGGGTCTGAGGGAAGGTCTCAGGAGCTCACACAGAATGTTGTCTGCAGTTTGCCATCTTGGCTCCGCCCCTCCAGTTTAAATACTCTTACTCTGATATCTTTCCTAATGACCCCTTCATAACCTTGAAAACAGTCATCCTTTCATTATATTTTTTTAACCATTTTGTATTCCTTTACACACTAATCTTATTCAAATTCATATTGTTTTTCAAAAAATGTTTTATCAATGGACTATAAGCTCTTTGAGAGTATGGACTATGTCTTATTTACATTCCCTTTCCCCAAGAGTCTGGCAATTTACTTCACACAATAGTTTCTTAATGTATGTATGCCTGAGTATAATACAATATGAATGTGTAGTCTTTGAGTTGTCTTTTGAAATCAGGAAAATACTTTTTTTTTTACCATCTTCATTAATTTTTAACATTTTGGAGTAATTTTCAAGTCTCTTCCTAGTAGTGGTATTGGTGAGTCAAAGAGTAGGCAGAGTTGGATTTCTCTTTGGGCATGGTTCCAAATTGCTCTCCAGAATGTTAGATTAGTTCAAAACTCCATTAACAACGCATTAGTGTCTCAATTTTCTCACATTTTCTCCAAAATTTATTATTTTCCTTTTTTTGTCATATTAGCCAATCTGATAGTTACAAGGTGGTACCTCAGAAGTGTTTTAAATTGCATTTCAAAAGTGATATAGAGAAGTTCTTCATTTACCTATAAAAAGCATTGATTTTTTCATTTGAAAACTGCGTCTTAATATCCTTGGACCATTTATCAATTAGGGAATGGCTTGTATTCTTATAAATTTGACTCAGTACTCTATTGTATTTGAAAAATGAAACCTTTATCAGAAATATCTGCTGCAAAGATTGCTTTCCAATTTTCTATTTTCCTTCTAATCTTAATTGCTTTGTGCAAAAGGTTTTTTTAGTTTAATATAATCAAAATAATCTATTTTATATTACATAATATTCTCTGTTTCTTGCTTGGTCATTAAGCTATAATTCACTTAACTTCTTTAAGAATTTGAGTGCTATAGCATTTGGTGCACATATGGTTAGTTTTGATATTACTTTACTGTTGAGCAACTAGGTGGTACAGTGGATAGAGCACTAGTCCTGAAGTTAGGAGGTGCTGCATTCAGATTGGGCCTCAGACACTTAACACTTCTTAACTGTGTGACTCTGGACAAGTCACTTAACCCCAATTGCCACAGCAAAAAAAAAGTGTGTGGGGGGGAATATTACTTCACTATCTATGATACCTTTTACCAAAGATATAACTTCCTTCTTTATCTCTTTCATTTACATCTACTTTTGCTTTTACTTTGTCTGATATCATGATTGCTACACCTACTTTTTTTTTTTTTAAACTTCAGCTGAAATATATTACATTTTGCTCCAGTCTTTTATATTTACTCTGTCTTTCTGCTTCAAGTGTGTTTCTGGTAAAACAAACAAACAAACAAAAAAGCAAGACCAAAAAACCCATAAACCAAACCAAACCAATCAAACAAACAAAAATAGATTGTAGAATTCTGAGTTTTGATCTACTCTGCTATCCGCTTACATTTTATGGGAGAGTTCATCCCATTCACATTCACAGTTATTCTTTACTTTCATCCTGTTTTTCATCTTGTTTTGCCCTTTCTTTCCTCCTTTTCTTCCCCACCAGTGTTTCACTTCTCTTTCTTCTCCTCCCTTAATCTACCTACCCTTATGTCAGTGCCACCTTTACTTAATATCTTTTCCTCCTACCTTCCTGTCAGGTAGGGTAGATTTCTATATTAAATTGATTTTTTTCATTATTCATTTTCATGATATTGATGTTCAGACTTCTACTTACCTCACTTGGAAGCATGTCTTACTATGTTTTATTTTATTTTTTTGAAATCAACTATGTTTTATCTCTTACATCACAATAATACATCACATTAATAAGCCAAAACATTCAAATATTCCATAATTCATGGGTATCCTCTTAGTTTCTGATTTTTGTTGCCACAAAAGGAGATTTCATACACACACACACACACACACACACACACACACACACACACACAAAGCTTTTTTTTAACCTTTCTTTGATTATTAGCCTAGCAGTGGAATAGATGAGTCAAAGGATGTGCAGCATTTAACAATTTTTGCATAAAATTATTAGATAGTTAGATGACATAGAGTGCTAGGTTTGATTATCTGAAAGACTTAAAGGCTCATCTTCCTGAGTTCAAATCTGGTCTTAGACACTTACTAAATGTGTGACCCTGGGTAAGTCACTCAACCCTATTTCTCTCAGTTTCCTCCTCTGTAAAATGAGCTGGAAAAGACATTTCAGCATCTTTACCTAGAAAACCCCAAATGGAGTCATAAGGAGTTAGACATGACTTAACCATCTGGACAACAACACAAATTGCTTTCCAAAATAATTAAACATATTTACAGGTCAACTAACTATACATCAATCTGTATGTTTTCTCATAGGCTATTAATATATATAATTTTCCATTCTAATAATTTTTCCCACTTTGATGGATTTAAGGTAGAATCACAGTTTTTTAAATTTGCATTTCTCTATTGAGGCATTCCTTCCCTCCCCAAAGTACTACAGCATTTATTAACATCAAAGGATTGTCTGGAAGCATCTTAAATGCTAATGACTTACTTAGGGTCATACAGAAGCCTGGCGTTGTGTGGGAAAGGTGGATTATGAACCAGTTCTTCTTCTGTCTGAGGAAAACCAACTTCTTTTTACATATACTATGATGTTTCTGTATGTTATTTCTTCAAGATTTTTGGGAAAATAGGTAGTATATAGGGGTTTGCCCTTGGATTCAGGAAGTCAGGGATTCAACCACTGACCCTAACTCACACCAATTGTGTCACCACAGGCATATCCCTTAACTTCTCAATTGTCCCAACCCCTCAAGCTTTAAGTAACAAATATGTTCATCTTCATCAATGGGGAGAAGTGAAGAAATGAAATTATCAATAAAATTATCTGTTCATAACTCATCTCTTTCTCTCTTCTATTAACAAATAAAGATATAAAATTTAATATGATTTCTTCACTATTATTTGACTTACACTATATAAATAGCAACAATTAAAACTCACTTGACTATCTCTAATAGAAGTAGTCGTGAAACAGAATTTCTTCAAATTATTCTTTGAAATATAGAGTAGAACTTTGATTAGTTATTCTTGTACATCTGAATCATAAATTCAGCATGTAAAAAATCCACTTTCCATTATTGTCATACTAATTTATTAATGTGATTTACCTATAAAATATTAGCTATGCTTACTGCTCTTTTATTTATTCTCATTCAATATTTCCTTCCTTGATAAATCTATAGAATGCTATGTTACTACAAAGACATTCCTGTTGTCCAATATGGTACACTAAAGTATTAATTGGAGATAAGGGAAGAAAAAGCATTCTCAGATAATTTCTCTTGGATAAAAATATCTTTCTCCTTGATGCCTAACCAATAGCATTGGCCATTTGCTCCTAAAAATAATCATTTTTTCAGATGTTATATGTTTTAGATTGCTTAGTTTTTTTTTTTTTTTTTTTTTACAAAAGAAGCAATATGCTTGGACCAGCAAATCCAAATGATTTGGATGCTATGCTAACCCACAGTACATTCTGATCTTGATTGTGTAATGAAGTCTTCATTTTTATGTGTGAGGAAGAAAATCTCATGGCTCATGCAAACAACATTATTCCTAAACCAGCCATACATCATCATACATGCAAAACCCAAGCCTTGGGTGGCAGAGACTGGCAAGTTAGATGAACCACTTCAATTTTCCATCAATCAAATTATGGTTTATTGTTCAGCTGAACTACCTCAGGCAACACAAATCTAAAAACTGTCATTTTGGAAACATTACATTTTTTTCTTGTCACATTATAACCCAAGCCATGGTCATAAAAAAAGAATGTCATACCATTACTGACTGTAATACTCCCTAATTTAAGAACAGCTAATTCATCTGTAGTTTGTGCTAGGTGTCTACATTCAGAGCTGGTCACAATATTGGGTTACACTAATCTCATCTCATAGCATTACTATATTTATTATTTTTAAAATAACGGTGATTTTAGAAAGATTCAATTAAGCAGGGGATGGCTGCTTAAAATGGTAGCTTAATGCTCACATTAAGAGAGAAGGGCTACAATTTTAGCATCATGCAATATTTCACTTTTTTTGTGGACACAATAAATTGTTGAAAATGTAATTAAAGATTGGGTCTATGACAACAAAATAAACTTTCCTTCCCATTTTTTTGCAGCAAAGAGAGGGATTCATCTGTCTTTATAAGCCTCAAAAAGTTAAAAAACTAATCTTGGAAACATTAAAAATCTGATTGCATTTTTTCATTCATAAGTGCATCAATGCCCTTTATGACATTTACCCTATGAAGCTACTCTTATGTTGAGAAATAATCATAGAATGCCAGAGAATCTTAAAAAGCTTTTATTTACAGTTCATCTCAGATGCTTAAAACAGCCTGATGCCATTTCTAGAACTAGACATATTTAGTAGGGATACACAAGACTTCAATGATTACATTTTCTTAGGCTGTTTTCTTTGTGATGCTGGGAGGAGAGAAATGTGATAAAATAAATTTTATTTGCAAAATATGATTTCTTCAAAAGAGAAGGTAATATTGGAGTAAAGAAAGAGTCTTGTTAGAAGAGTGGCATTTTCCAGTCAGTATAGAGCTATATTTACGCTACAAATGTGTTCATGATTACCTGATGAAGGCATAAACCTGCTTAAGATATAACACTCATAAATAATACATGCTAAAGCCCAAAGATAATCAGACACGTTATAAGAATATACTTTCCCTGCACAAATGTATGTCAATGCTACAATTCATGAAACCTCACTTAATTGACTACCTGATAAAGGAATAAACCTGCTAAAGGAATAGATTTACTGTGCACTGAGGCAATGCCTTTAAGAGGTCTCCACTGAATAAAAAGCTAGTTCCATTGGCTGAGTGGAGATATGTTCTTGAACGCATGGGGACTTATTAACTGAACTTTTATGTGCCTTTTATGCACCATTTATTTTTTAAAAATCAGGAATTTTCATGATTGCAATTACTTAGGCACCAAAATCATGTGAAATTCCTGTGGTTGGTATCATAGAATCCACCCTGAAAAATGACCTTAACCTCCTTTAAACACCTCAGGAGTATAGGAGGTAGAAGAGGAAGTGGAGGCAATACAGAAGAGGTGTATATGGCTCCTGTGAAGATTGTGGGTTGATTTTGAAAATAAAGCTTGAATGGTCTTTACTTTAACTCTTTTTCTCCCCTGTTGTTGGGGAAATATAACAGTTGCTTTTATATATGTCTATGTGTGTGTGCATATATATGTATTCATGTTTGAAATTCTGCTATAAATCTGAATGGACATACCTATCCCTCTAAGAAAAAAAAAAACAGAGAGCTCATATAAAATATATCTTCCCGAAAAGCACCAAATCGAATGCCATCTGCATGTGTGGTTTTGCTGGATTTTTCAAAGTTGATTTTGATTAAAAAATAATAATAAAGACTTTATAGTAGCTATTTTTATTTTCTAGGCAATGTATGTGGATTTTACATGTGCTGTTCTCAAACTCAAGTCTTTGGAATCATTTCAGATGAATATGCTTTTTAAACTGCTAATATTACTTTGTTTAAAAATCATGACATACTTTATAAACAAGACTTTTATATTTATTTTGTAACAATTTCTCGTTCCATTTTCTCCACTGCATTAACTATAGGTTTTTGTTTTAATTTCCTAAAGAAACAATTTCTCATAAGTTAAAATTACTCCCCTGAGATATGGATTTCTTCTCGCAGATGAAACTGAAGATCTGACACTGTTGTGTACAGTACTTACTTCTGTGTTGTCCATTCACTGGATGGACAAGGGTGAGGGAGATAAAAGGAAAAGGACAAATTCAATTTCCCAGAATTGTATTTTTAGTTAGGTCATTGAGATTTCAATATATTTGATTTGGTATGCATGTAAATATCTTTGTTTTTTTCCCAATTTACCAGTAGTCTTGGTTTTTTTTTTTTTTTCTTGTTGTTTTTCTCTGCTCTGAAGTTAATTTCTAGCAGTGGAAACTCCCTTCCAGTCATCATTTGAATCCTAATTTTTATTAAATTTCACAAAATTGTGTAAGTAAATGTAAAAGCTTTGTTTCAATGATGGAGAAAAAATAGGAAGTTTTAGTTGTAAATCAGGGTACAGAGTCAAAGCAGATATGAATAGAAATTATTTAATATTTCTACTTCCAATATCACATTTGTTCTGATTTTGAATGACACTAAGAACTTTGGGGTTGAGAATTTTCTTTTCTGAGCCTTTAGTATCTGTGGTTCCTGAAAGGATGAGATCATAAGCTTCCTAGGATTATGGCTACTTAGACTGGGGTCACTCAATCAGTTACTCAGTCAACAAACTTTTATCAAGTATCTGTTTTGTGCCAAATATTTTGCTAAGCACTAAGAATACAAGAAGAAAAACGTCCCTGTTCACAAGAAGCTCACAGCCTGTGGCTCTTATGTTTATTTTCCCATTGGTGGCAGTGGTCAATGATTGGTGAAGGTAATGGTAAAAGTCTTGACAGGGATTTTTAGAGCTAGGCTGGAACCTGGAATGCTTGATCTAGCCTATTTCTAGAAGGGAAAAGTGAATAAGAAACCAATTAAATTGAACAGGTATTTTTTTTTTGAAACTCGGGAAATTCATATGAATTTCAGTAACATTTTTCTAAAACTAAATTCCTGACAACCAGATAGCAAAAAACTAATATACTAATTGAAAACCATGATATACCAAATGGAAATGTTAATAGGTCAATAACTAATATATAGCTATCTCTTGCTATAATTCATTACTTTCAACTTAGTTATGACTTTGGGTATATAAAATGATGATTTCTAACTTGTCACTCTAGAGAATGGTCTTAAGAACGAATCCTGATGGTGATTTCTAGACATTCAAATATTTGTTCCAGCTTAATTTCCTCTTAAATCATCAACTGCTTGATACTGATTACTGATACATAGGTGAAGGCCAAGTCAGGAATGAAATAATATCTTTCCCCTATTCATCCTTCTAGACTTCCTAAGATGGTTGGACTTTAACAAGTGAAGTATGATTCTTTTACTCAGATGGGATCAGAAAATAAGGGACAGGATGGGAAGGAATTTCTGTTGTACCTTTATTATTGTAAATCTATAAAATCCAGGCTTTTGGTAGGATGACTTATTAGATTTCTATGTATTCCCTTGTCCAATTATAATCCTTCAATCTCAGTGAGGGAATATAGAGTTTTCTTATGAGATACAACTGAATTAAATAAAGATATTATAGTCAAAATATCTTGGTCATTGACTTATGTACTGATCTTCCTCTTCCCCGTCTCTATGATATCATAGATTCCTTAGTTCTTAGATGTATATACTTTTCCCATAACATTCTTATTTGTTACCTATTAGGGAATTTAATACAATTAACATTTTTTGAATATTTTTGGCTGCCTGACCTTGTATCTGTGAGGAATCATGGAGGCAAAGCCTAGAATAACCTGTTATTATTGTCCTTGGATAAGGAAATTGCTCCTTTCTTAGATCTTTTAATTTTTTTCTCACTTCCTATACCTTTCCCTTGCTTGTCATTAATTTCTTTTGAAGATTTACTTAATGGCAATAGGATATGGAATACAATTTAGAAAGTGCACCCCATCTAATAGATGTTTCAAAATTCTGGCATGAAATTAAACATTAAATGCTTTTCTTTGGTTGTTGAGCAACCACAATATGGGGAATTCTTCTACTTTATATACTTACACTAAAAACTTTTCCCTCCTTTCAGGTTAAAAGCATCACTCGAGAAAACTGTAGGGCAGTAGTGAAACTTACTTTTTAATTCAAATTATTTTTTGAGTCATAATTATCCTATAAAAAGTAATGAACAAAATGTCAGCATAAAATTATATGCCTAAAGAAAACCTTAAGAACATGAAGAAGGAAATAATCTTAAAGCAGTAAAACAACCAATAAACAATATGATTGGTATAATAATCAATCTATAAACATTTACTGAGCAGTTCCTATATACCACACCTTATGATAAGCACTTGGGATACAAAGGAAGGCAGAAGAGTTTCTGTCCTCAAAGAGCTCACAATCTAATTT
Source organism: Myrmecobius fasciatus (assembly GCA_023553655.1). NCBI lineage: Eukaryota > Metazoa > Chordata > Mammalia > Dasyuromorphia > Myrmecobiidae > Myrmecobius > Myrmecobius fasciatus. Next base: position 161,846 of record JAJPUD010002322.1, read on the forward strand.
ATAATATAATAAAATGTAACATTATGGTAAAAGTTTTTGCAATATAACATAGTTTGACATAATAAAATAAAAGATGTGCCATGATATAAAATATGTCTAATGCAATATACAGCATGGTAATGTAATATTATATAATATGTGTTACAGCAAAAACTTAAGAAGCATCTCTTTATTCAGAACATTATGCCAGGTACTTACATACATACAAATATTAGTTCAGATATGATTCCTGCCTTTAAGGAACTTAGAGTCTAATAGGCTCAGAAGACACAGAAATAGCTTGAGAGTTATAAAACAAAATTCTTTTTTAAAATCAGTTATCAGTTCTGTGGGAATTAGAATAAACTTACTGAAGGAAATGTAATTTTTAGAAGTTCTTTAAAAGATCGTTAGGGGTTCAAAAGGCAAAGATGGAAAGGATTAATATTTTATGCAAAGAAATAGCCTGAACAAAGACTGTTGACATGTGTTATTTATATGTGAATTTGTATGGAGAGTTCTTCATTTTGTTAAGAGCTGTCATTCTCAAAATGTAGTCCTGGAATCTCTGGAAGGGGTTGAATCAACCCTTTTCATCATCCTGATTCATTTAAACTACAAAAATATTTTAATTTCAAATATTTTTAAGTATCAATAAATATAAATTATAAACAAAAACTCTTTGGGGAAGTCCTGAATAATTCTTAAATGTATAAAGAGATCCTGTGACTAAAAAGATTGAGAACCCCTGACTTACAGTATGGTGTACACATGGATTAATATAAAATAGGTATGTAAAAATAAAATATTAACCATTTGTGGAGAGTCTTAAATGTCAGATTGAGTAGCAACAACTTTATTGAAAGATAATGGAGAATCAAAGATGACTTTTTTTGAGCAGAGAAATGATAACTAGATATACATAATAAAGTTGTTTTTTCTTAGAAATGATAAGAAGAATAGGCTGGATGGAGGAGAGAATGGAAGTGGGAATAGAAGTGAGATGGATTCTGTAATAGTCCTTGTACAATAATGTGAATCTGCAGCAGAGAGGTGGCAAGGGAAATAGAGAGTATGGGACAAATGTGATAAGGGAATAGGCCTGACCTTTTAAGATATAATGAGGAATAGGATATTTAAAGTCCAATCATCATGAAAATATGATATGGTTAATTAGCATTAATTGTTTAAATAGTATTAGGGCACTAATCATTAGGTTAATAAATGCATAAAGAAGATATTAACTATAACTGGTGACTGATGTTGGGATGAATGCATAAGAATGAGGACACAAGCCAATGGCATTAGGGAAAACACTCTGGTGTTTTTAAATGTTATCTGTAGCTCTAGGAGGAGATATAGCCCAACTTCTGGAGGTCGAACATAACAATGTAAATGGGAGTTGTCATAAAGACCCTTAGATTCTATAATTGGCTACAGATAAGAGATTAAATAGAAGAGTCAAAGCTAAAATCAGAATTACAAAAAAGAAAGAAAGAAAGAAAGAAATTAGCAGGATGGTGATCACACAGATGTGAAGACTGAAACCAGAAGCAGGCTAAAGGAGAAAGAAAATGAGATCTTTTTTTGGATATCTTATGTTTGAGAGGTAAAACCAGATGGAATAAGTCCTTTTAGGCAATTGTGTATCTGGACCTTAAAAAGTAGGTCAAGATTAGTTAAAGATTTGGAAATGAAGAGTACTGAGGAAACAGTTGAATCCAGATGAATGATACTGCCATGAGAGAAAGTGCAGATGAAGAAGAGAGCAGTATCAAGGGCAGAACTACAGAGAATATCCATATAAATATGTCAGAAAAGGATGAGGAGTAAGCTAATGAGAAAAATGATTATCTAGTTTTCCTTCAAACTAGGACAACTAGGAGCAGAGAGAGGAGAAATTATCCAGTAGGGCAAATGATCAGAATTTTTCAAAGCTGCTAAGAGGTCAAGGATATAAGGAATGAAAATAAAATACTAAATAGAATTAGGTCATTTATGATCAAACATCAATTTAACAGTATGTTGCAAAACTGTGACTAAATTTAGAGTCATATGAAGACATATGAGCAGTCAGGTACTTTTAAGTATTTTTATAAAAATAGAGTAAGAATAACAGATGAATAAAAAAAACCCTAAGCATTTGAGTGTGAAAATGGAAAAAAAAGACAGTTCAAGGAGTTCATTCCCCCAAAGCAGGAAAAATGTATATTAGGGATTTTAGTAATAAATTAGATGGAAATTCCTGGTGGTTTTGTGGTTCTGTGGCAAAGTAGATTCTTCTTCTTCTTCTTTATCACCATTTCCTTTGATCAATTTGTGATGCTGAATCATTTGATAGTCCAAGCAATTTGATGGTAAGAATTTTCTATTCTGGGTCTTCAATGGCTTTGGCTACTTAGCAGTGTATACAAAGATAGGTGACAAGTCATAATCCTCTTCAAATAATATGACTTTTTAATATTTCAATTACTTTTGCTGAAAATTTTCCTTTCTTTTAAAAAAATTCTGTATTATGAAGGATGACTTTTTGGTACTATAAAGGATGAAGGATCCAAGTGAAAATGTGGCTGATAAGAACAAACAGTCAATTAATTTTTAATATTAAAAAAGAAAAAAGAAATTTGAGTAGAGAGGATAGGATAAAGGGGACAAGGGTAAGCTTATTTTCAGTATTCAGAGACCTGAGTAAGTTTGCAATTAGATGAAAAAGAATCAGAGATGGAACAAGGGAAAGGCAAAGCTCCTTTAGAAATAAGACATATCTACTGAAGGAGATAAGAAAAAATGGGAAGAAAGAAATTGTAGAAAACTTAAACATCTGTAATTTATAAATGAATATAGTTGTATCATCTATATGATACAGGTATATCTATCTGTTTTTATTTCTGTTCTCTTACACAGTGCCCATGATGTTAAGAAATTGTTTCAGGGTCATCCAATTAGTATATATCCAAGGTGGAATGTAAACACAGGTCTTTCTGACTAAGAGGCCCAATATCACCCATGCCATGTTGCCTCTATAGAGTATGATATATTAGTAATTATATTTATGCTTCTCCAAATGCTCAAATTCATGCTTATTCTTACTCATAGTCATAGTCATAGCCATACTCATATATTCAAACTCATACTTATGCCAGAAAGAGAAGCATAAACTTTATTTTTAAAAAATAGCTAATTTTCAAAATATATGCAAAGATAGCTTTTAATATTCACTCTTGCAAAACCTTGTATTCCAAATATTTCTCCCTCCTTTTCACCTACTCCCTGTCCTAGACAGCAAGTAATCCAATATATGTTAAACATGGACAATTCTCCTACACATATTTCTACATCTATCATGCTACACAACAAAAAATAGATCAAAAAGGGAAAATTATAAAGAAAAAAAGCAAGTAAACAACAATAAAAAGGTGAAAATACTTCATTGTGATCCCCATTCAGTTCTGACAGTCTTCTTTCCAGATGCAGATGATTCTATCACAAGTCTATTAGAATTGGATTGAATCATTTCATTGTTGAAAAGAGCTATGTCCATCAGAATTGATTATTACATAACCTTGTTGTTACATACAATGTTCTCTTGGTTCTACTCACTTCACTCAGCATCAATTATGTAAATCTCTCCAGGCCTTTCTGAAATTATTTTGGTGATCATTTCTTATAGAACAATAATATTCCATAACAAGCATTATAAATATATATATAAATATATATAAATATATAAATTCAGCCATTCTCCAATTGATGGTCATCCATTCAGTTTTCAGCTTTTAGCCACTACAAAAAGGATTGCCACACCATTTTTACACATGTGAGCCCCTTTCCCTCCTTTAAGATCTCTTTGGGATATAAGCCCAGTAGAAACATTGCTGGATCAAAGAGTATGCACAACTTGATAACCCTTTGAGTATAGTTCCAAATTGCTCTCTAGAATTTTGTAACCATTCACAATTCCACCAACAATGTATTAGTGTCCAGTTTTCCCACATCCCCTCCAACATTTGTCATTATCTTTTCCTGTCATCTTAGGCAATCTGAGAGGTGTGTAGTAGTATATCAGAATTGTCTTAATTTGCATTTCTCTGATTAATAATAATTTAGAGAACCTTTTCATATGACTAGAAATGGTTTCAATTTCTTTATCTGAAAATTGTCTATTCATATCCTTTAACCATTTATCAATTGGAAAATGGCTTGACTTCTTATAAATTTGAGTCAATTCTCAATATATTTTGGAAATGAGGCCTTTATTCGAACTCTTGAATGTAAAAAATGTTTTCCCAGTTTATTGCTTCCCTTCTAATCTTGTCTGTATTAGTTTTGTTTGTATAGAACATTTTTTAATATAAGTGATAAGAAAGATAGACTAAATGGAGAAATAGCATTGAAATAAGTGCCATTAAAAAGGAATATGGCATGGTCCTGGTACATAATTATATGGATCTGAAACAGGGTGATAGAAAAATTGTATTATCATCATCATCATCACAAAACAAAATACATCTTGGATTAAGTCTTATGGTTTATCTGTTTAAATTTTCTTCTTAAGATAGAAGAATAGATTAAGTGCTTTCCAGGCTGTAAAAGGAAATTAATATTCTTTTATATAAACTTCAGTCATGTTAATTACAATGATGACCAAAATAATAATGCATGATGCATATAGAAACAAATTTATTGAATGTATTATTATGAATTGCAAACCCCATATATTCCCTCTTCTCTGAATCAAAACACCATTGTGCAGATGAATTTTTTGCTATTGAAAATACATAATGATCATGTGCTTTAAGTTTCCTTACCTAAAACTCAGTTCAAATGCCACCACCTAAACTTGGCCTTCCCTAATACTCAAAGTTATTTGAATTCTCATTTTATGACTTTTTCCTACAAATTAATTTGCATTTATTTTATATATATTTTATATTTGATTATCTGAATATGCATTGTTCCCCCAGTAGAATGTTATAATATTGTTAACATTACACATGCTATGAAATCTATGGAAGATTTCTGACTTAAAAGACAGTTTTCAAGAGTCATGAAAAAGCAATTTCCTACTGTAAATATGGTGGTAACAAATATGAGGCATTTGTGTCCCCTCAAATTTATTCTTATTTATCTTTCTATCCCCCCTCATTGCTGTCTCTCTGTCTCTTTCTTCATCGTTGAATTCTTAGCATCTTGAACAATGCATGACATATAAGAGCTAAAATAACAAATGATTGTTGAATTAAATTGAATTGAAATATTACCCTCTAAAAGAGGGTAACTTTCTTTGAGTCATGAATCCCTAATATTCTGATTAAGTCTATAGGCTTCTCAGAATGTTTTAAAATATATAAAACAAAATGTATGAGATTATAGAGAAAATCAGTTACGTTGAAATACAGTTGTCAAAATATTATTGGAAAAAAGTTCAGAGACACCAAAAGAAAAACCTGCTTTGAAAACAGGGCAGCCTTCAAGTATGGGCTTGATGATCACATGTCAGAGATACTCTGATATCTGCCTACCTTATTCAATTTCCAAATCATGGATGAAAAGGTAGGAAAAGAGGATATATTTTTCCAGGACCTGAGAGCTAATTCAAAGAGAGCGTCTGGCTGAATTGTCACTGACTAAATTTTTGTAGGCTTAAGCTTTGTGACATTTATGGGAAGCTATGGATTATTCCTGTTAGTTATAGAAATCAGAATCAATCAATCAAGAACAAACACTATTCTGGAAACCAAAACACTGAGTAGAGATTATATTTCTTGTTTTGTTTTAAATCTAAGAATCTTATAATTTGAAAGGCTTCCTTATGTAAATTGTCTTCTTTAATATGAGTTTCACAGTCCCCTATGCAACAACAGAAGAGGAACAAAGCATCATATAATCAAAGACATTTGTAGAAATTTGAGTTTAAGCTACAATATTGCTTCTGTTACAGGATTTACAAGCCCCAGAGTGAGTAGTGAGATAGGCCTAGTGGTCCATAATTGCAAGGAGAATAAAAGCAAAGCTAATTTAGAAAGGAAATCTTTCTAAATACATATTCTTTCTTAAATGTGTAGCCATTGTGCAAATTAGGCAAAAATGCATACAAGGAAGTAGTAGAAAAGAAATTAAAGTAAAAGGACAAATATCTCTGTGTTTTGTCTTGTTTTTAATTCAGGCAAGGTCCTGGCCACTGGTGATAAAGAGGAAAATATGACAAATTCTGTGGAAGACATAGGGAGAGTAGTTCAAACATTTCCTCCCCTACTGGGGTATATTTTAATATCTATTATATGTGAAGGACAGAGGACAAAATTTTCCAAATGATCCTATGCTGAGATGATATTATGCTAATTGCATTGCATCCTAGAATATATAAAGGCATCAGAGTAATTTGGAAGTAATAATTCTATTCAGAAACACTGGAAAAAACAAATGAAGAGACATATATTTTGGGCTATGACAAGGAACTAGATAGGTAGCCTCATTGAGCTACATAAATTGAATCCCTTCCCCCAATGTCCAATCGTCAATATTACATGTATGTATCCATCAAGGATTTCTGATTTAATAGATAATCATCAAGAGCTGGGAAAAAGTAATTCTCTATTGTCTTGTCATATTCCCTTTGATCTGTCTTTCTCTTGCTGTCTCTCTGTCTCTTCTGTCTCAGTCTCTCTATCTTTTGTTAGAGAAATAGATAAGTGAATAAATTAAATGATATTTATTATATCCCTACTCTGTTCTGGGCACTAAGATATATGATAGTGATACAAATACAAGTTTGAGACAGGTTCTGCCCTCCAGCTTACATCCAAATAGAAGGAGACAAAATATACAAGGGAGTGGTGCAGAAAAGTGTCTTTGTTTTGGCAAGTCTCAGGGATTACAAGTGGAGGCATAAGGCAGTAAATTATCATACTCTTTCTAGTAGCAATTGTTTACTAGTAATATTGATTTGAATGTTATTCCCAGGAAAAGAAGTAGAAAATTCTATGTGAGAGAATGAGGTAAGGGTGTTGCAGTAGAGTATATGGCAAGATGACCAACTAGACCTTGGTTTCTTGGTACATAATTAGATCAGAGGTTAAGCACTGTCTGGAGCTAGTTAGACATAGTGGACTTGAACTTACTCACCAATCAGATGATTTAGCCAGAGGGAAAAGTTCCAAGATTTAGTGAATTCCCTTCTCTATGTATGGCCTCTGTTCAAAGGTTAGTTGGTACAAGTGAAAAAAAAAGGGTAGAAGTAGAAACAAATAGTTACTGGCTTCCTGGTGAGTTAAATGGGATAGAGCCATGTTTTATCAATGATTATATGTTAAAATCCACATTTTATATGTGTCATTAGGTCATGAAGGAATAACTTTACAAAGTTCACAGAGGTTATGACAATAGAGAACAAGCTCAGGAAGATTCCATTAACTTGAAAAAGTCTTTGTTTATGGTCCTGTTGACAACACATCTATTGATAGAATGAAGAAAAGTCTAAATGACTTTGATTATGTTCATGACCACATTAGCCATTTGGACATATCAATTTTCAAGAACAGTGCACTAAGGGAAAGAAGAGTATGATATATATCAATACAGACAACATCCACATTCATGAAGTCACAAAATCTTGAAAGATTTACAGTGTTACTTAACTGAAATTTTTATCAATAATAATCAAATGTGTTGACTATAATTATCAATATTCCAATGATATTCTATGGCTTAAAATCAAGGAACATTGTAATCATGACAAATAAAAACTATAAGTAACCCAGAAGCCAATGAAAAAACATATAGAATGTTACTTCAGTCCATGAAGAGACATAAAAGATATAATAAAAAAATGTAAGAACAGGTGGAATATTCATGTAGCTAGAATACACATTCCCAATACAGAGACAGTTAGGTGGCACAGTATAGTGGTGGTACAAGAGGACTTGGAGCACTAAAAGCCTGAGTTCAAATATATCCTTGCACATTTATTAGCTGAGCAAGTCTCTTAATTTCTCTGTGCTCCAGTTTCCTGGTCTATAAAATGGAGATAATAATAACACCTACTTTATAGGATGTCTGTAAGGATCAAATGAGATAACATGTAAAACATTTTGCAAACTTTAAAGGACAATTATTATTAGTAAATGGACAGCTCAAAATTGAAAACAAAGTTTCTAGTACATTAGGTTGATATTCTTTGAAAGATTTAGAGAAAGAAAAAAGAAAGGAAGAAAGAAAAGAAAGAAAGAAAAAAAAAGATCATATAGAGAAGAAGGAATTGTGTAAATCAGTGTAGTGAGTTTTCATACCTCTAAGATTACAAATCCAGGTAAGAAATATGTATTTATTGGGCAGAATTAAAGAAATTATGCTTGGGTCTTGGTCCCAAGTTCATAATCTAATTGCATACTGAGCTCTGACAATGATACTTGAATGGTTATCCTCATTTTGCCCTTTTGATGTTGAATCTTGTGTGTGAATTTTGGGGAGCAATCATTTTCCATTTGAAGAGAATTTCTGACAATGTATAATAGCCTTTGAAAACAAGGATAGTCTATTGCATACTATGATTGAATTGATCTGGATGTATACCTTATATCATCTATAAGTGGAAAATTGTGCTTAACCACAAATCTAGACACAAAATAAAAAGGTAGTTAACTTTAAGATAATATTGTGGCATAATCACTCAAAAGATCAATAACTATTTATTAATCAGTGAGGCACCAAGCTTGATACTGGGGCCATAGAAAGCAGAAATAGAACATTACAGGACTCCCAATGGGTTTACATTCTATGGATGGAAAAGACATAAGCAATATAATGAAATATAAATTATAGCTATAAATACAAAACAGATACAATTAATTTATTGGGGGTAGTGAGGAAGGATCATACAGGAATCATATAGAAGGTGATGTGAATTGATCTTTGAAAGGAGTCTAGGATTCTATAGAAAAAGGTGAGAATATGGTATATTTGAGGAATTGAGGATAGCCTGTGCAAAAACATGGAAATTGTTTTTTGGATTTCATAATCTTCAGAAACTCATCATTCTACAAGATGAAATAAATTCTGAAATTCTCACTTCCTCAGCTTGGAACCATTTCTTGATTCCCCTCCCAGTTTCTGATTGGAGAAGATAGTAGACATTTTAGACCACCTCTCTGATTCTCCACCAAGTTCTTTATGATTTATTATCAGTGGATATATAATTTTATACTTATTTTATATAGCTATATGCTATATAAATAAAAAATTTCTCAAGTGAAAAGGAGTCACAAGTGAAAAAAGTTAAGAAGTTCTGGATATACATGACCCTGAATAAGTCACTCAATTTCTTAATGCCCCAGACAAAATTATTAAGATTGTAAATTGCAGAAAGATTGCCACTCTTCATTTATACATGGAATTCTCTCATATATATATATTTTGCACTAAGGCAATTGGGTTAAGTGACTTGCCCAAGGTCATACAGCTAGGACGTATTAAGTGTCTGAGATGAGATTTGAAGTCAGGTCCTTCTGACTTTAGGGCTGGTGCTCTATCCACTGTGCCACCTAGCTGCCCCTCTCACATATATTTCAAAAAGAGAAACAATAAATTAATGTTTATCTTTTCTGATGATTTTTCCCTGGCTTATACTTGGAGTTTGCAGAATATGTTTTCCATTTAAGGGCTTTTCTTTGTTAAGTTTGTCATTGTTTCTACAAACTCCATAGACTCTACATGTTAGATAAAAATTTCTGAGCTTTTTAAAGGTTTGAAATATATATGTATATATACATGTATATATATATATATATATCATCAAAATTGTCCCTGCAAAATTGTAATTGTAATTTTGCATGGGGCAAATTTTGTTGAACTGAGATTAAAGTGAGTGATGATAAGATAACAGTCATATTAGGAGGAACACCATTAACTAGTCCTGAGAGGACTGGGGGGAGCTCAGGTTAGAGGAAACATTGGATATTTATACTAAGTACTATCAGAGGAATATGAGATAAGACATAGGATCAATGGCTATTATTGTCAGCAAGGAAGTGTACTCACCCTACCTGGAAGTTCACCTGAATGCTGCCATCCTGGAATAACATTCATTCACTCTGTGCTAGTTTTGACTCTGTGTCAATCAATCAATCTATCACTCAAGAAACACTTAACGTGTGCCAGGTGCCACTGCTTGTCACTAGGTATGAAAAGGCCAAAATGAAATAATCCTACTTTTAATGAACTTATATGCTATCAATATTCTCTGTATTACAATGATTTCCATTATGCCTTATTCTGGATGACATTTGAATGAATTACAGGAACTATATTAAGTTTTCTAGTTGGAAAAAAGAATTATGAAATAAACTGAATACTCATTTTGTAACATTTATTTGATTCTACTGTAAGATCTAATGAATACCATTATTTTCTCCTCTTAAATCAATACTTTTGTCTTTCTTTGTAACACATGGATATATATTATAAATATATGCATATATAAAATATGGGCCAAAATCCTTAAAGACAAAATATATTTAGGTAAAATGTATTTTTTTTAAAAAAAACTAGTTTCTTAAATTCAAAATTAATGGGAAATTTTCTATACATGTACAGACAAATACTTAGACAAATTTCAACTTTTACTTAAGACACAGGAACTAAAATTTAATGTATATAGTAAAATTAATGATCAAACAATATAACTTTGGGAAAGTTCCAATGGACTTTGAAAACATATTGAATTTTTTCTTCTATTTTTTTTGATCAGATAAGATTAAGCTATTGCTACCCCAGAAATTCTACCTTTCTTCTTGAAGCTTCCACTCATGAGATCTCTACCTCTGTTGAATAGAAAGCTGGATCATGGAGAAAGAGGACTCCAAGAAGGAGGTTAGTAAGACCCCACAGAGTCACTGGAAATTGAGCTTGTGGGTATATAAACTTTCCAAATGAGCAGCAACACTGCCAGGAGACATGGCCCTGCTGTCAGATACAGATTCTAAAGGTTCCTGGGTCGATTAGAGTGCAGCCTCCTTCATTTCAAATCAGGACCTTTTGTGATAGCCTGGGACTTTTTAAGGCGTAGTGGGGCCTGCATTAGGGGCAAGGCCAACTAGAAAAGACCTGAGCTGCCAGGGATCAAAGGGTATTATTTGCTACGGGAATTCATTTGAACATCAGTCTAAGTGGGAATGCTTCTTACTCTTGCATAAAACCCTGGTCCAAGCCTGTGTTGTCTGTTTGATCCAATCTTAAATCCTGCTTGTCAGAGAGATATATATTCCAACCTAAGTCTTATCTATGAATGTGACTTGTCTAGACTTGTAGCTATGACCTATCTCAACTCTGGTCTATCTGACCAAATCTCCTGCTTTAAGGATAGCCTTCAACCATGACTGATCTTAATTCAGTCCAGCTACCTGTGCATTGAATAGCAGCCCCAATACACTACTGAATCTGGGATACTCCTCAGTTACCAACTCACCCCAAAAATACTTTGCTCAGGAAAGATGCCTTCCCAATCCAGTTATAAAGTCCTTGCCTAAAGACTGCTACTGTAGAAACATTTATGGTGGAAGTACTGACCACAGAAATGGTAATAACAAGGAAATGACAGATGGTTAAAATAACAGGAGCCAAAGGAGTCCTGCTAAATGAAGCAAGAGTTTTTGAGTGCACGGGCTTTGATATTAACTTCATTATCTTACCTCAGTATAAATTTGAAAAAGCTGCTTTTATGAAACAAATAAAAGGCAATTTCTGACTAATATTCTTAACTTTTAAATTAAAATGAATATTTATAAGGCTTTTTCGGGTGATAACTCAGTCATGAATTGACAAAGAAGAATTTTGCAAACTGATTTTTAGATGGTGAAATTAAAGAAAAATAGGATAAAGTGATAAACCTTACATGATATGATGGAAAAATTGAAGTATCCATTTAAATTATCTACTTGTATATCACCATAATTTGGAGTGCTGTGAGTTTTATTCCAACATCTCTTATTCAAATGGATTTGGGATCTCAATGTCTTGTGATCTCAATGAAAAGTTTTTGGAAAAAACAAATAATGGACTATCATTACCCTGTTCCATATAACTTTTGCATATGTCTTTCTATTTTGTCACAAAGAATCTACCTCAAATGATGGAGGTCTTCCTCATTCTGTCCTGACAAGGACAATGAACATCCCTCTTTCTTGTCATGTGACCAATGCTAAAAATATATTTTGTTTGGCTCCCCCGAACACCTCTCCTTTCAGTCAGTATATTAAGTTTATAAGGAGCCAATATAAAGTAGTAATAACAGGAAATAAGTTTGCAAAAGGGAATCTGGAAGTCACATATAAACTGTCTCAAAGATCAAAGGAGCATAATTTTCAAATTGTATCATTATTTGACTAAAACTCACATCCTGGTAACATGTGATAAATCAGCAGAATCTATCTCAGTGTTTCTATCAGGACCTTTTAGTTCTATGGCATGTAAATTCCATCCCGCTATAGTTTAGACAAAAAAAGGGTGCTGATAACTTGGAAATGTAATTTTGAAGTTTTACCAATACTTTGAGATAATTTGTATATGTTTAATTAACTAACCCCAAGGTGGCACAGATAGGAGTTGGTCTTTTTCCCCCAAAAAGCCTATAAAAATGAGAGGTCAAACTCCTATTGTCTTAGTATTCATTCATCTAATTGGGTCCATGCTGTCCAGTGCTCCCAAATCCTCATTCCAGGAGTAATACTATATCTTTATCCCTCCCCAGCTTCTTGCCTTACTTAACCATTATATATCCTGTTCCCACATCTCTACCCACTTTTCACCTCTTATTTCTGTATCTTATTGAAGTGTGATTGTTGCTCTATTCCCTGTTGCCAATTGTGCTATTTCTTCTGAGTGCCCAAAAACTGATTATGCCTAACCCCATGTCATAATTTCATTAATTAATTCTTAATTTGCATCCAACCTTCCTTTCTAGTCATTTTAAAATTTTAATAAGAAAAAATTCCTATCATTTGTCATAGAAAATAGGGTAGGAGGGGCAACTAGGTGGCACAGTGAATAGACCACCAGTCCTAAAGTCAGGAGGACCTGAGTTCAAATCTGGCCTCAGACACTTAATACTTCCTAGCTATGTGACTCTGGGCTTAACCCCAATTGCCTCAGCAAATATATATGAGGAAATATCTCTTTTATGATTAAAAAATTATCCACTAAAATTGAACTGTATAAAAGCATTTTGAATAAAGCTTGAAACTAAAATCATTCTGGAGAATTTCTTACATTGAATATATCTATTATCTATATCTTATATTATCTATTACTTATATCTAAGTTTGGATATTTTTTCAGAGATCGCTACCCTTTGTTTCAAAACTTCTGACTAAATACCATGTACTTTAAAATATTTTCATGTGTGTATGTGTGTGTGTATGTGTGTGTGTATGGACACAAACACATACACACACATTTCTTGTATCTGAAACTTGGAAAAAAAGGTAAATTATTAGATATTACTGTTTTCTCTCTGATAAAATAAAAGTTTCATAGATTTTTGTTGTGTTTCTCTATCTTGTCTGCTATCAGCTTCTGGCAGACATACTACCATTTCTTAAAACCAGAACATTTTAAGATATACTTGATGGATAAGTTATTTGTATACATTGAAATATATGAATCTACCTATAGTATATTCACATTTGTATCATTTTAAATTTGAAAATTTAAAGAAAAAATCAGTCTTTGAATGTTTCTAACATTCTAACATTTGAGATCAAAATACAAGTTGAAGTGATTTTTTTCCCTTTCTCACATATAACAAAGTTATTTTTTCAAATGACATTCTTTCCTGAGAACATTGTTTTTATGAATTTATGTCATGATAAAAGTGAACATTTAATGTTTTCAAAGAACTTTATATTTTCTTATTGATCCTAACAACAACCATGTGAGGTTTGTGCTATTGTTATACACATCTTATAGATGAGGAAACTGAGGCAGAGATTGATTAAGTGATTTGTCCAGGTCACATAGTTATTAAGTGTCTGAGGAAGGAGTACGTCTAAGGCCTTTTTCACTCAGTGTCTGTCACTAGCTACTGTACAACTTAGTATAGGGAAAGGAAATATAATATCCCCACCCTCCTTTCCCCAGAGATGAGGAAATTTAGGCACAGAGAGGTTAAGTGAAAGGTGATCTTGGGTAAGTCTATTAACCTCTCAATCTTAAGTTTCCTTATTTATAAAATGAAGAGTCTCAATGATGTCTAAGATCCCCTCTAGATCTAAAGCTTGAGTTCTGTGTTCTCATAAACCTACATAAAATATAGTACTACCAATAATTTAGATACATGCCATCTATATTTTCCCCAAAGGTTGCTTTTTATTATATGGACTTATATCCTTTCTATGACAAGTCTAGGCTCCCAGAGAAGTGAATATAGACACTTTCAGAAATCCTTTGATTCTTTCTATAATCCCCCTTATGAACTATGATTCCTTGATTAAAATACTTATTTTATGGCCTTCAGGTAATAATAAATTGATGGCATGTCCTTATATCTACCTAAAGTCATTCATGGACACACTATAGTTATTTCTTCAGTTGTCTGACATACTTACAATATTAATATATTAGAGTTTGCCTCTTTAGTTATTCTCTACATCACTTTAATCTTATACCAACATCTTGTAGCCATTTGAAATGGAGTGGGACAAAAATCCCTCTCTCTGTTCCAGTCATCAAAAACAGTTTAAAAAGAAGAATTGACTTAGATTATCAATTGATTATTTTAATTGTAGGTTCTAAATAAATTGGTCCTTGTATCATGATTTGATTAGGAGGTGATTTTCTGAGGTTAATGACATGAGCTTCTGAGTTTACAAATCGACTTTCCCCTTAAAAATGACTTTCTACCACTTTTGATCTATAGATATGACAAAGAAAAGCTAGGTGGTACAGTGCATAGAACACCAAGTGTCAGAAAGACTCCTTCCTGAGTTCAGATCTGGCCTCAGAAACTTACTAGCTCTGTGACCTTAGCCAAGACACATTACCCTATTTAACTTAGCTTCTGCATCTCTAAATTGGGTTGAAGAAGGAAATGGCAAACTACTCCAGTATCTTTGCGAAATAAGATCATGAAAAACTGAATATAGCAACAACAATAAAATGACTGAACATTAATATCTGACAGATCTTGGAATGGGGTAAAATTGAGATTGGATATTTAGTCAAAAGATCTTTGTTCAATTAGTATCTCTACCTTCTTTATGACTGGGCTAGGCTTATATTTTTTCAACAGTAAAATGGAGTTGACAAGAGAAAGCCTAATAAAGGGGAAAAGGGCATGAGGTATGAGAGAGGAGGAGAAGAAGGGAGAGAGAGGGGGGAGAGGGGAAGGAGGAAGGGAAGGAGGAAGGGAGGGAAAGAGAGAGCAGGAAAGAGGGAGGGAGACAGAAACATGAAGAGACAGAGACAGAAAAAAAGAGAGACAGACAGAGAAAGACAGAGATAAAGGAAGAGAAAGACACACACAGAGATAGACAGAGAGACACAGAGAAAGAGAAAGAAAGACAAAGAGACACAGAGAAATTCAGAGACAGAGATAGAAGAGACTGAAAGTAGCAACAAAATAATTAGGGAATCTATATGGGCTTGAGAAGGGAAGTGAAGATGATGTATATATGGGTGATGAGGGGTTTCTGTGAGAAAGGACTGATATAAAATTTGTATAAGTAGAACACATACATATTATAAATAGAAATTTGTTGTTTTTCATTTAAGTCATTTAAATAATGTTTGACTTTTATGATTCATCTGGGGATTTTTTGGCAAAGATAATGGAGTAATTTATAATTTTCTTCTCCAGTTTATTTTTCAGGTGAGGAAACTGAGGCAAATAAAGTCAAATGACTTGCCCAACTACACAAAGCTAGTAAGTGTCTGAGGTTACATTTGAAGTCATATCTTTCTGACGCTAAACCTGATGATCTATCTACTGTGCTACATCGCTGCCCCTTATAGAGAATTATAAAACTTCAATTATAAATAGAAGAGTGGGGAAAGTGGTTAGAAAATGTATTGAAAGCTACTTCAAATAAAGAATTCTTTACCTAGAAGAATCACATTTAAAATATAATGACATATGGAAAGTTAAAAAGAAAACCTGATATTTGTTTAAAGCAAATCCAGAAAAAGAAAGATTCACCATAATAATTTCACATAATCCAATAATAAAAAGATAATGTTAAGAGGAACAAATAGAGAGATGTTACACACTTTTTGAAACTACCATTGTAAAGTGATTGTGTGTTTTGGCTCAAATCTGTGATTCATTTAGTTCATGGACCTCCCAATGTGGAATTTCTACTAAAGATGAAGATTAGGATTTTCTTGGCAATATTCAAATCTCGCTTCAGAGACTTGCTAGTTATGTGACCCTAGACAAATCATTTAACCTGTGTTTACTTTAATCCAGTGAAGAAGGAAATGGAAACCATTCAAGTATCTTTGTCAGGAAAACTTCTGGACACATAGTGTAACATCTCTCTGGCCACAAAGAGTCAGATATGACTGAACAATGACAATAAATGTTAATTAAATCCTTACAGATACTTAGTAATGAAATTTTTATAAATGAAGGAAAAATGGAAAAAATGTGCATTTAAATATAGATAAATATGAGACAACATACCAAAATATTTAAGAAATTGCTCAAGTAGGTCTTTGTACTACTTTTGTCTTGGTAAACATATTTCACCACTTCAATGAATCTGTGATTTGATTTCATTAATTGGGGGATTCTTTCCTATTCATCCAGGTTTTTCTTATAATTGCTATTTTTGTCCATGAACTTTCAATAGTTTTTGGCAATATCCATCCAGTATGCCTACAGATTTTCATTTAGTTCCCTTGACATCAGCATAGATACTAATGGAGCATATAGGCTCTTACTTAGATATTTTCCTTGCTACATAACAGACAAACCCATTTTCATTTTCATGTTTTATATCACTCTCATGCATAATACTTTGTTGGTAATATATTACAACCTGATTACTCCTTCCATTGCCTTTGGGGTGACTGGAAACTGTAATTCTTTAAAAACTATCATGATTCACAACAGTTATAGAATCAAGGTAAGTCAAGAAGCATTTAAAAAAGCAATTAGGATTTGACAGACACTCTGATAAGCCTTGAGAATAAAAATACAAGCAGAGCAAAAGACAGTCTCAGTCACTAAGGAGTTTACATCAAGGAAACAATACATAAAAGGGAGCTGAAAATCAAGAAAGATGGGGGGAGATAAAGATACTCAACCCAGGGACATAGTTACAAAGTCCTGTGAAGATGAATTGAGTATAGCCTGAAGAAGAAAGAAGGCATAGCTGGTGTGAGCCTCCTCCTTAAAATGGACATTCTGGGAGGAACCAGCCAATCAAAAAGACAGAGGCCACAAGGGAAGAGTCTATTTCTAATGTGAGAAGTAGTTTTGGGCTAGAGTGGGTTTCCAATGTAAAGAGCTTTTTATGACATAATAGAATATATCCTATAGAGATGAGTTGGCATTGCAGCCTAGAGAGGAAAGTAAAAAGAACATAGTATCACTGGAAGATTACTGGTATTAATCAGGCTTTTGTTTCCAAGAGAAAGTTAGTCTCTTAAAAAGCCTTGAATGATTTACCAAAGGCTATCTAGACTGTTTTTTCCATCTTAAAAAATTCTAAACCAAAATCATCCTCCATTCAATATGCTGGTATAAGTTATCTATCTAGATCTAATGGCACAACTCTATGAATTAGCTGTTTGCATATAACTTTCTAAACAATAGGGATTTTTTTATATACATTGTGTTTCCCATGTGAATTAGTTATTCTGAGTTATTGTGAGTCTCATTTAGAATGTGAATCTCATTTAGCATAGTCATCCACAATAAGGGGCATGAAAGGGACATTACCTTATTAAGAGAATCTTGGGAAAGATTATATGAATTGATATAGAGAAATGAAAGTTAAAATAGGAAAGCAATTTAGAAATGACCATAATAATGTAAATAAAAACAACACTCAAAGGCAGCTGAACTTAGATTAAATGCCATGATCAATCAACTAATAACAAAATGTTCTCCTTTCTCTTGATAGAGATATAGAGAGCTATGTGTACAAAATCTTAGATATAATGTCAAATAAGCTTGTTGGGTCAATGAACTTTGCCAAACTATGTTTCTGTTTCAAAGGAGGCATGTCAGAGAATAATTATGGTACAAATAGCAAAAAATAGCCATTAATTGTCACTGATTTAATGTTTCAGAAATTAGAATTGTCCAAGAATGGGAATTCCTTAAGAGTTACTGGTTTATTTCTCAGTGGAAGTTTTCAGGCAAAGGCTTTTGGGGGATTCTTATATTTTGGATTGGATGGTTTCTGGGGTTAATTCCATCTCTTAGATCTGTGATTTATTAAGGATCTAGGAAGGATTCAAAACTATGTCTCTTGATTCTAGGTTTAGCAATCTATTCAGGACACAATTATCTCCCAAGGTGATACTGTTTTCTTGAAAGTCATGCCAATGGATCATAAAGAAGTCCTACCAAGTTGAACAGACTTGAGCATAGGCAGGATAATGGGCTCTGTATATATGATTGTCCAAAGACCAGCCTGGATATGTTCATCAGCAGAAGAGCATTTACTAGGTGATAATTGTCTTCTGGCCATAATAGTTCCTTGAAACTATCTCCCAAAATGGGAGAGCAGTGTTGCTCACAGGCTAAATCTCAGAATTTTAAAAGTTCTTTGGATTATACTAAAATAATTCACCAAAGAGTTCAAGAACAGGTGACCAGAAGAATAGAATATAATTATCAATCAAAATTTAGAAAGATTAAAATTAATAAAACTATTTTAGCATGGCAAATTATAAATGTATTATGTAAATATGACAAACTTTTTCATCTTAGCAGTATGAAAAAGCAAAGCTAGAAAGGCATCTTAGAACTTTGAAGTCAGTCTAAGAACTGATATTAAGGACACTAAGATTCAGAAATGTAAAATAATATAACATAATAATATATTTATTTAAATAATATTATATTATTGACACTATGCCATAGGGCATATAGGAAATAAGAGGGAGAACAAAATTTTAAAGTAGCTAGGTGGGACAGTGGGTAGAGCAACAGCTCTGTATATTCTTATTAACTTAAACACTAGCTAAGTTACTCATAGCAAATCACTTAGCCCTATTTACCTCAGTTTCCTCATTTGTAAAATGATCTCTAGAAGAAAATGGCAAACTGCTCCAATATAATTGGCAAGAATACCTCAAGTTGAGTTACAAAGAATCAGACATAACTGAAAAATGAGTGAACAATAAACCTCTAACTCCAAAATCAGTATTTTCTCCACTTCACTATGCTATCTCGATTTGAGTGAGTGAAGTGATCACTATTACTAAGTAGTGGTCATTGGAGTATTAAATTAATTAAACACAGCATCTTATATATTTTCTAGAATTATTTGGAAAGATCTATTAGAGAAGGTTGGATAAACAGTTCCATAATACATTTCACAAATTTGAGGCTTATCCATTGTAAACTAATCAGTGATTAACTCATAAGGTTGATCCAATATGGTCATTCAAACACTGATAATATCCAGACCAGGAAATAATCAATCTATTTATTTTGGATGACTGAATGAGCAAAACAATTCATTTTTAGAAGAAAAAATTCATTGACAAGGCTTTAATGTAGTTCATCACTCTGATGATCCAGATATATGATGGAAATCAGTAAGATGAAAACTTTGAAAACTTAAAAAGATTCTTTCATCAGTTCACACAATTCTGATAATATTTAAATACAGAAGTACTAAAATCACATTTGTGTAGCCAAATATAGGGAGATAGCATGTTGGTGAGAATATTGCACAAAAATCAGGGCTTTCAAAATTGTTGATTGATATAAATACTAAAGAGAAGAATGTTAGCCAGAAATGTGGAGCTGGGGTGTATTGATGCTGCCCTCTTCACTTAGCTGTTATTCTTGGTTGGATTAATTTGTATACCAATAGGGATAAGTTCTTAGAAGGGAAGTGATTTTCATAGCCTCAGTCTCTACATGACAAATGGCAAAGCTCCCTGAAACTATAGCTTAGGAAATACAGAACTGATCAACCGAAATTTATAAGGAATTTAGTTAATATTTGTCTGGTCAATGAGCAGTACCACAAACAGATTACACAACAAGATTAAACAATTCTTTTAGCATGAGTCATTTTACTTAGTTTTTGTTTGTAACTCTTATTTAAGTATGGTGGCTCATATGTATAATAATAGTCAAATAAACCAAGAAGAAGTTTTCTAGTCATTATATCAGAGAGTAACTTATTTTATTGTAAAAAGATCAAAAATTGGGTAGTTTTCACGTAGAATAATTGCCTCAGGAAGGGAAGAAAGAAAGTCAAAGGAAGAAAAATAACAAAAATAAGTAAATAAAGTGCTGCACTCAACATGCCAGCAAATTTGAAAAACAATGGGCACATGCACATATACATACATACATACATATATACAACATATACACGTGTGTGTGTGTATTGACAAGGACTCATTATACTCAAAAAAAGTTAGGACTCATTGAACTGGATGACAACTAAGTTCAAAAATTCTCTAAGAATTTTGGCAAATATGCTCCCTTCATATTTTTTTTTTTTGCTAATGGGAGTTTAATTGTTTATGGTACTTCCTTTGAGACATCATCTGCAGTAGCTTATCTTGTTGAGGCTGACAAAAATTCAATTCAATTTGAATCAATAAACAATTACAGTTGTCCCTTGCAGGGGTTTGGTGGCATAGTGTCACCATGATTTGGAAAATCTATAGAAAAATTTTTGGCCCTCCCTTCATCCCAGAAAAGAAGTTTGAATTTTCTTCTTTTACTTTTATGAGGTGTACCTTATTGTAAAATTTGGTTTGATAATACAAAACACTATATATTTATTTGTGAATTTCTAAACTTTTCCATGCCATCTGCTGGCCTTTGTATGGCATCTGTGGCTTCCACAAAAGTACCCCAAAATTTCCATTTAATTTCTTATGCCAGCTGATGATACATCAAAGCCATGTTGGGGAAAGTTGAAATGTGCAAAGGATAACTGTATTGCTATTATGTGCAAGGCACCAAATAATACACAGTCTATAAATTGCTTTCAACATATTGGATGAATGAGCAGAATTCTCCAATTGTAATTCCTGTGGAATTTTTTTATTTATTGCTAAACTACCAATGACTTTGAATATTAAAGAGATAGCAAGCTATCAAAAAGACAAAAATGAAATGTTTGTCACATTAAAAAGGTTTTTTGAATTGTATAAAATAAAGACAATAGTAATATATACCAAAGCCATGACATTAAAGAAATGTATGCATGTGGTAAACTCCCTTCTATGAAAACTTATGCCAAATGTTTTATAAATTAATTAATTAAGCATTACTATCTGAGCTTAGTATAGATAATAAGGTCTTCCAGATATTCCTATTTTATGGGTTTGAATGAAAATTCTTTGAAGGAAGATACTGGCTTTTATTCCATTTATGTTTGTATTTCTAGCACTTGGCACAGTACCTGGCACATAATGTGTAATAAATACTTGTTTAATCCTTTAGTATAGATAGATGGCATTGTGTTGATTGCATCAAGGCCAGGAACATTGTAGACAAAACCTCCTAAATGAGAACCAATAATTACCTCAGTTTAGGCTAATTTTCCACAAAGGAAAAGTCAGAGACAAAGAAGGCTTGTACTGTATATGGCAGATAGTTAAATGGACAATAATGAAACTTCCATGTGCTTTGGACTGACACTGAAAAGTATTATAAACTGACTAGAACTGGTTAGAAAAAGGAAAGTAGAGTTGATTGCTGAAGTTAAGGATTGTCCAAAGAAATGGAAGAGTGCAAAATCAGTATGAGTAGGTCCAAAAATATTAAAAGCATATTATAAACAAGGAAATTCATAGAAGTGGCATAAAATGTTTCAACAGAAAAAAAAATGATTAGAGGATATATGATGGGTTCTCATATACCAAAAGTGAGTGATAAAAAATATAGAAACTGAGTACTTCCATGATATTCATACAATGTCAGAAGATTAAAAAGAAGGCTGTAGCACATTGAGTGAAATCCTTCTGGAAGATTTATAGAAGACCACAAGAATGAGTCTCAAAAATTTAAATGGGAAGAAAAATTAAAGTTGTCATTTGTATCACTGAAAGAAGTACTCACAATGATGAAATCAAAGATTCATTGGAATGCTGTGATATATTGTCTGTTAAGTTTATTTTATGCACTTTTGTACTATTTTTCCTTTTTTATTTCTCTCTCACTTATTATAAATTATGAGACTGTTATTCCTGTGTTATTAAGAAAACACAAAATTTTTCATTTAATTTTATCATTAGCTTTTTATAAATTGTTTATGTTTATATATTTGAAATTACTTTATTCAGTTATAATATGTACTGATAGAAAATTAAAAACAATGGTAATATATATATATACATACATATATATATATATTACCATTGTTTATATATATATACATTGTAATATATATATGTATATAAATATATATTAAGGTCATGACGTTAAAGCTTCCATCCCTCCCTTTCTCACTTTCTCCCTCCTTTCCTCCCTTCCATTCTTCCTTCTTTCCTTCCTTCCTTCCTGCCTTCCTGCCTTCCTCTCTTTCTCTTTCTTTTCTTTTTTTTCTCTTTTCTATATGGGGGTCTCCTCCCACCATCAAAGATCATAGCCTCTCTATAATTTCATAAAAAAGAAGTCCTTAAATTGGGACTCCCAGACTCCTAAGCCTTAGGAAACTCCCACACCATGGAAGAAATAGGTGGTGGTTAAAGCTTGTAAATAAGAGTACTTACAGGATTCAGTAGGCAAGATAATTTACAAATAGGAATCAATATGAGATAAGACAGAAGTCACAATTAGGAAAACTTAGAAAACTAAGAAGTAGATACATTTACTTGAATTGAACTAGAGATTAAAGTAGCACATATCAGCAAGAGAAAAGTATTTAGAGATAGTGGTGGAAGAATGGAATTCCAGAGATCTGTCTTCTTGGCATTCCAAAAGCTGTACCACTTAAGTGAATACCTACTGAATCTCCTTGTAAACTTGGTTTTCATAACAGTATAAAAATATGATTATTTTTAATGAATTCCATTTCTCCTTTTTCCATTTACTTCTTTTGCCAATAAATGTGCTTTTTTATTATATAATACAAAAAACCCAAAACAAAAAACAAAGAACAAAAACCCAGTCTTTTCTTTGTCCTTCTACCTCAAGCCAATATAATCATGAGATTATAGAAAGGAAATCTATAATAAAAAAGGACCATCTAGTCACCTAATTTTACAAATGAAGAACTTGAGACTTAGAAGAACTAATTAAATTGCTTAAAAAACTGCTTAAAATATGCAGTCAGCATGATGATTCAAACCTAAATTCTCTAACTCTAGAGACAATACTTATTTTTTACTGACCCATACTGCTTCCATCTGATGTAACTGTTCTTTTGGTCATCTCAATATTTCCTCCTTCCAATTTGTTTATGTTTATTATTTCTATTTTCTCATTATTCACTATTTCATCTGTCCTTCACAGCTGGATTTATTCCCTAGGAGTCTACTGCAGAAAGTGCAACTCTGATGGGCTGGTCACATAGCCTGAATGCCAAATGTATGTTTCCCTAAAAAATATTTTATGGAGAAATCACTCAAGGTAAGTGTTTACAAATAGGTCAGAAAAGTTATATTAGGACAATTTCAATGTTTCTCTGAAGAATAGTAAAATTGATTGTGAGACATAGGAGACGCTAGCACAGCATTGCCCAGTATGACATGCCTGAATCAAAGAAGGCACTGTATTCTCTGAAGATGAACTTCACTAGTTCAAAAGAAATATGAGACACACAAATTAATTCACAAATATATTCACTCCAACTATTCATGTGGGCTATTTGTGCCTGTCCTATCTTCTGAGCTTCTAAAAGCCACTTCTGGCTACAGTATACCTTGACCCCAAGATAGTGATATCATTTTGGTTCTTTTCAGTCATGGAGGACAGCCACCAACTGAAACTATTATCTTAGAAGTCATGATAAAAAAAATGATGACTTGCTGATGAAGCTACTTTACTGTCATAATCAAATAATAGCCAATAATCATAGATAAGATTTTCATTAGGTTTTCAATGGGCCAGGTATTATCCTGCTTTGTAATTATTATTTATCTTGTTACTCACTACAATCCTGAAAGGTAGATGCTCATTTATCCCTATTTCATAGATGGAGAAATTGAGGCAAACAGGGATTAAGTGACTTGCCCAGGATTATATAGCTAGAAAGGATCTGGCAGAGGAGTTGAACTCAGATTTTCCTCTCTCCAAATCCAGGGCTCTATCCATTGTACTTACTAGCTACTCTAGAACCAAAGATCTTTTTTTTTTCCACTTCTACTCGAATTTTCTGTAGCTTTTGTTAAAGTTGACCTTTTCTTTTTAGATCTTCTTTTTTGCCTTTGCCTCCAAAATTTTGTTGCATTCCTTTTACTACTATACTACTTTTATAGTAATTTCTTTAACTTTCTTAATCTTTCTTTTCATTCTTTCCAAATCTCTCACATTGGTCCCCTTGAATGTTTTATTCTGGGTTCTTGAATTCTATTCTCTTCCCCTTGATAGTTTATTCATTTCATATTATTTGTGTATGGTTTGAATTATCATCTCTATTTCAGATAATCACTCAATCAGTAAGTTTTTTTCTACTTTAAAATAGAACAGGTATATGGTGTAGTGCCTACAGCACTTGTCCAGTGGTCAAATCCAGTCTCCCACACTTAGGGGGAGTCATTGTAACCTTTCTTCATCTGTAAAATGAATTGGAGAAGAAAATGGCAAATCACTTCAGTATCTTTGCTAAGAAAACCTCAAAAAAGTTTGAAGAGTCAGATGTGATTCAACAACAACAACAGCAGCAACAACAATAATAACTCCTCTGTATCATGTACAGGCTAAATGCTTTTGACTTCCAAATCTTCATTGTGAGGTCAACTCTACTCTTAAGCTTTAAATTGCATTTTAAACTTTGTACAGGACATATATAGCTAGAATCCCACAGCTATCTCAAACTTCACATGTCTGAAATTGCCCTTATCTTTTATTCAAAATCTGTTCCTCTTTTTGAGTTTCCTCTTTCTTTCAGTGTCACCAACAGTCACCCAGTAAGTGTGCAGATACATTTTGTTATCTTTGTTTTTTCTCTCTCTCACTCTATCACATTCAATAAGTTGCGAAGTCCTGTTATAACTGTCATGGTAGTCTCTTTTTTCATTTTCATCTTCCCCCTTTTTTTGCAATTACACTATCTTCATTATTAAAGTCTTTCAGAATATATTGCTGGAGTATTGGAAAAGCTTGCTGATCTTTTTCTTCAAACTTTTCTTCCTATTTTTTCATATTCTTTCTGCCAAATTAATTTTATGTAAAAATAAGATTGTCATTCCTTTGCACAAAATTTTTAATTACTATTTATTACTTCCAAAATGTAAACTCTTCAACCTGCCACTTACTATTACCCTCAATTTGATATGGGAAAATTGAGACACTAATGCATTGTTGGTGGAATTGTTAAACTGATCCAATCATTCTGGAGAATAATTTAGAGTTATGCTCAAAGTGCTTTAAAACTGTATATACCAAAAAAACCTTAAGTGCTTCCTGGGCCAATAAAGAACTAAAAAAAAAAAAAACAAAAAAACCCCCCAAAAAACTGTATATACCCTTTGATATAGAAATACTATTACTATGTCTGTATTCTAAAGAGATTAAAAAGGGGTGAAGTGTGAAAGGATCTATTTGTACAAAAATTATTCATAGCAGCTCTTTTTATGGTGGCAAATAATTAGAAAGTGAGGGGATGTTATCACTTGGGGAATGGCTGAAGAAATTGTGGTATATTATTATAATTTAATACTACTGTGCTGCATGAAATGACAATCAGGATGATTGAAAAAAATCTGTAAAGACTTATATGACCTAATGCAAAGAAAAGTGAGCAAAATCAGAACATTGTACACAGTAACAGTAATATTGTGAGGATGATGAATTGTAAATGTATTTTTCGCAGCAATAATGATATAAGACAACTCCAAAGGACTCATGGTGATAAATCCAATCCATCTCCAGAGAAAGAACTGGTGGAGTCTGAATGCAGACTGAAGCATATTATTTTTCATTTTTTTGTTATTGTTATTATTCCAAAATGTGGAAATAAATTTTATGTAATTGCACATGTGTAACCTATATCAGATTATTTATAATCTCAATGAGAGGGAAGGGGAGAAAGAGAATTTGGAACTGAAAATTAAAAAAAAAACTAAATGTAAAAATTTGTTTTACATGTAATTGTAAGAAATCATAAAAATATGATTTTCAATTTAGGGTTTTTGTTCAGTTGTTTTTCAAACATACTTTCCTCTTTGTAATCTCTTTCAAGGTTTTCTTGGCAAAGATATCAGAAAGGTTTGTCATTTCCTTCTTCAGCTAATTTTACAAATGAGAAAACTGAGATTAACAAGGTTAAGAGCCTTGCCTAGGGTCACAGAGTTAGTCATTATCTAAGGCTTGCTTTGAATTTAGATCATCCTGACTCAAGGATTGGTGTTCTATTCACTATGCCACCTAATTACTTATTTGGTAGTACCTACCAAATAAGCCAGATGTACACTTTTATATGATAGAAAAATTGGACTACTCACTCACCATCCTTCATACACATCTCATGCTTTTCCACCTACATTTTTTTTTCTTTGTGGTATTTCCTATTCTTGGAAATATGCTTCCCACTTTTGTTGACTGAAATCCTACAAATCTTTTAAGTCCTATTTGAGATGCTATCTCCATGAGGAAGGTTTCCTTCATCTTGGATATGAGGTCTACAGACTGTAGGTGGTCTCTCTCACCTATGGCTTCATCAGTACCACTGATAATTACACCAAGGACTTCTTTGGTGAAAATCCTCCAGAAGAATTAAAATGATTTCTTGAAAATTTTAAACACACTCACAACTAATTTCAAAAAATAATCTGTTCCCATTTACTTAGATATAATTATTGCCTTGTACCTCTTATAATCTTATCAGCACGCATTTTGTTGTTGTGTTATTTTTGTTTGTATATTATCCTTGTATCAAACTGTTAACTCTATGAGGGCAGGGATCTGTATTTTACTCCCACTACTAAATACAATATTTTACTTAGCATATGTTTAGTAAATACTAACTAAATTGAAGATTAGCAAAATTTGATTATGAAGGACAAGATTTTGAAAGCTTTTGAATTTGGAAGTTATAACAATTCAATTCCAACTAGTGCAGCAGGAAAATTTTTTAATCAGTTTAGAGGGCTTCATTTAAAATAAGAATTCATCAAAATATTAAGTGAAACTTTTAATTAATTTCAGTTGCAGTGATTTGTATGTGTAGTCACTGTCTGAGGACAAGGCATTAACTTCTAACAACAAGATAAGAACACAAAGAGTGTTTTAAGGCAGAATAACTGTTGTCAGAGTTAAGGAGAATACCTCATAAATACTGAATGCTAGTGAGATGTCTCATCTGGACTATGTAATAGGCTAATGATTAAAGATCAGAATGATATCGTTTATGATACCTGTTTGTCTATGATTGATTGTTATTTTGGAGGGCATAAACCTCCTAAGCATAACCAAGACTTTTACACCAATTTACCTATAAATTACTGAGTGATCAAAGAAATAAATGTTTTAACTATTCATAATATTTAAAAATTTTGCAAAACTATAGTATACATACTGCATGAAAAAAACCTTGTTTCTGATATGCATGAATGTGCAGTTGCTTACATGTTGCTATAGTTACCTATTTATGCTGGCTAACTGCTATTATGACTTTTCAATAACAAAATGTTAAGATTTCGTTAGGACTATTACATTTAGGTAGCATATGGAAACTTCAAGGAATAATATAACCCATATTCTTTTTTATCCAAATTGGAAAAAATCATTATCCTAATTTTATGTTATCCATCTAGCTCACTTATCTATTTCTTTTATTATTAAATCAAATATTAATTTGTATAATTTCTTACCCTAAATTTTCACATAACTTAATTGTTTATTCCATCATTTTTCAGCTGGTCACTCAAGTTTAAGCTGATAGAGGAAAGGGAAAGAAGAAAATACTTACTTGGTCCCAGGAAAAATATATTATTTTCAGAATAACTGTAGGAAATTTAAAAAAAATGGATTAAGGAAACTGCTATTTTTCTGTCCAAGCAAGAAGCCCTCGGCTTTTTTAAAAGGAAGGACTTTTACACTGGACAAACGGGAGACCTGTATGTTGTAGAACTGACATCATCAATCTAGGACCATGATGACCACAGTTAAGCTCTGCTTAGCTAACTAATGAAGGAGTTTCTTTTTGATTTAGTGAACAACCTACATCTCAAAGTACAGTACAATACCCTCTTTTCCATTATATAAGGGACAAGGGCTGAAGAGAATTAATAGGTCTAAAGCTGGCCTTCAGGCATTGCTGTGCCTGCAGCAATTTTCCTAGTTAGCAGCAGAAGGCCTTAGGTCCTTAGCTTCATAACTATTCAAACAGCAGACCACTAAACATAAACAGCCAGAGTACCCATGGAAATTACCCTGAGGCTGTTCAGTTCCAGTCCCCTCCCTTTCAAAATGAAAATGATTTTTATCACTTTTGGTATAGCACATTAATATACTTTCCTTCTTTTTCTTAGTTTTCCCTTCTTTCCTTCCTTCCTTCCTTCCTTCTTTCCTTCCTTCCTTCCTTCCTTCCTTCCTTCCTTCCTTCCTTCCTTC
>JAJPUD010002322.1:190842-232086 GCA_023553655.1 Myrmecobius fasciatus
CTCTCTCTCTCTCTCTCTCTCTTTCTTTTGTTTCTTTCTCTCTTCTTCTCTCCCCCCATTCTCTTTTCCTTTTCCTCCTCTCTGTCATAGATTTTTGGTCCTTCTTTGGAATGCATGGCTAAGTTCAATTAGAATTCTTTAAGAAGGAATACACTGCAATTAATTTTCTGAAAAGTGAGTCCTCATGAAAGGATGTTGGAAAGTCATCCAGGAAGTAATACAACTGTGTTTATTTTACTGTTTTTCTCTCTGGATTTTTAAACCACTACAAAGATCCTTTTTGACTAGAATTCTTACTCATTCCATCAAGAGAGGAGATGAACTTTTTTACAGATTTTCTTTTGAATAGGTAACTGGTATCAATGATCATCAAGAGTAGATTGGACAAACAATACAGAATAAATAACACATACCAATTCAATCAACAACCATTAGTAATTATTAATGGGGACCTCTTCAAATTGAAGTGATGTTTCTGTGAGGTGGTGGTGGTCGAAGTAGATGAGTTCTAGTGGCTGTAGATATGCATCCTGTCAACAACAACAACAACAAATTTATGTCTAGCTTTCTTCCCCAAATGCCATCTTGAATATAATACTCATAGTATTGTTTGATTGCTCTCTTTCTTTATATAATATAGATTCCCATCCTCAATTTCTCTCCACCCCAATTAGATTGACCAAAATACCACTGAAAGGCATTTTAAATTGAATTTCAGATTCAAGATGGATAGCAAATAAACAAAATGAATAAATGATGTGCAGATCGCTTTGCCTGACATGTATTAACAACTTTGTTTCAAAGTAATACATCAGTTTCTCACCTTTGAATACACTCTGCTATACAACTGATAGTTGTACTCCATCATACTGTTCTATTATCAAGCACTCCATTCCCCAAAGTCCTACATTTAAATAGTACAAAGAACTGTCTCCCAAAATGTAACCAAGGTAAATTACAACTAATCACAACAACCCTTTCTTAGCCTCACAGTACAGTGGATCAAGCAACGATATCCTGCCAAATAGAAGCATTGCTTAACTTTCTATTACTTGTTATAGGTGCAATATCATTTGAAATAAATTGTTAAATTACTATTTGTGTTACTTATGAGATTATACAATGTACAGTATTGCCCAATGCAAAACAAAATGTAAAAGATAAATACATTCTCTAATTGTATCATATTTCCACTCTCCTCCCCCAAATTAAAGTTGACATTCAAAACTCCTTTCTGTAATATGTTTTCCTTTGATGATTTAAAACAACTGATGCCTACAAAAAGAAGGAATCACATGCAGTAAGAGCTTTGCTTTTGGGGAGAAGAGATATAGTAGAAAGTTGATTTCTAACCCAAAATATATTTTCCTAGAAGTTGCATATCTTAAAAAAAAACCTTCCTCAATATTTCTCCAATTCATACACCTATAATTAATTTATTGAAAAAGTAAAACAGAATAGTATGTAAGGAAATGAGAAATGACCAAATTACATCCTCGATCTGATGACTAAAAGGATTTCTACCAAAAAAAGTCACAATTTATGAGAGGCCTTACAGCATATTTTCCTTCACTCTCAAGTGCTATTCAGTAATCTGATGGTTATAAATTAAAATTCAATTTCAAAAATGAGCATCTTTTAAAAATATTCTCTGTAGAATTAGTTAAACATGAATCATCTTATATTCATGTTATGATGGATTGATTTAAATGAATAGAAATGAGAAAGGAATCAAGAAATCATGAAGAAGACTTGAAAATTGATCCTGTTTTAGACTTAGGATCTACCCAAATAATTCTAAAGCATTTAGATAAAATGCAAATATATATATGTGGATTTTCTCCCAGTAGCCTGCTATTTAGAAGTGTGCAGACTACAATTTCTATGACTCAGCATACTTTTCATCTAGACATTTTCTGCTTTATCTACACAGCGTTTGAATGAAAAAATCTTTTAGACCATTTCTTATAAATTGTAAGGAAAAATCTTTGGAAGAATGAGAAATACCCAAAAAATTAAGCTTTGTCATTGCATGGTATTTCATTAACAGAGATGAAACTGCTTCTAATTGACCGGTGTTTTAGGATGCGAATGACTTGCTAGAATTATGAAATTAATTCTGCCTTGATCCATAGCTGTAGTCTTATACACATTCTCCAAATATTTAATAAAGTTATTCTCATTAAGCTAGGGTCTTGTGGTATTGAATTTGAATATTTCTTGAATAATACAGAAAATGTAACCCCTCAGCCCATGTTGAGTTTCACTTGTATTTATAACAGTGTTTATTTGCTTTAAGAGGTCTTGCATATGGTCTGTAGGCACAAGTGATCCTCTAGTCACGTCATCCTGTACCTTCAGTTAAAATGTTTGCTACTGGTACAGTCACATCATCCTTAACTGGAAACTGACATCACATACTTAAAAAGGAAGGAGACCAATGTGCTTCTCCACTACTCATGAGACTTTACCTGCTACCACAGATAGAGGAGAAAAGGGAGGGAGGGGGAAGGCTTAGCAATTTCAAGAGACACAATTTACCATGGAAGCCTCTACTTAATATTCTGCTTGATCTGCCAAGTTTATAGCCTGGCAAATCTGAATACAAATGTCGATGCAAATGAGGATTCATTATTCTTACAAGGTCTTTGTATTGAAGCTTAATGTAACTTGGTTCCTGTGGTTGCTCAGGGAATGTAGATTGCAAGACAGCAAAAAATATGATGAAAAGAAAAGGAGAATGATAGGGGAAAAATAATAGAAATAGAAGGAGGTAGCTAGAATGCACTAAAGGTTTATGGGACAGAATGCAAAGAAGGAAAACATAATTTTCATACAATCTTTCCTTCACTTCCTCCCTCCCCCAGTTATTAGATACATTTGCTTTCCATAGTGAGCAGAGAAAGAGTTAACTACTCAAGAACATTCACCACAGTTAAAACACAATAAACCTATCACTGATTATACTACATTGTGCCCATAGTAAAACCAATCCCCCCATTTGTCAGAAAATTTGAACATTCTTTCATAATTACAGAGCTCATCCGTGAAGTAGAACCTATGCATTCCGATCTGCGAGAAGACAGCAAATGCAATAGGAGAGCCACTTCACCAATTTCCTTCCTT
Source organism: Myrmecobius fasciatus (assembly GCA_023553655.1). Taxonomy (NCBI): domain Eukaryota; kingdom Metazoa; phylum Chordata; class Mammalia; order Dasyuromorphia; family Myrmecobiidae; genus Myrmecobius; species Myrmecobius fasciatus. Next base: position 193,969 of record JAJPUD010002322.1, read on the forward strand.
TTCTTAAGAATTTACTCTTACAATAATTCAGAAATAGCGCTTTAAGAAAGCTACAATTAATAAACTACACATTGGAAATCACAACAGTTTAGCATAGCCTTCATTTATTGTTTACCATCACCCATCACTCGCAAAGGTTGCGAACCACCAAGAAAGAGGAAAACCTGAGAAGCTGAAAAATTGTGATTAGCTCTCCTAGATTGTATAGTACATTGTTCTGATGAATCTTTTGCATGGTTAGCTGTTGTTTACATATCAATAAATACCTTCTCAGTAAACATAAATGTACTGTAGGTTAAAGAAGCTGCAAAGATTAGCAGGTACGGTGATCCCCAAGTCAATGCAGCAAGGCTTGTTTCTTCATAAATAAAACACATTTGCATCCATTCAGCTAAATTAGCTCCAGCTTTTTTTTTAAAAAAGATGGTTATAATTAGCTTCTCTTTCAAGTTCACAGTTAAAAATTCTCACAATCCTGCCGTTTTGATTAAATCCACCATTGTCTTCCAATACTGGTGCTAATTCTTCCAAGGAAATCTTCAGTTGAGGTGTTATTTTATCCTGCACTGCTGTTAGTTGTCTAATTTACGCCAAGTCCCTGCAGTGCTTTCCTTAAGCCATCCTCTTTGTCTTGCCTTTGAAATTTACCAAATCTTACAAGAAATCAATACTTAATTGATTATTCACTTTTCTGCAGCTTCAAACAGCAAGCATGCATAAGATCCTGGAATCGTCACCCGATTTCCAGTGCAGGAGGTTGCTTGGTGGCAGGGTTCTGCAAGTATCCAACAGCAAGCACTCCATGGAGCTGTGCACTGGCGTAGAGTGCCAGCATCTGATAAAGAAGATGAAGATACTCTTACTCTAACGAAGCAGGAAAAGTTCCCCAGGCAGATCTATCTCAAGGCTTTGAATAAAGAGCTGAAGCAGTAGCAATTGGATACCGAGAACACCATCCTCTTTTGCAGTCATCCCTTTGTGTTTTTTTCCTTTTATTTCTCCTTACCCTTTTCTTGCCATGGCACTGAAGTGGAATATCCCAAGTGCCACCGAACTCCAAGAACTCCACACCGGAATGGGGGTGAGACTTGTGCTGTACCTCTGACATAGGATAAGGATGGCAAACACGTAACATTACGAAATGTAGGACAATTTCGAGGGGGAGAGAGAGAGAGAGAGAGAGAGAGAGAGAGAGAGAGAGAGAGAGACAGATGGTGGATCTGGCCAGGAGCCAAAGCCAGTGAAATGAATTGCATTGCTGAATAACTGTACACCATTGATTCTGCCACTTGTTGCTGCATGGCAGGGGGAAAAAGGCCCTGATGTTGGCAGGAATCTCCCCTTGTGTCATGCATGCAGCAGGCAACTTTTCACACCTAACTCACCCTACCTGACAATTTTGGGATAGATAGAAAATGCTGGGTGCATATATGTATGTGAGTAGGGTTGTGCGCATATGTGTGTCTCTGTGTGTATGTGCATGTGTTCTGCATGTGCCTGAAAAAGAAAAGAGCCAATGTGAGAAATTACGCGTGGGTGTGAGTGTGCTTGAGAAGAAAGGGGGAAAACAATCACCGCAATCCGGCCATTTTGTTTAATGAAGAATGGAAGACTGGCATTCCGAGAGGTAGCTCTGTGCCGCATATTAATGTGTGCTCAGTAGACAGCCTCCGCCTTCTGAGAGCTAGTGGCACAGGAATGAAACCCTCTCTAGGATAGCTACACTGGGAAAAGGCACTCACAAGGCAACAACACATCGTCATCACCCAAGATATGAAGGTGGCACCCGGAATTCCAGAGAACCCGGAATTCCAGAGAACCAGTTGCTGCCTTACAAGAAGCCCAGCGGGTCCCAGGGTAACAATGTTTGGGTGCTTTCGCAAAGACAGCCAGAGTCGGAGCAGATTGTTCAATAAAGGCTTCATACCCAAGATGAAGGGAGACATTATAGGATGCCCAGGGGGCTTTGGAAATCAAATACAATGTTTGAGTAGCACAATTTGAGGTACATTATAAAAAAAGCAATTTGAATTGCCAATGAGGCGACACATATCTGCATGCTAATTAGACCTGTGTCAAGCTTAGTCTGCAGGCTTCTGCTGATGGCAAGGAGTGTGTGTGGAGCTCTGCCGAGAGATTCTTTCTGCATAAATTATCAGCTTTGTCCTGCTGATCATTTTCCCAAACAAACACGAAATGCGGAATCAAAAGACGATTCTGAAATTAAAATTATTGATTGGGAAAACCTGGATTTCAGAATCTAATTAGAGGAGACACACACAAAAGCTTATATTATGACCGACTCTGTTTGAGCTACCAGCCAGATTGTGCAAGGTTTGTAATTTATCTTTGTTTATGTAGCCAGGATATTAAAAATGTAATTAAAATGGTAAAATGATCTGATCAGAAATAGCCACCTAGTGGCAAGTATATTATTTTAAATGGATTATAAAAGCATTGGTCTGTGTAAATAAAATGTGCTTCCCCCCATGACAAACCTAGCATCTCATCGAAAACTTGCTGAGCCATTTGTCTTTTGCTAATAAGTTGTCTTTTGTGTTTTGTTCCATAGATAAGCAACATCATTTATAACCCTCATTTGTGCACTAATAAATATTCTGTTATTACAGGTGGCATTGGGAACATTTTTCATCAATTATGGCATTTTGGGGGTAACAAATGAAGGAAATACGAAACCTTTGCCATTGATACAGCATGTATATTAGGTCGGATTAGGACATTTATTTGATGGCATCAGCAGACCAAAACATCCTTTTATCAACATAATCTCATTGAGTACATGAAGAAAATAACTCCAAAGAACCTGTTAACCATTACTTTGATAGCTGAAATGATGTTTAAATAAACCAAAAGATCAGTCTGCTCACTGTGGGCCCTCTTCAAAATACCACTTTGGGTGGGAGACCAATTACTTAAAATCATAATAAGGTGATTTTAATGATTCATATTCTGTTTTTGCCCTCATTTAGCAACATTTTGGAAGTGCCAGATGAAATAAGTATTTATGGAGACTTACAGTTACACAGTGTATAAAATTTATTAGGCAAAGATCCATCTGCCATCATGTAATTGTGGATTATGATAACAGCTAAGTATAGCCAGGTAGATCACTGAAATTTTACTTATAGTGTTTTCTGTGATGCATATCTATCTATCTATCTATCTATCTATCTATCTATCTATCTATCTATCTATCTGTTGTCTATCCTTATATCTATGTATCTATCTATATGTATATATATATGCATAATTGTATGTATATATGTATTTCAAGAAAAGTAAGAAACTTAGGCTCTGAGGTGCATATGAGAAGTTTAATATGCACATTTCTTTTATTTCATTTTGCTACTTGAAACCACTATGGAGTGGCTCAATTCCCTTTTAAGAAATTCACAATTTAGGTTGCTGTCAGCAGCTCTCCGGTCTTTTGTTAGGTGCACTTAAAATGCCAGATTAAATATTAATATGTGGTTAGAGTTGTGCTATTTTGCAAGCCCCGAAACCCTATTAGTAAATCATGATCTGGTGACTGATGCAAGAAATTCCAAGGCGCCAACAGTGTAGATTGCCTTGTGCCTATCAATCTGATGGATCACTAATTTTTAGTAAATTGGACCTTTAGACTTTAGCTAGAAGCAGATGCATACTTTTCCTTGACAGGAAATGCAGTCCAACTAACATAGCAATTTTCTGCACAGAATGTGTACCACAACAGGCAGACTTGTTTTGCATAATCAGTCAACTATTTGAATACAAATGTTCGTTTAGCAGCCTCTGCATGAGCATTGTGATTTTTCAAAATAAACGTGTTGCTTTTTAGTAAAGCTGACTGAGAAAACTTCTGTGTTAGAAATAGTTCTCATCTTTCAATTTCTCTCTAGGTTAGTCAGGACTAGAAGTGTCAAGAATTGATGAAGAGGAAAAGATGATGAACAGAAGGCTATATCAGCTCCACCAGCTTCTGTTATGATTCAAATCTTGAGGACAACTAGCAAGAGTCTAAATTCCTTAGGGACCTGACACCCAAATATTTGAGAGCTCAAAGCTTGAATGCCCTTCAATAAATCAATGAAAAGATTGAAAAGGGGATAAGCCTTTTTAAAGTAAAAGCTGTTTGTGAAGAATCTTCTTTAATATGTTTTTATCATTAGCTTTTTATCTTGAGGTCTTTCTGATACATGGTTTTTTTCTTATATGTAACTGAAAACCAGGCACCATTGTCTTATTCTTTGATGACCCAATTGACCAAAAAAAAAATCTTCTTTGACAAAATTTGTTTCATCCAGATGGATACTGATTCACTAGTCCTTGCAACACAAATTAACATATTTCACTAAAATTTTAATTTAGCAATTAAAACACATTTTCCTGTCTATAAGTCTTTTATAAGTTTATGTTAAATACTGTCTTCCTATTTAATTTAGTAGGCTTCCAGTACATATTAAAAAATGCTTTAAAAGGACAAAAAGTTGATGACTTCTCCATATCTCTGAAGGAAATATTTCTTCCCAAATAGTCAGAAGAAAAGTTCAAACAGAGTGATAAGCACTACATGCATTTATTTTCTTTCTAGGTCAGCCCCTTCAAAGACATTATCACTTTCAGGAACTCATGATTCTTTGCTTAAAATTAGGAAAACTGATTAAAGTTTAAGTTTTAGTCTTAAGAGTGAACTCATATCATGTTTGAGTGTTTGACTACTTGTGAGATTAATTTGTTTAAAAAAAATCCTCAAGCCAATTTTCTTATAAATTGAGCTCTATATCATGAAATTTTCAAAATCAAGACAGCACTTAATTGCCATCTAGGAATGAAACTGTATTCTTAAATATATGTTTCATTAAATAAATAGAATGGTTCATCAATTCTTCATGGATCTGTGATTTCAGTAGGACAGATAGTCTGTCTATTGATACAGATTACAACCCTTTTCTGAATTGGGAGAGTTGGTTTTCCAAAGTTGCTTTGACCAAGAAATCCATCATTTTGTGGCCAAGATAGTGAAAACCCTCTGAATTTAAGTTGTTTTTTCAGACAATGGAGACATAATGGCAGGATCATACCTTAGTCTTTTTTGGCTTGGGCATATCTGCCAGAGCTTCTGCTAAACTGGCATAACCTTTGTTTGAGAATACAAGAGCCACTTCTATATTATGAAAGACCATTAGAGTAGGATTATGACATACAGAATACACATATTTAAAATTAGGTATTGATACTTTGTATACACAACTGATTCTATTACATTGGAGGAACTGTTGGTTTAATATCTGTTAAATAAATGGCATATATGCTTAATTTCTGTTCATGCCATAATCCTTGGTATCTACAGAGCAATTTTGACAACTGAGATGTGAATGGCAAGATCAACCATTATTGATAGTCAATTTAGATGAAATGCTTTTAGGTGAAATAAGTTTCTGCGTTAAGTATGAGCATATATGTACTCAATGAAACCCTCTTTCTTTTATCACTTATGTGATGGAAGGTAAATTCTATCTAAATAACTTGAAGTAACAGATTTCAATTTCTCACCTTTTTCACCATTTAAAATGGAATTTTATAACACAATGTCATCTTTGCTTTAAAATTACATCCACTAAGTCACTGCCATTTTCTTCTAATTCTACTTATATTCTCTTTTAAATAACTTGGAATGAATATGTTCAATTAACAAGAATTTATAAAATACCAGGCACTCTGCTAAATAATGAGGAAACAAAAAGAAGAAAAAGACAGTCTCTGTCTTCAAAAGTCTTATTTACAATCTAATGGGAAAGACAACATACAGATAAATATATACAAAGCAAGCTACATATAAAATAAATAGAAAATACTTAAAAGAGGAAAAGCACTAGAGTGAACATTCATTTAATTCTATGGGTCAAATATCTTTATTCTGGGTGAGTTGATATATGCACTAGTCATTCATTTCATTCTGTCCAAATTTCTTTTTAGTCAATACGATTAATACTAGCAAACCCATGTGGTTATTAAAGGAGTTGTTTGGCTCTTCATTACATCAACAATATCTCAATAGATCTGTGACCACAATGATATGCTTCCAACAGTGCAGAATGCAATTCATACAAATGTCTTCATTTTACCCTCATTTTAATTTGTCCATTTATTTTCCTGAGTCCTCTGGAGATCCAAATCAAAGTTCTGGGAGCTATTCTTTGACTCTCTTATTACATGGGTATTATTATAAATGCAAGGCTAATTCATCTATTTTCCCTCATTCCAATTCTTTGCGTTTACTTCCCAGTAATGCATCTTTTTAATGATCTCTATTCTTACAAATTTTTTACATGCAAACCAGGCAGAGTAAATAAAAAAAGTTAATAAAAGTAAATGAAGAGGGGCAGCTAGGTGGTGCAGTGGATAGAGCACCAGCCCTGAAGTCAGGAAGACCTGAGTTCAAATCTGGTCTCAGACACTTAACATTCCCTAGCTGTGTGACCCTGGGCAAGCCACTTAACCTCAATTGCCTCACCAAAAAGCAAAAAAAAAAAGTAAATGAAGAGAAAAGCCATAGTGCAGCACTGGTAGTTCCAAGACTATGGTAGCAAAGGATAGAACTAGACCCAAATGTAAAGTCACATTCAGGTGGGCACCTAGTTGATGGAATGATTACACATGACCACTGTGAGTCTTTTGAGGATAGTTCTACTCTAAGATAGTCTGTTTTGCCCATAAGAAATAATTTGCTGTATTGTAGACAGAAGTCAATATTTTCCAATTCCTTGGGGTAGTAGAGTCAGGATTGGCGGTGGTAATACTAGTGTTTGCTGAGATTTGGTTCATCCCAGGAATGGGTCCAGGAAATCATGAAAGCTAGATGAGTCCCTTATTATTTCTCAGAAATGAGATATCATGAAATAACATTATCTCCCTCCACCCCTGACACTTCCCAAAATCTTCTTAAAACTTTTTAAAATTACCCTCAGTCATCTGTAATCATTACTGATAAAACTAATATAAACTCTTTCTGATTATCTCTCTTTTATATCCTTGCATATTACAAATAATTTTGAAAAGCAAGGATATTATTTTGGCCCCTCTTTGTCATGAAGTGTATTTTGTAGCTGAAGATTGGATATAGATTTTCTCCTGTTTCTTAACATATACAAAAACATTGAAATATTAATTAAAATAACAATTCAAAAAACATAAAAAATCTGTTCTAAAACAGAAAAAATAACTACCTAAACACTTAGGATGTATCTGGCTAGGCAGGACATAGTGTATACTAAACTCTTTTATCTGGTCAGTAGTCTTTACATTTTTCTTATAAAACAATTCTGTCAAGAAGAGTCTTCCCCAGGGAATCACCTATTGGCCATCTGGAGATAGTCAAAACTAAGGAAAGTATCACAGTGTTCCTTTCAATTAACTGTATATTCAAGTTATCTGAATCTACTATCCCTAAGGGTTTTCAGGTATTAATGTCCTCAATTACATATATCACTTCACCACTCCTGGGCATTCCAGTCTAGCCAGAATTCTTAAGTCAAACAAATTCTTAGGATAGAAAATGGTTTTCATGATAGGGCACTTCTGTCATTTCAATACGGACAGAGACAATGGACACTATTCAGATCTTGATTCCACAAACACATAAAGGATAGATACAAAAATAGTTATAGCGGTAGATGATTAATGTATTTACCACTTACCTCTCTAAAGCAACCTCTGAGGACAATCTGTTACCTTAATACTTAAAAATAATTATGATGGGGCATTTGATCAGTAGACACTTGACCTGGGCAAAGACAATGATAAGATGGAGAGCATCCAGAGGAAGGAAACCAGAATAATAAAGAATATAAATATAAATAAAGAAAAAAATAAAGAATAAAAAATTCATTTCACATGAACATTAGTTACAGGAACTAGAGATGTTTAGGTTGGAGATCAGAAATTTTAGGAGGTCAATAAAATACATAAACAGATTAAACATTTACAATAATAAATCATAATTTTGTGACATCCACATTCAGTTATATGTCCCCCATATAAGGTTACAAACCATAGTTTAAGCAGCTTTGATCTTTATGAACTTATATACTACACAGTAAAAAGTTGTTGGATATATTCATACAATTGCCATAGAGAAAAAAAGGAGAATTGGACTTTTATGCATCAGGTTTCAGTCCTTGAAAAAAAAACTTTTTCTTTTTGGTCCAGACTTATGATTTCATTCTTGTATTTTGTTGAATATATTCCTTCTATTGATAAAGACCTATAACTTTTCTACAACTGATGAGATTACAGAGAAGAGATACTGAGAAGGGAAATGATTTACCCAGAGTCAGTCAGATAATAAGCATTTATTAAGCCCTGTTCAGGTAGAAGTGGCATCTCTGGCATGTGGGCTTGTCAAAGCCTTTTAGGGGTGCTCATCCATCTTTGATGCCTACCTGTCCTCAAGTTTCATGTGTCTCCAAGAAACTGTAGCATGCACAAGAGCCACATACTGGTAAAACCATATCAGCAGATGGGGTAAAGTAATTTGAGTGTAATCAACAGGCTTCAGATCTACTGGTTAGTTAGAAGATGTCTATTTCAACCATGTGAAGAGTTCCCCCAAATGGTTGGATTAGAACAAATTGTTTTAATGTCCATGGAGGTGTCTAAAGTGGGCAGTGTGGAGCTTTTAGAGCTTACTTGGTCAGATATCAAAGATTTCAGTCATATCCTGTATCTTGGGCCATAGTCAGTTATCTTGATTTCTAGTCTTGCCACTGGACTTCAATGAATCAATAAGAAAGAGTGAGGCTAATGACTTTGTGCCATTCTGTATCATTTAGATCCAATTCTCTTGCAAGTCAAGACATCATCCTGTGATGTCCTTGGTCCTATTGAAAGATAAAGGACAAGCAACATTAACTACCAAGTGTATGTCAAGAACTATGCCAGAAATATAAAGAAAGGCAAAAGACAGTCCCTGATCTCAAAGGAATCATAATCTAATGGGGAAGACAGCATGCAAATCACTGCATGCAAATACAATCTAGATATAAATAGGAGAAATTGGAGATAATCAATACAGAGAAGGAACTGACATTAAGGGTTTTAGAAAGGGCTTTTTACAGAAGATATTAGCTGGAATGTGATGGAAAATAGGGACTCCAGGAGGAAGAAATAGGATAAAGAGCATTCTAGAAGTAGAGAGAAAACTAGTAAAAATGCTTACAGTCTGGAGATAGAACATCTTGTTTGAAATACAGTGAAAAGGCCAATACCCCTGGACCAGAGAATATTTGGTACGGAGTGAGATATAAGAATATTGGAAAGGTAGTAGAAGTCCTTGCTTAAAGGAGCTTTGAATGCTAAATAGATCATTTTCTATTTCTTCAAGGAGGTGATATGGAACTGTGAAAGTTTATTTAATAGGGGAGTCAAGGTCTTAGGAAGTCCATGTTTCATGAGCATATCATATAGGGTATTGATTATTTTTCCCATTTTTAGTAAAATAATATGAGTTTATAAATATTTTTGACACCTTTCAAACACTGTTCACTGACTGACCCAGTTGCTTTCTTAGTGAAGACAATCTCTGATATATAATAAGAGCAATAGCAAGGGTGGAAATTTTAGGCCTTAATTTTCAATTTTGTATCAGGGAAATTGCACTAAGATTTGGTTACAAGTATTAAAAAGGAAAACATTCCTAGTAGGCCTTTCAGGATAATAAGATTCATACCTTAGCAGTAAAGAAAATGATTACAAGTTTTATTAGGCTTCAACTAGTTTCCATACCCAATCTAAAAAGTCACCTTGCACCTATATAAAGAGGATTATTTATGTAATTATCTGTACATGTGTCCTCATCAGCCACTAGATACAATCATTTCATGGCATTCAGATTCAGCACAAAAAACATCAAGGCCTAAGTACAAATATTTAATAGGTTTTCATTTCTAGAGGTCATCAGGAGAAGGGATTAATTTTGCTTGCTTTATTGTACCCACAGCATAGCACATAGGGATCATATTACAATGCTTCTATCTTGAAAATCACATTTATATGTAATGAGAAAGGTACTTTTTAAAACAATTTCACAATTTTAGATACATTAACTTCATTTCATTCCATTTATATCTTGCTTTGTTAATATACTTTTGAGATATTTATTTCAGCTAGGCATTATTTGATACTGAATTGAGTAGGAATATATTTCAAATGCCTTTTAAAATTTCCTTTGCCTCTTTACTTTCTGCCTTTAAATCTCTCTATCTAGACCAATTCACAAATGTCCTGAATCATGCTGTTGTGAAAAAGTGACTTTTACTTTAAACCCTTGGAAAACTTGAGTCTGACAAAACTGGTACATTTTGAGTGCTTTTCTGTTGAGCTTTCAGTCATCATAGGTTTTTCAACATTCAAGGTGTAGCAGAAACTAATTTTTTTGACTTTTCTTGTTCTAGGCAGCCTAAGCTTCGGTGTCACTGAATTGAACATCAAATGGATTTTGTGTTTCCATTTATGAAGTTTCTATTCTGACTCCAGAAAGATAGTACATAGTGCATGAAAAATGAAGTTGAGTTGAAGTCTGTTTATAAGAGAAGAATGTATCCCCATGGCTGGGTCTGTGGCAGGGTGTAGGTTCTTACAAAGCTGCAAATCTCAGAAACATTGAAGTTGTTTTTGTGTGGCATGAACATAACCATTCAATTTGGTCAGTTCCATTAAAATACATCAGCTCATGGTCAAATTGGGTTTTGGGATCATGGAGACAAAACAACCAATTGATTGAACTTTTCACTTATACTTTTTGTGATATGCATTGATAAGTCCAATTGACTTAATTGATCTTAAGCAACAGAACTAAAAGGGATCTTAGAGATTTTTGAGCCCTATCAACTGTCTGATAGAAGAAGAACTGAGCAGAGGAAAGACTTGCCTTGTGACAGAGCCAGACTGACTTGAACAAAGTTCTCCTGAATAGGACTCAGGAGCAATCAATAAGTAAACAAGCATATATTTAATCAACTAATGTTTATTGAGAATTTACTTGAGAATCTAGATTCTGATGATTCAAAGATTAAAAAAATAAATAATTGCTGCTCTTATTTGCTTTTTTAAAACCTACACATACTTGTTTCCTAGAAGAAGATTCAAATTGTTACATGTATTGCTAATTTTTGGAAATTGCTTTTTAGGTATAGTGCACAAAACAGAATATTCTTTAATTTTTGAGATTTGGAATACTTGTTACATAAAGAACCATATTTTTTTTCAGAGTATGTGAAATCAATAGCTAAATGTATTTTTAGATTTTTTTTTTATATCCAGCTTTTTTATTGAAAAACCTAGAGAGGGAGAGGTGAGAGGCAGTAAAAGCAAACAAGGCCACTTCTCAGAAGAGCCGCTTTTCATACGAATGTAGGCTGTGGACACCACCTTCCACCTGAGCAATTGACGTCCTCTTCTCAAATTTCAGCTCCCCTGAATACATCATGGCTCTGACTTGAGTTAGAGTCTTGGCACCAATATCTTGGCAGGAGTGCTGGATGCCAGCAATCAAGTAGGGGACAAACTTGTGGATGGACCCTTTGTCTTGCACAGCCCCGGACACCCCTTGAGTCACTTTGATCTTGTCTGCTTCACTGAAGTAACGGTTCTGGCTGCCCAGGTTCTTGTCCATGGCATCAAGGGAGCCCATCCCCGGGTATTTCTTTAGCCGGATTCCATCAGAGAAGAAGTACTCGCCTGGGGCCTCTGTGGTGGCCGCCAACAGAGAGCCCATCATCACTGTAGAAGCTCCAAGAGCCAGAGCTTTGGCAATGTGACCCACGTTCTGGATGCCACCATCAGCAATGACAGGGACACCAAAGCCCCAAGCATATTCCGAGACCTTGTATACAGCTGTTGCCTGAGGCCGCCCACATGCCAGCACTTCCTGTGTAATGCAGATGGAACCGCTGCCCATGCCAACTCTCAGGGCATCCACTCCTGCATCAATAAGGTTTTTGGCCTGTGCAGCTGTCACCACATTGCCACCGATAACCTGGAGGTTGTTGTATTTCTCCTTGATGTACTTGATCATGTTAATTTGGAAAATGGAGTTTCCTTGGGAAGAGTCCAGCACAACCACATCTACACCAGCCTGAGCCAGCAAGTCAAGCCGATACTTGTCGTCCTCGTGTGTGCCGATGGCTGCCCCACACAAAAGCTGCTTCTTGGTGTCCTTGGATGCCAGGGGGTAGTCCCCATTCTTCTTCAGGTCCGTACGGGCAATGATGGCTACTAGCTCATCGTCCTCATTCACAATGGGTAACTTCCCTTTCTTGCTCCTCTGCAAGATTTCTTTGGCTTCCTTTAGTGTGACTCCTGCAGGAGCTACAACAAGATCCTCCCGCCTAGTCATGATCTCGCCCAGGAGATGGTCATGTTCCTCCTCCTTGAGAAAGTCGATGTCTCGAGAGGAGATGATGCCCACCAGGCGACTGCCCATCTTGCCATTGTCTGTGATTGGGATTCCACAGAAGCCATGCCTTGCCTTGGCTCCAAACACATCTCGGACTCGATCTTTGGGGCTCAGGACCACAGGGTCAGTGATGAAACCCTGCTCATATTTCTTCACTTTGCGGACTTCATTGGCCTGGGATTCTGGGGTACAGTTGTGATGGATAAAGCCAATACCCCCTGTGAGCGCCATGGCAATAGCCATCCCAGCCTCCGTGACTGTGTCCATTGGAGATGAAACAAGTGGGGTCTTCAGAGTGATCCTCTTGGTAAGTGCTGAAGTGAGGTCTACTTGGTCAGCCGTGAAGTCTATGTAGCCCGGGAGGATGAGGAAGTCATTGTAAGTGAGCCCATCTCCGCAGTTGAAGAGTTGCTGCGCCGTGAGTCCATCATCAGGGACATAACAAGTGCAAGTGCCGCCGCTGATAAGATAGTCTGCCATACCGGGGACGGGACGGGGATGGGGAGAGGAGGTGGGCCGGGCTGGCGGGAGAGCCGACTAGAGTCGCGTGGGGTCGATGCTTCTCCCGCAGAGAGCTATTTTTAGATATTTGATACCTTTAAATGAAGAGTCACAAACTAAAAACAAAATGAATCCTGTGCTTATGATATACTTAATTTCCCAATCTTTCATATAATGTCTACAGTATTTAAAAGTGCTTAATGCTTAAGAATAGCATGTATTCTATGCACTTTCTTTAATTTCCAGATCACAGATGAATGAACAGGATCTTACTTCCTATAGAATATCATGTAGAATCCAGAGGTGCTATGATTTGTCATAACCTTGTTCTAAAATATTTTCAATTTAGGATCAATCCTTTCTAATTAGTATCCAATGAAAGAAAACATGAACTTTTAGCCATGACTCTTCTGTGTATACTTAAAGCATATCTCACATAGACTTTTCTCTGTGAGCAAGAATTACATTTAATGAGGAATTTCTGATCTCTTAAGTATTTTAAAAGGGAAAATATGTCCATAACAATACAAAAAGCATTCATTGAGATATCTAAACGAAGCAATTGTATTCTGAATAATAATATTTCCTTACATTCTTTGGCCTCTGGAGTTCAAAAAAAGTTATTTTATACCAACATGATTATCTCTTTGAAAAAATGGAATAATTTGAAACATTATTGTAGTAGTTTGAGAATAGCCAGTGAACAGTCAAATTCTTTTTGCTTCCTGTTCTTCCCCCTTCTTAATTCCCTTTCCCCACTGGGTAAATCAGAATCCCAAAGAAGTTTCTTGGCTAGAGATAAGTTTAATGGGAAGACCAAAAATGCACATTAAGAGACTGAAGGTTTCTATTTATCATATGCTGGGCCTCCCAAACTGCTCATTTATTTCTTCCTACCCTAGCCTAGTGAATTCACTATAGAGGCAAGTTTTCAGCTTATCTTAAATAATGCTGAGACTAATATCAATAGTACTCCATCAGAAAGGAAAAGTATAAAACAGGATCAATATGACTTATCAGATACTGGCTGTCATCAGCTTCTTTGCATCCTTTCTCAAGAAATTGCAATGGTATCAATTCGTATTTTTTCTTAAGTTCATATTAATGACTTCTGGCAACATACTAAACTTCAGTTCTTCAAGGATATGTGATTTCATTTACATAAGCATATCATCTTCTATTTCAGATAACTGTTCTTACCTCAGTCAATTTTTAATGAACTTCTCTGATCTTAGATAAGTTGATCATCATGAAACATAATAGCCAGTCTCTGACTGAACCCGCAGTTGAAACATATTAGTATTATAATAACATCACATAAACATAATATATCATAAGATATGTAACCTAGCATGATTTAATATAACATGATGTGATATATGATATGACAGTATATGACAGGAAACAATATTATGCAATACTATACTATGTTTATATATATATATAATAAGTCTATGTTATTCTATCATACTATATTCAATTATATATGTATCATATACTATAATATGATATGTAGAGTTCTGTGATATTATATAATGCAACTAATATTTATTAAGCAGTTACTTTTGCAGAACATTGTAAGTTACTATATTAGATACAAAGTTAAGAAAAATCATGCTTCCTTCAAGAAACTAGGTCTAATAGGGAGAAAAACACCAATGGGTGATAAAGGAAGGGGTCAGGGTACAGTTAAATTAAGAAATAGCTTCCAATTCTGACTTTTGCTTTCACTCTCCCATGTAGAAAGTAAAATTGTCTTTAACTCCTCTGAGAAGGTAGGGGCTTGGAAAGTATGAACTTTGTTATTCTCCTTCCCCCAACTCCCATTCTGGAAGAATGGACCTTATTAAGTGTATTTGTATCTATAATCCTGGTTACTTTTTGTGCTTCTTGTTTCCTTTCCAGAATAAGTGATCAAAAATCATTCTTTTTTATTATTAAAGCCTTTTATTTGTATAACCTATGTATGGGTAGTTCCCCAGCATTGATCTTTACAAAGCTTTCCATTACAACTTTTACCCCCAGTCCCCTCCCCTCCCCTAGATGGCAGGAAGTCCACTACATGTTAATAATGTAATAATAGTTGACAAGTTGTGTAAGAAAAATCCTATCTACAAAAAAAAAAAAAGAAAGAAAACCAGAGAAAGGCAACACAATGCAAGCAAACATCAATAGAGATCATGAAAATGTTACGTTGTGGTCCATATTTCATATCCCTCTCTCTGGGTGTATATGGTTTTCTTCAGTGAACAATTGGAACTGGTTTGAGACAATTCTTTGTTGCAGGGAGCCATGGACCTCAGAATTGATCGTCATATAGTATTGTTGTTGCCGTGTATAATGATCTCCTAGTTCTGCTCATTTCACTCAGCATCAGTCTCATACAAGTCTCTCCAGGCCTCTCTGAAATTGTCCTGCTGGTCATTTCTTACAGAACAATAATATTCCATAACATTCATATACCATAATTTATTCAGCCACTCTCCAATTGATGGGCATCCATTGTTTCCAGTTTCTAGCCACTACAAAAAGGGCTGCCACAAACATTCTTGCACATGTGGGTCCCTTTCCCTCCTCTATGATCTCTTTGGGATATAGGCCCAATAGAAACACTGCTGGGTAAAAGGGTATGCACAGTTTCATAACTTTTTGAGCATAGCTCCAAATTACTCTCCAGAATGGTTGGATCTGTTCACAGTTCCACCAACAATGTATTAGTGTCCCAGTTTTCCCACATCCCCTCCAACATTCATTGTTATCTTTTCCTGTCATTGTGGCCAAACTGACAGGTGTGTAGTGGTACCTCAGAGTTGTCCTAATTTGCATTTCTCTGATCAATAGTGATTTGGAGCAACTTTTCATATGACTAGAGATGGTTTTAATTTCATCATCTGAAAATTGTCTGTTCATATCCCTTGACCACTTATCTATTGAAGAGTGGCTTGAATTCTTATATATATATGTATGAGACAATTCTCTATATATTTTAGAAATGAAGCCTTTATCAGAACCATTAAATGTAAAGATGATTTCCCAGTTTGATGCTTCCCTCCTAATCTTGTCTGCATTAGTTTTATTTGTACAGAAACTTTTTAACTTAATATAATCAAAGTTATCCATCTGGTGTTCAATTAGGAGATCCAGATCTTCTTTGGACATAAATTTATTCCATCTCCACAGGTCTGAGAGGTAAACTATATTACGTTCCTCTAACTTGCTTACAAAATCACTCTTTATATCTAGATCTTGAACCCATATAGATCTTATCTTGGTATGTGGTGTTAAGTATGGGTCAAGCCCTAATTTCTTCCACACTAGTTTCCAATTTTCCCAGCAGTTTTTGCCGAATAGTGAGTACTTATCCCAAAAGCTGGGGTCTTTGGGTTTATCAAACACTAAATTGTTAAGGTTATTGCCTAGATTGTCCTGATAACCTATCCTGTGCCACTGATCGACTACTCTATTTCTTACCCAGTACCAAATGGTTTTGATGACCACTGCTTTATAATATAGTTTTAGATCTGGTACAGCAAGGCCACCTTCATCTGCCTTTTTTTTTCATTAATCCCCTTGAAATCCTTGACCTTTTGTTCTTCCAAATGAACTTTGCTACTATTTTTTCTAGATCTGTAAAATAATTTCTTGGGAGTTTGATTGGTATGGAACTAAATAAGTAAATTGGTTTGGGTAGTATTGTCATTTTTATTATGTTTGCTCTGCCTACCCATGAGCACTTAATGTTTTTCCAATTGATTAGGTTTGATTTTATATGTGTGGAAAGTGTTTTGTAATTTAGTTCGTATAGTTTCTGACTTTTCCTTGGCAGATAGATTCCCAAATATTTTATCCTATCATCTGTTATTTGTAATGGAATTTCTTTTTGTATCTCTTGCTGCTGAACTTTGTTGGTAATATATAAAAATGCTGCTGATTAATGTGGATTAATTTTGAATCCTGCCACTTTGCTAAAGTTGTGAATTGTTTCTAGTAGTTTTTTAGTTGAGTCTCTAGGGTTCTCTAAGTATACCATCATGTCATCTGCAAAGAGTGATAATTTGGTTTCTTCATTACCTACTCTGATTCCTTTTATCTCTTTTTCTTCTCTTATTGCTAAAGCTAATACAATATTCATTTCTAATACAATATTGAATAGTAATGGTGACAGTGGGCAGCCTTGTTTCACTCCTGATCTTATGGGGAATGGTTTTAGTTTGTCTCCATTACATATGATGGTTGCTGATGGTTTTAAATAGATGCTACTGATCATTTTAAGGAAAAGCCCATTTATTCCTATGCTCTCTAGTGTTTTTAATAGGAAAGGGTGTTGGATTTTATCAAAGGCTTTTTCTGCATCTATGGAGATAATCATATGGTTTTTGTTAGTTTGGTTATTAATATAATTAATTATGCTGATAGTTTTCCTAATATTGGACCAGCCCTGCATCCCTGGTATAAATCCTACTTGGTCATAGTGTACTATCCTGGGGATGACTTTCTGTAATCTCATTGCTAATATCTTATTTAAAAGTTTTGCATCAATATTCATTAGGGAAATTGGTCTATAGTTTTCTTTCTCAGTTTTCTCCCTACCTGGTTTAGCTATCAGCACCATATCGGTCTCATAGAAGGATTCTGGCAGTATACCTTCTGTCCCTATTTTCTCAAATACTTTGTGTAGTATTGGAATTAATTGTTCTTTGAATGTTTGGTAGAATTCACATGTAAATCCATCTGGCCCTGGAGATTTTTTCTTAGGGAATTGGTTAATAGCTTGTTCTATTTCTTTTTCTAATGTGGGGCTATTTAAATAATTTATATCCTCTTCTGTTAACCTGGGCAATCTACATTTTTGTAGATATTCCTCCATTTCATTTAGATTATCAAATTTACTGGCATAGAGTTGGGCAAAGTAACTCCTAAATATTGCTCTAATTTCCTCTTCATTGGAGGAAAGTTCTCCCTTATCATTCTTGAGACTAACAATTTGATTTTTCTCTTTCCTTTTTCTTATCAAATTAACTAAAGGCTTATCTATTTTGTTGGTTTTTTCATAGAACCAACTTAGTTTTATTTATTAATTCAGTAGTTTTCTTATTTTCAATTTTATTAATTTCTCCTTTTATTTTTATAATTTCCAATTTGGTATTTAATTGAGGGTTTTTAATTTGTTCTTTTTCTAGTTTTTTTTAATAATAAACCCAATTCGTTGATCTTTTCTTTTTCTATTTCATGGAAGTAAGCATGTAGAGATATAAAATTGCCCCTTATAACCGCTTTGGCCGTATCCCACAAATTTTGGTATGTTGTCTCCTTGTTGTCATTCTCCTGGATGAAATTATTGATTGTGTCTATAATTTGCTCTTTCTCCCATTCATTCTTCAGGATTAGATTATTTAATTTCCAATTAACTTTTGGTTTATTTTCTCCTGGCCTTATATTGCATGTGATTTTTATTGCATCATGATCTGAAAAAGATGCATTTACTATTTCTGTCTTCCTGCATTTGATTTTGAGGTTTTTATGCCCTAACACATGGTCAATTTTTGTATAGGTTCCATGGACTGCTGAGAAAAAAGTAAACTCCCTACTGTCTCCATTCAACTTTCTCCATAGATCTATCATACATAGCTTTTCTAACAATTGGTTTATCTCCCTAGTTTCTTTCTTGTTTATTTTGTGGTTTGATTTATCTAGTTCTGAGAGAGCAAGATTGAGATCCCCCAGTAGTATAGTTTGGCTGTCTATTTCTTCTTGCATCTCTCTTAATTTCTCCCCTAGGAATTTGTGTGCTATTGCACTTGGTGCATATATATTTAGTATTGATATTGCTACATTATTTATGGTAACCTTTAATAAAATATAGTTTCCTTCCTTATCTCTTTTGATTAGATCTATGTTGGCTTTTACTTGATCTGAGATAAGGATTGCTACCCCTGCTTTTTTTTTGTTCACCTGAAGCATAATAGGTCCTGCTCCAGCCTTTTACCTTCATCCTATATGTGTCACTATGTTTTAGATGTGTTTCTTGTAGACAACATATTGTGGGATTCTTGTTTTTAATCCAGTCTGATATCCGCTTCCGCTTTATGGGAGAGTTCATCCCATTCACATTCACAGTTAGAATAACTAATTCTTTATTTCCTGCCATTTTATTTACCCAAGTTATGTTTTCCCCTTTCCTTTCCCCTTTCTCCCTTCCCCCCTCCTCAGTACTTTGCTTTTGATGACCTCCTCTCCCAAACAATCCACCATCCTTTAGATCCCCACCCCCTTTTTTAAACTCCTTTCCCTTGATTCTTCTATTTTCCCTTCTAATAATTTATCCTTTTCTTTTTCCTCCTCTCCCTCCCACTTCCCTCTAGCAACAGACAAGTTTCTATGTGAAATCAAGTGTCTGATATACACTTTTAGAGCGCAACCTGATGAGAGTAAAATTTACACAATGCTCATCTCCCTCCCCTCTTTCTCTCAATTATATTAGGTTTTCTTTGCCTCTTCAAGAGATTTTACCTTGTTTTTACCTCCTTTTTTTAGATCTTATTTTACCACTTTTTCCCTCTTTTCCCTAGTATGACAACCTTTCCGCCTCTAGTTTTCTTTTTCATATTATCAAAGTAATATCTAGTTAATTATACCCTCAAAATTTAAGTATCCCCATAGTAGAAATAAAGTTCTTAAGAGTCCTTTCCTTTTTACTTTTTATGCTTCTCTTGAGTTCTGTGTTTGGAGGTCAAATTTTTTGTTCAGATCTAGTCTTTTCATTAGAAATAGGTGAAATTCATATCATTGAATGATCACCTTCTTCCCTGGAGGATAATGCTCATTCTAGCTGGATAGGTTATTCTTGGTTGCAATCCAAGTTCCTTTGCCTTTCGGAATATCTGGTTCCAGGCCCTTCAGTCCTTCAATGTGGAGGCTGCCAAATTGTGTGTGATTCTAATTATTGATCCTCGGTATTTGAATTGTTTCTTTCTAGCTGCTAGCAGGATCTTTTCCTTGGTGATATAGTCCTGAAATTTAGCCACGATATTCCTTGGGGTTTTAATTTTGGAGTCTCTTTCAGGAGGTGATCGGTGAATTCTTTCAATGGTGATTTTGCCTTCTGATTCTCCAATCTCAGGGCAGTTTTCCTTCAGGATTTCCTGGAAGATTGTGTTTAGATTCTTTTTTTCATCATGGCTTTCAGGAAGTCCAATAATCCTTAGATTGTCTCTCCTAGATCTATTTTCCAAGTCAGTTGTTTTTCCTAGGAGATATTTCATGTTTTCTTCTAATTTTTCATTTTTTTATTTTAGTTTGACTGATTCTTGAAGTCTTATTGAGTCATTCACTTGCATTTGTTCAATTCTTATTTTTAAAGTGTTGTTTTCTTCAGTTACCTTTTTAAGCTCCTTTTGTAACTGGCCAATTAAATTTTTTTGTTCATTGCACTCTTTTTCCACTTCACTAATTTTATTTTTCAATAAATTGGTTTCTTTTTCATATCTCTTTTTCAGGGCATCATATCCTTCTTGCAAGATATTGTATCCTTCTTGCACTGATTTAAATTTATTTTCCCATTTACCCTCCAGCTCTCTTATGAGGTTCTTTATGCAATCTTCCAGAAAGGCCTTTTGAAAAGGGAACCAGTGATGGTCCTTGCTGATTTCCTCTGGAGTTTTGTCTAAAGGAACCTCAGGATCTGGGGTCAGCCCTTCTTTGTCTCAATAAAAGCTGTCTATGGTGAGAGCTCTCTTTTGCTTCTTCATTTTTTTAGACAGCATGTATATCTCTTTAAGGTTTGGAAAAACCGCGGCTAAAGCTCTTTGCCCTGGGGCACTTCAGCGAATTAACTTAAGGTGCTGGGCCGGTGGGGGCCAGGACTAAGTCCGAATTGCTCCTTAAACAAGGCAAGTCTGCCAGAACACCTGCCCCCAATCAGGGCAGAGTGTCCCAAGTGCCTCAGATAAACTCCAGGTGTTTGGAATTTGGAGTTTGGAGTTTCTGACATGATGAGCTGAGCTGAGTCCCACCCTCACTTCTTGCCTATATCCGAGTCTGCTTGTTTATCCCTCTGTCCAAGTTAGACAAACCTGATATGATGTTCTTCAGAAAGCAGTGTCCAAATATTTCTGGATTCGTTGACTTGAAGATTAGTTCAGAGGCTTATTTTATTGTTGGTTTGAGAGAAGATTGGAGGAGGACTCAGAGAGTCATGTTTTCACTCTGCCATCTTGGCTCCGCCCCCCGGAAGTCCTCAAACATTATTCTTAAGGTGAACATGTTGTGGGTCTTTTCTGGGTTGGAGAAGGGTGAAAGCACCCTTCTCTTTCAAAGATAAATAAATCCAAGAGTGGATATGACTCTGCTGATGCTGACATAGGTCAGAGAAGTGATGACAGTTGCTTGTCTCTCTATTTGGCCATCATGTAGCCTCTGAAACTGATGACTATCTTTTGTCTCTTTGTTCATTCTTTCATGTTTTTAGGGAAAAGATTACTTGATATGCCTATCATTTATGAGCTTTGAAATTTCAAGCTCAAGCAGACCATTAGCTTGAGTCAAAACTTAGATTTTCTGGAGTTCATAGAGGTGAGGAATCAACAGAACCCTTGGAATAGAAATTCACTTGACCCAACCTAATAGTAGCTGAGATGCTGACTCATTCAGTAAGATGAGCTGGTTGGGTCATATGTTTTGTGGAAACTGATGTAATTATGTCTTCTTAGGTTAAGAATGAATGATGAATTATTTGTAAATTCTATTCTTGCTATATCTTCACAGCATTGAAGTTACACAATCAGTGTCAGAGTTGAGAACCTGGAAAGAGTGTTAACTTTTGAAGAAAAAAAATCAAAATTTTTGAGCACCGGATTAATATAATAATGTCTTTTTTATATGAAAGATTACTTTGACAGCAGATGATTGGTTTTTGGGGATGAGAGAGTGTGTTGGTGGGAGGTTTTAAAGGGAGGATACTGTAACAATATATCTGAGTGTTGATGAGATTCTGTGATGGTAATGGCAATGGAGCAGAAACAAATATGTAAGACACATTGTGAAAATGGAATTGACTAGACTTTGTAATTTATTGGATGTTAAAGGTGATGGTGTTGATGGAGAATTGAACATATCCCTGTTAAGGTTACAAATGTGGGCAAACATTGAATGGTGGTTCCTATGATCTAAAAAGGAAAAAGGAAAAAAATAGAGAAAATGTTAATTAGGTCAGTTTTGAACATGTAAAATTGTAGGAGCCAATAGGATTGGAAATGGTATTGAATCACAGAAAAGAAACCAGAAATAGGATCACAGTGTTAATGAAATATGCAAGTGTGATTATTATAGATAAGGAAGATCTTTCTTGTAGTGGGGTTCAGTAGGTGGGATATGGCATTTGAGTGATGCCTTGGAGAATAGATCTGATTATGATCAGATGGCCTTTTGGCCATTTCTCACATTGCAGCAGGTTTATTTAGTTAGTTCCCTCACTTGTGTAATATGGTGTGGTGGCATGGAAAAAGGTCGAGATCTTAAAGGCTTAAGATTTAAGTTTTTACTAGATGTTAGGTACATAATAAGCACTTAATGAATATTTACTGACTGATATTTATCAGTAGGCCACTTACAGAGTAATTATGAGGAAAACACTTTGAAAACATATGAACCAGGATTATGTCTGGTTAATATTTTATATTCTTATAAGAAGATACTTTGTGTAATATACAATATGGAATCATGACTTTTTTGTTGTTGGACAAGAGCCCATAGTTAAGATCTGAAATTCCTTTATTTTGCTTACTAAATATTAATTATAATTTCTTACATGAGCCATATTTCTCTTTTGTATCTGTCCCCTGCCACAGATAATTAACTCTTCTTATAACAAAGTTTTTTTTTAAAGAAAGATCACTAAAATGAACCAAAATGTCAAAAACAAAACCTTATATTCTATGCAATCTTTCTTTCTTTCTTTCTTTCTTTTTTTTTGGCTGAGGCAAATGGGGTTAAGTGACTTGCCCAGGGTTACATAGCTAGGGAATGTTAAATGTCTGAGACCAGATTTGAACCCAGGTCCTCCTGACTTCAGGGCTGGTGCTATATCTACTGTGCCAACTAGCTGCCCCTCTATGCAGTCTTTCCAACCTGTGGTCTCCACTGCAACAAAGTTGGGGCAGATAACATCTTATTTTTTTCTTTGAGTACAAAGAATTATATTTTTATAGATTTTAATTGTTTTGTTGTTCATTCCATTTACTTTATTGTGGTCATTTTTTATTCTGATTCAACTCCAATTATTTTACAGTAATATTTCATTATATTTATGTATCTTAATTTATTGTATCCAATCACTGGGAATCTACTTTGTCCTCAGTTCTTTATTTTAGCATATATGTGGCTTTTCTTTTTGTGATTGACCTCAGAGTAGTGATTTCACTGGGTTATAGAACTCCTGTTGTAGAAACAAAAACTCTGTCCACTGCAACTTTTTTGTAGCCTGACTTTGGAGAGTTCCTTGAATGTGCTGAGAGAATAAGTGACTTGTCTATGATCACACAGTTAATATGTATGAAAGGCAGAACTTGAACTTCAGGTTTTCCTGCCTCCAAGACCAATCATTTTGTTAAATTACCTCACACCATAGATATGAATGCCTAATAACTACTTCAAGTGATAAGGATATATTGAAATTTTTTTCCTTAACAAAAGGTTGTAAAATAAATATATTTTTCCCTGTATGAGAAAAGAAAAGATGACCCTCATTTATATTTATGTGTGAGGTTGAAAGTCATGAATGTAATATGAAGAATTATTACATTATGTTTTTCTCTTGTTAAAAATACCTCCAATAAGCAGTAATCTGTGATGAATTTAGAAAAATAGTAATAGTTAACATAAATGCACATAGTTATAACTGCAAAATAGAGTAAGGTCATTTATGATGTTACAAGAGATTTCTCAGTGAATGATTTCAATGTCACCTAAAAATCCTAATATGAATTTTTATTTATATTTGGCTATGCATTGAGATTCACTTTTTAATTTTCTAATAAACAAGCCCACAGTTTGAGTTCATTTCTTTCTTTGTGTTATGTGGAAATGCCACAATAGCTATGAATTTTGAAACAGTAGGTGAATTATGTGAAAAGGTTGATTGAAAGCTTATCTCAGATTCTGTAGTCTAAGCTTCATCATTACCAAGTAGGTTGATCATTTCAGAAGATCTTCAAAATGATTGACAAAGAGAGTTTACTTGGATGTGAAGAGGTATCTCAATAAGTGAAAAGGAGTCATGACACCTGCGTTTCTTTTGAAACAGCAGAAAAAGAAAAGAGAAAAAAAAATAGTTCTTGAAAGCCAAACTTAGCTGAGTAATCCCTTTTCCAAAGATTTCAGGGAGATAGAAATAAAATATCCTATCAAAGAATGGAAAATCAATGTATTATTGGCAACAGCTATCAGGTCAAGGGTACTGAATTTATTTGACTACTTATATTGAAGTACTAGGTGTTCTGTGACAAAAGACTTTCAAAAAGAGACCTGATGTTTTATTTTTTTTAATTCAATTTTATTTTATTTTATTTTCAGTTCTAGATCATTTCCCTCCTTCCAATTTTAAGTCTCAGGAGGGGGCCAGAAAAATAAGCAACATCAAAGACGATTATGGAAAGAGAAGGATTTTTGGAAGAGAAGGAATTATTTGCAATTTTTTTTATTGTTAAATGGACTGTCAGAAACATTGAATAACTTTGCTGAGTTTTTCCTCTCTCAGACTTTCCTTGGTTTTGTCATTCTGCTTTTGAGCAATAGAGTACAGGAAACAGAGTAGATACTCATTGATTACAGATTGATTAAACAAATTGTAGTTAATGAATTCAATTGAATATTTTTATGCCCTAAGAAAAAAAATGAGTATGATGAATACAGGGAATGAAGAGAGTAAGCTTCATCATATTACAAATATGGTTTGCATGTAAAAAACTGCCAAAAAAGAGACCATTAAAGGGATGCATTATTGGAAAGGAGATGCAAAGAGGTAGAGTGAAGAAAAGTAGATATTAGTCCTGTTACCTATGCAATAATTGCAAAAAAAGCAAAGAATGTTTCAGGAATTTCAGTGGACATTCTGGAGGACTTGTGAAACTACATGGTGAATATAAGATGAAGGTAAAATGGTAACATTTATATAAATTGAAATCTGCACTATTGGAGGGAATATCCACAGAATGGATCTATCAATTTATATGGTTGAAGTAATGAAGAGCCAGACAACTCTTTTAATGGTCAGAGGGATTAGCTTCTATTTTCCTTTCCCAATTCCTAATGTCAATAATAGGAGTGGAACATCTGATAATCTCCTTGTTTTTGACTCTTGACTGATCCCCATAAACAATCTAACAGGTATCACAAATGCAAATATAGTGGATAACAACCCCTTGGCTCCCCCATCCCCAGACATCTGTCACTTGGTCAGAAATCTCTCCTTCTTCAATGACAGAATTTCAGAAAATAAAGAACAAAAATCATAGCCCAATGATTAATTAAATAAACTAGTAAGTAAATACCTTTTTAGGTTGTTAATTGTTTAGTTGTCATGTTAATCAATCTAATGAGTAAGAGGTAGTACCTCAGAACTGTTTTAATTTACATTTCTCCAATCAATAATGACAGCATTTTTTTTCATATGGTTATAGCTAGCTTTGATTACATCTAAAAACTTTATATATTTTGATCATTTATGAGTTGGGAATAGCTCTTATTTTTATGAATTTGACTTAGTTCTCTATATGTTTGAGAAATGAGGCTTTTATCAGGGAAACTTAATTTAAAATTTTTTCACAGTTTTGATTGATAATTGTATTTTCCTAGGTCTTATTTCTCCATCTGTTTATTCTATTCTCTCTCTCTTTTCATCTTGTCCCTCCCCAAAGTATTTTGCGTCTGACTATCCCTTCCCCCAATCTTTTCTCCCTTATATCACCCCTTTTATTATGTTCTTCTACTTCTACTTTCTTGTAGGGTAAAATAGATTTCTATACACATTTGAGCTGTATGTTATTCCCTCTTTGAGCCAATTCAAATGAGGATAAGATTCATACTCTCCCTTTTCTTCCCGTATTACCCTCCATTGTAAAAGCTTTTTTTTTTTCTTTATGTGATATAACTTGTCTTATCCTACATTTTCCTTTCCCTCTTTCAGTTCAATCCTATCTCACCCCTTATTATAATTTTTAATATTATCCCTTTATAATAAACTTACATCTGCTCTAACTATCCTCCTTCTAATTGCCCCAATAAGGAGAAAGTTCTTGCGCATTATAAGTATCATCTTCCCATGTAAGAAGGTAAGCAGTTTAAGTAAGTTAGTTAAGTAGGTAACTTCCTTGCAATTTCCCTTTCTAGTTCATCTTCTTATGCTTCTCTTGAGTACATATAAGTAGATATAAGATCTGGTGGATGTAAGTAAGCTTCATCATATTACAAAGATGTGTTGTAAATAAAATGCTGCATTAAAAAGATTATTAAATAGATACATTTTTGGAAAGGAGATGCAAAGAGGTAGGGTGAAGTCAAATTTTCTATTTATCTCTTATCTTTTCATCAACAATTCTGGAAAGTCTTCTATTTCATTGAATATCCATTTTATCTCCTGAAGAATGATGCTTTTTTGCTGGGTAGGTGATTTTGGTTGTAATCCTAACTCCTTTGCTTTCCAGAATATCATATTCCAAGCCCTTTTAACCCTTAATGCTACTAAATCTTATGTTATCCTGGTTATGGGTCCACTGGGATACTTGAATGGTTTATTTCTAGCTGTTTGTAATATTTTCTCCTTGATCTGAGATCTCTGGAATTTGGCTATAATATTCCTGGGATTTTTCATTTTGAGATCTTTTTCAGGAGGTGATTGGTAGATTCTTTTAATTTCTATTTTATTCTCTGGTTCTAGCATAACAGAGAAGTTTCCTTTGATAATTTCTAGATGCTTCTAGGATCTTCCAAGATGATATCTAAGGAGAGGTGTATATTACTCACCTGGTCTGTGTTCTGATTTAGAGTGACAACAGAATTCTTTCTGTCTTATAAATTGTGAGGAGAGTCCTTGCTCCACTGTGGCCACAAGCTTTGGTGTGCTAGTGCTCCTCCTAATGTTGGGAGTGTCACTGAAGACTGTGGCCCAGATCATGGCAAAGCAACAGAATCTTACCTCAGTGCTAGCAAAGACACCTTTATAACCTCCTTCTGACCAGTTCTTTGATGCTGTCATTATCTATGAACTGAGACCTCCAGAACTAGCTGCTGCCATTGTTGATTCACTACTTTGCAAGATCTTCTGGTTTTCTGGGGCTGGAGCTATGTTGGTGCAATAATCCTTTTCTGCAAACCTTCTGGAACATTATTTACCCTGTTCTTTTATGATTGCTGTTGCTGCAGGAATTGTTTTATTGTATTTTTTAAGGTTGTTCAAAAGACCTTTGGGAAGAGCTCAGGTGATTTACTGTCTTTTTTTTCCTGCCATCTTGGCTCTACATCCTCCAAATATATCTTTTGAGAATTATTTCGTCACATGCTTTGACCATTATTTATCCATTTAAGAATGGCTTTTTACCATATGTAATCTTGTTGGTTTATTGTATATCTTTGAGATCAGATTCATGTTAGAGATAATAAATGTAAGTATCTTCCCAATTGACAGCTTCTATAAAATTCATTTAATTAGAAAATGAAAAGTATTTATTTAGAACCAGAAACTGCTATTATTCTCAATGGAGAAATATTAGGAGCTTCTGACACAAGATCATAAGTAAAAGAGGGATATCTCTACTATTGTAATTCAAAATATAGAAATGGTGATATAGTAATATTAAGAAAAAGAATGTAAAGGCATAAATATTAACAATGAATAAACAACATTATTGTAATTGCTGACATGATTTACTTAGAATATTCCACATAAATGGTAATAAAATCAATTGATTCAATTACTAGCTTAAGTTAGTAGGGTATAAAATAAATCTACATGCAAAAATATCCATCTCATTTCCATGTAGCATGCATTAAAAATCAATAAAGGGGGAAGCTAGGTGGTGCAGTGGATAGAATACCAGCCCTAAAGTCAGGAAGTCAGGAGCCCTAAGTTCAAATCTGGTCTCAGACACTTAACATTTCCTAGCTGCATGACCCTGGGCAAGTCACTTAACCCCAATTGCCTCAGGGGAAAAAACAACAAAACAAAAACAACAAAAACCAAAGCAAAACAAACAAAAACAATAAAGAAATAATAAAAAGAATTCCCACTTAAAATAACTACAAATTTGTTAAATATCTAGTATACAAAATATACAAAAGGTATGAAATTTCTAATAATCAATATAAAAAATTCAAGATCTATATAAAGATAATTTCAGAAATTAAAGAAAAAAGATTTAACTAATTGCAGAGATTTTCATTGCTCAAAGTTGGCCTAATGATATAATGAAAAATGAAAATGTTATGTAAATTAACAGTGTTAAAACAATCAACTCACAAGATTATTGCTTTTAGAGATAAAGAAAATAATAAGAAAATTACCTAAAGGGGACAAAGGGTCTAGAATCAAGGAAAATAATGGGAAAATTAATGAAGGTGGACTAGTTAAAATTCAAGTTATAGTACACATTAGTAATCATTGAATATATTTAATATTGGTTACAAAAGTAGATGTTAGTAGACTACATAAAGAAAAATCAGAAAAAATAAAAGTCAATAACTCATTGCCAATAAACCTGAAAACACAATTTTTCTTTGTTTTCTCAGAATTTCATTCAGAGCAGGCACTTGAAATGGGACATCCAGAAGGCAAGCATGTACATCAGAGACATTTTACATTCATCTCCACCCAGGAGGAAGAAAGGTAGAATGGGGACAACAGGAAAACAGGACCAAGCCATGGCCTCCAACAGGCTAGTCCTACTGAAGTACGCAATGGAATTACTTTGTGAGGCTGTTTCTTGGGATTCCTATCTTTGGGGGGTAGCATTCATAGGTCCCTGGATTCTGGATATTAAATGTTGGGGTATTGGAAATCTCCTGTGGAGTATGATCCTCTGAAAACATAAATTACTTGAGGGAAAGAATGCCCTACTACATAAGAATTGTTAGACAAAACTACAAATCAATTTTGCAAAAATAGAGTTTGAAACATCTTATACCACATAACATAATGAGATTAAAATAAATACATAACTTGAATATTTAAAGCCTCACATAGTAGTGTGCTGGTAAATGTTTAACAATTGGATCTGTAAAAGATCTGACACATTTTAAATTTAAAATTTTTATTAGCATCTTATAAGTTACATTTTAAATATAAACTTCCTGAAAACTTTAAACTGAAAGGTTAGCCATTGATTCTTATTTACTGATTCAAGTTGCTTCCACACATATGTGACCACACGATTAAAAAGAAAAAAAAATGCACTAGAAGAGCTGAAGTTTGGATACCTTTTATAGTTTAAGAAGAGGAGAGTCTTTTTTTTTTTTTTTTGCTTAGGCAATTGGGGTTAAGTGACTTGCCCAGGGTCACACAGCTAGGAAGTGTCTGAGACCAGATTTGAACTCAGGTCCTCCTGACTTCAGGGCTGGTGCTCTAACCACTGCGCCACCTAGCTGCCCCAAGAGGAGAGTCTTTTAAAGGAAACAAAGAAAATTGCCATTATTAAAGTAAGCAAGATTGAGCATTTCAATTACATGAAATTTGAAAAAAACTTTTTTTACTGGGAAAATTAATCCAATTAGGAGCATCACTGAAGTTGACAATCTGGGAAAATGCCTTTTTTATCAACTATCTCTGATAAGGATCTAACATTCAAGCCCATAAAGAACCCAAATAAACATATCAGACCAAACACCATTCTCAACTATTGTAAAATAGTTGTAAAAGAGTATGAATAGTTCTCAAAAAACTGAAACTATTGATAACCTTATGAAAGACTTTTCCAAATCATTAATAAGAAGAGTAATGAAAATCAATGTAACTATGAAGTCTAACCTCACATTGATCAATTGACAAAGATTACAATGAGAAGCACCAATGCTCCAGGGGTTATGGAAAGACAGGAAAATTAATGAATGAGCTGAAATTGATCTAGCCATTTAGGTATAATTTAGAATTGTATTTAAAAAGAAGAAACTAAAAAGTCCATACTCTTTCACCAAGAGATGCTCTAAGTAAAGCATATTCTACAAGGAGTTAAAACACACAGATGAAGATTCCATATTACCTCCCCCCCAAAAAAAAATTTAATAGTGTATCAAATAAATGTTAATCAGGGCAAATAGTTGGACAGTGGATAGAGCACTGGCCCTGGAGTTAGAAGGATGTGAATTTAAATCAGACCTCAGTCACTTAACACTTACTAGCTGTGTGACTCTGGGCAAGTCACAATCCTAATTGCTCATTTAAAAAATACACAAATGAAAATGAAATAAATGTACATTGATTTAAAAAATGGATAGATAAGAAACTATGCAAGAAAAAATTTTTAAAAAGTAGTGTAAAATGAAGTAAATAATTTCAGGAAAACAAAATAGTCTGTACAATAATGTAAATGGAATGAACAAGAACCAAATAAAGAATTCAAACACTGCATTTATAACAATCAAGATACTCGCCATTGAAAAATGTGTGAGAAAATGTTTCCCTCATTATTTTACAATATGAAGGGGTTTATGGGTATACACATTGCATATAATGTCGCATAACTCAAGTTGTCAAATTTATTTTTTTTCTTTCTTTTTTAATTCTTTGTCACAAAAGATAACTCACTAGGTATGTGAAGAGAGAATATACAGGGTGGGGTAAATATCTTAGTGAAGTTATTATGAAATAATAAACAAGAAATAATAAGTATAATATGAAATATGATAGTGTTTTCATTTCTTTTCCTTTTATTTGCCAGGAAGTAAGATCTTAGGTTTTTGAGTTTTGGGGGGGATGTTAAGCTCCAACCCAGTTTTTACTCTGTCTGTTTTGATCCTCATCTAGAATCTTCTTTGTTTCTCTGCCATGAAAGTGGTATTGAGTGCATATTTAAGATTTTTGCATCTCCCAGCAACTTTAATTCCAGCCTTGAATTCATCCAGTTTAGAATTTCACATGAGGTTCTCTATATATGTTAAATAAATGATAAAAACAGCATTATCATACTTTTTAAAAAAAATTTCTTTGAGGAGTTGCCACATTTTGTCGTGATCCACACAAAGGCTTTAGGGTAGTCAAAGAAGCAAAAGTAGATTTCCCTCCCCATGCCCTCTAGTATTCTTCATAATCAAGCAAATGCTGGCAATTTGGTCTCTAGTTCCTTTGACGCTTTAAAAGCCAGCCTGCTTTTCTGCTAATTCTTGGTTCATATATTGTTGAACCCTGACTTTTAGAATCTTAAACACAATCTTGCTTTCATATGAAATGAGTGTGATTGGTACTTCAAACATTCCTTTGTTTTGCCCTTCTTTGGGATATAAAATATTCTTTTCTAATACAGTGCCACTATTATGTTTTTCAAATTTGCTGGCATATTTGAGTACAGAACTTGCACATTTTCATCTTTTAGAGTTTTAAATAGCTCAGCTAAAATTCCACCACTTTTACTACCCTTATTGCTAACAAAGCTTCTAAGACTCACTTGACTTCATTCTTCTGAATGTCTGGCTTTAGATGAGTAACCACATACTTGTGTTTATTTGTGATTTGAGATCGTTTTGTATAGTTCTTTTGCCATCTCTTCTGCTTCTGTTAAATCTCTATTATTTTTCTCATGTCCATTTAAAATTAAACTTTACCTTTATATCTCTATTTTTTTTAAAAAAAGAGATCTCTTGTTTTTTCTGTTCTATGGTTTTCTTTCAATTCTTTATATTACTCATCTAAGTAAACCTTTTTTATTATTCCTTGCAATTTTATGGAATTCTGCATTCAATTAAGCATATGTTTTTCTTCCCCATTTTTTCCTTTCCTTTTCACCTCACCTATTTGTAAAGCCTTTTCAAAAAGGCATTTTGATATCTTGGTCTTTTTTTTTTTTACCCTTTGGAAAATTTTTTTGTTGCTGCCTCATACAATAATATGAATCTTTATTCATAGTGCTTCAGGCCTTCTCTCTCCTGGATCTAATCCCTTAAATCTATTTATCTCATCCACTTAATATTCATAAGGGATGTATAGATTTTTATCTGTATGGTCTAATGGTTTTCCTTAATTTCTTCAATTTAAGTCTGAATGCTATACATTCTCTCCTTATTTTTCAATTTTGAGGCCAACTCACTGCTAATTTACTATGTGTGTACAATACATACACAGATGCTTATGTGTACATACATGCATACATACTGCTATTAACTGATTTTCCTTATTCTTTGTTCTCCTTGATTTGAAGTAATCAAATTTTATATTATTTTATTTCTATATTAATTATTAAAATTATAACATCTTTCTCATTAATTAAATTTTTAAGTTGAAACTTTATTCCAGCTTCTTACATGTTGTTTCTAATGATAGTACTGGACAATAAGTGCTCTAGTTGTTTTAAGAATTTATAGTATATTCCCTTGTTGCCTTGCCCATGTGGAAGCCTAGATTTCTGAGTATATCTAATTGAAAGGTCCTTTTTCCCTTTAAAAATCTGCCAGTTTACTGTGTGGAGATGAAAAACCTCTTAATTGGATGCTAAGCCCAATGTGCATGTGCATACTCAGTACCTCATATAAATGCCAGTTACCACCTATTTTCTATCTCTTTTGCATTTATTCTTCCCTGCTCTTAGATAAGTGATTGTTGGAATTGGAACATTGAGTTCTGTCTTGTGGTTTTGATAATATCCTCTCAGCAATCATAGCCAGTAGCATCAATAGCCAAGTCCAATGAAGAGGAGCTACATGTTTGACCCATACAAACTATGAATCTCATGACATCTGACTCTGTGTCCCAAAAGCAAGGAAATCACTTGTTCATCAACTGTGCCTCAACTAAAAGTGAAGTTGAGGGTGAAGGATATACGGCAAGTTCACACTTTAGGCTTTAGACTACTCTCCTCAAGAACCATGTGGAGAGTGGGTTCATAGTTTTGGAAGTTTTTGAACTTGGGTTCTTTTTTACATTCTCTCTCTAAACAGTCCTTTTAAAGTGCTAATTGATATGGGGGAAACACACTAGATATGGGCTCATGAATAATATTACTAGAAGATATCCATGATCTCCTGAAAGTTGTGCCCAGGTTAGAAGTAGTTTTGTTCTGGGAATCCAACCAACCAATAAAAATATGTTTTAGATGAATGATCCCCTGAGCCTATACACTACATATTTATTTAATAAACTATAGAAACCTCTTTTCTCATAAATGCTTTCTGATTTTTCTTTGTGTGTCAATCTACTTTTTATAAACATTAGTGGCCTTCACTATACTATTTATTAACACCATAAAAGCTGTTCAATTTTCTTGTCCAAGCTAACATTGCCTTCTAAAGATTCAGTAAAAGTATCTACAGTTTCTGTGTGAGTGGTATTTGATATTTGTGTTACTTCTCTTTCTGTAGCCAAATATTTTTAGTCATTGAAAATGATCTGAGGACTAGAGCAAACCGGCATTAATATTATATACATTATGTATAGTATAATGCAAAGAGTGACTTGACAGGCTATGTCTAATAAGGAGAAAAACAATGGAACTCTAGTAATAGAAATAATAATAGTCAACTATGATAACAGTACATATATAACACTTAATATGTACATCAACAAGTACAAAGCAAGTTTATATATAATGCAATAATAGAATCTACATCTGGCTGCATGAGTAATCACTTCTCTTGTTTCTCCTGGAACATCATAGGTCTGTTTATAGGTGGAATGGTTTTAATTCTTGCTACATCTGTTAGTTGATAGCATAGACAAACTACCATCATTTCTAAACACTGTTGCTTTTCTCTTTATGCTATGAGACTCAGTCTAACCAAGAAAAACACTGTTTCTTGATTCAATCTTCTTTGTTGTCTGAACTGGGGTTTTCCTTAGTCTTATGTACAACTTGTGTTAATGTATGCAATATTTGCTTTACCTTTTTTTAGCTGTATGTTGCAGTTTCAATGATTCCTTTTAAGTACTTTAAATTGATTCATATCAAAATAATGTGAACAATTATTTCATATATTTTATTTTAATATCTAAACTTAAAATTGGAATAAATTGATTTCTTGTAAATATAGTCCTCTGTTTTTACCTTATTTTCTAATTTCTTCAGATTGAGACATCTTGAATTAAACTTTGCTAACTGGTTATGAAGTTTCTAAGACTCTTTGTATCACAAAGATCTTTAGCAAAACTCGGTTTACCTGCTTCACTTCTGAATAATTAGCTTAAGCTTCATATTATCATTTATATTTTGAAATTATTTCATTGGGCATTGCCTTCCTTTCCAACACAGTGATAATTCTCTTCTTGAGTATACTTGACCTTTGTGACCATCTAGTCCCCTGCTTCTTAACCTATGGTTCCTCGTCCCATCTGGGGTCTCATAACTGTATGTGGGGATTATGAAATTATTACTGCTTATCAGTAAATGCTTGATTTACATACCTATTTTATATCAGACATTTCCTATATGTGAGTGAAAAAATTTAAGAAGTCCTAATCTAGTCCAAACATGAATAGAAAATAATTTGATTTCGTTTGCTGCATCTTGATAATATTATACTTATATCAAAAATTTTTTTTGTCAAACAGTTGTCTTTACCATGATATAATGAATTAAAACATATGAAACACAGGTTTCATATTTGTTGTTTTTTAACTCCAAAAAATATTTGATTTCATATAGAAAAAAATATCATCTTAAAGGCTCTCTTCCAAAAAAGAATCTCTCAAGAAAATTTCTAAATTATACAATGTTATTAAATAATATAACAACAAAATCAGTCTTTTGTGCTGACCCTCTGATCACATTTCAAGGAAGGCATGAAACAGGACATTAAATGTTCCACTGGGATGGAGAAAATACATCCAGCATGAGTCCAAGACAAAAAAGAATGTCCTATAGATGATAAGGTTGCAGATATGGTCCTAGTTTCAGATTAAATTGTGCTGATTGCACCAATCCCCAGATTATTGCAAATCCTCCTGAATGAGATGCATATTATTTATATGGAGTTTGGTTTAAGTATTCACTCAAGAAAAATGAAAAGATAAAAAATGCTTTATTTTTCTAGATTATGCTTACATATTTATTTGAAAGGTAGATTCCTGAGGACATATGTATAAAACCCAGAAATTAGAAGAAAAAGTAGTGCAGAAAAAAATGGCAAATTTAAAAGTTTAATGGTCCCAAGCTTCTTCTTGAATAAAAGGTACAGAGCTAAAATGGCAGAGTGAAGGCATGGGTTATCCTGAGCTCTCCCAAATTTCTCTACAAATAACGTTAAAATAATTCCTCAAAATGAGTTCTAAAGTGGAAGAACCAACAAAAGAATGGGGTAAAACAATTTTCTAGTCCAAAACAACTTAGAAAATTCCTGAGGTGAGAGTGGAGCATACTCTAATGTAAGCTGTACCAACAAATCTTGGGAGCAACTGATCTGGCAGTGAAGGTGTCTGTAGTTCTCAGCCCACTTCTGGTAAGGGGATTGGATAATTGATCAGAAGATTACAGAGAGCTATTTCCTATCACTGATATAAATATTCTGTTGCATTGGCCATAAGCATTCTCAGGGCAAGGAGGAGACAGAATTCCAGAATACAAAAGAGTATTTGTTGCCACTCACAGACCTAAGCACAGGTCAGGAGGTCACTGACAAAACCTTTCCTTAGATCGTATCATACTGAAAGAACTGAAAGCTCTAGAACTTACTCTGAAAAATCTGCAGGTCAAAAAAACCTGGAAGCTAGGGATAGTACCACCTTCATCTCAGGAGCAGAGCTCAACTTTAACATAAAGCAAAAAGTCAAGAAATAGACTATAAAATGAACAAATAACCCCGTGTGTGTGTGTGTGTGTGTGTGTGTGTGTGTGTGTGTGTATCTATATCTATATCCTGTCCATTTTAAAATTACTATTGTAATGGGGAAGATCAAAATACAAACCCAGAAGACAACTAAATCAAAACTATTGCATCTAAAGCCTTCACAAAAAATATAAATTGGTCTCAGGTCCTGGAAGAGCTCAAAAAGTATTTCAAAATTAAATAAGAGAGAGATGAAAAATTCAGAAAAGAAACAAGTAATGCCAGAATTTCATGAAAAAGAGTCATTAGCTTGATAAAG
Source organism: Myrmecobius fasciatus (assembly GCA_023553655.1). Lineage (NCBI taxonomy): Eukaryota > Metazoa > Chordata > Mammalia > Dasyuromorphia > Myrmecobiidae > Myrmecobius > Myrmecobius fasciatus. Next base: position 230,196 of record JAJPUD010002322.1, read on the forward strand.
AAGGCACAAAAAAAGGCTGAAAAAATTATACCTTAAAAAATAGAATAGGTCAAATAGCAAATGATCTACAAAAAGTCACTGATAAGAACTCATAAAAAAAACTTAATAGACCAAATGGAAAAAAATGAACAAAAATTCACTGAAAAGAACTTATTGAAAAGCAAAAACAGCATGAAGTGAACAGAATTAGTAGAAAATTTTACACAGTAAAACCAATATTGTTCTATAAAGATACAATAATCTAAGACAATACCAAAGAACTAATGTTGAAACATGCTATCTGCTTCCAGAGAAAGAACTTATATGGTTTGGATACAGAGTGAAGCATGCTATTTTTCATTTTCTTTTATTTGAATCTTCTCCTGGTCATTGTAATGACCAATACAGAAATATTATACATTATTGCACATGTATATCCCATATTTGATTATTTAGCCTTTTAAAGAAAGGGAAAGGGAGGGAAGGAGAAATGAAGGGAATTTGGAACTCAAAACTCAGAAAAACTATAATGGTTTTAATGGTTTTAATGTGTAATTGGGAGAGAAAGTATATATAGATTTCTCTCTATATATATGTATATACATACAGATAGACATAATTTTTTAAATGAAAAAACATTTTAAAATATAATTATGATATATATGTTTAACTTTAAAAAATTTCCAGTAAATCTCTTTCACTTTAAAATAAAAAGCTAAATTGGCCAAATGGAAAAAAAAAAGTTTCCAAAAGCTCATTGAAGAAAATAATTCCTTAAAGATTAGAATTGGGTAAATGAAAGCTAATGACTTCATAAGACATCAAGAAATAATAAAACAAAATCAAATAATTCATCTGAAAAACAATTAGCCTAGAAAATATATCAAGAAGAGATAATTTAAGAATAATTGCACTATCTGAAAGGGATTATTTTTAAAAGAGCCTAGAAATCATCTTTCAGAAAATTATCAGGTAACACGATCCTGATATGCTCTAATCAGAGAATAAAATGTAAATGAACAGATCCCAAAATTATAACTCCTAGGAATACTATAACTAAATGCCAGAACTCCCTGGACAAGGTGAAATTATTGCAAGCAGCCAGAAAGAAACAATTCAAGTATTGTGAAGTTATAGTTAGGATAACATAAGATTTATTATCAAAACTTTTACATTAAATGATTGGAGGGTTTGGAATGATATTATGGATAATAAAAGAGGTAAGATTACAACCAAGAATTATCTACTCAACCAAATTCAAGGTAATCTATTAGGGTAAAAAATAGATATTTAATGAATTAAAGTACTTTCAAACATGTCCAGGGAAAATATCATAGCTGAATAGAAAATTTCACATTCAAATACAAAGTGCAAGATAAGCTTAGAAAGGAAAAAAAAAGAGAGAAATCATAAGGGATTCAATAAGATTAAACTGTTTACATTCCTACATGGGAAAATGATACTTGTAATTCCTAAGAACTACCAATATTAGGGTAATTAAGAGTATACATAGACAGAGAGCATAGATACAAGTTGACTGTGATGAAATGAAATAAAAGAAAACAAAATTATGATTTCTGAGAGAGGAATACACTAGGTGAAGAGTTAAGGAAGAGGTAAAATGGGATAAATTATCTCACATAAAAAGGCATAAAAGAGTGTTTACAGTAAAGGGGAATATTGGATTAGTGATTAACAAAATTTGAACTCCATTCTTATCAGAATTGATTCAATGAGAGAGCAGTATATACAGTTAGTTGGGATATAGAAATCTATCTTATTCTACAGGAAGGGATTCAGGTGAGGGAGGATGATGGAAGAAAGGGTGAATTAAGAAGCAAAATGCTTTTGAAGAGAGACAGGATGAAAGGAAGGGAGAGAGAGAGAGAGAGAGAGAGAGAGAGAGAGAGAG
>JAJPUD010002322.1:242152-316992 GCA_023553655.1 Myrmecobius fasciatus
ATGGGGGAGGGGGTCATCAAAAGCAAAGTACTGAGGAGGGGGGAAGGGAGAAAGGGGAAAGGAAAGGGGAAAACATAATGGGTAAATAAGATGGCAGGAAATAAAGAATTAGTTATTCTAACTGTGAATGTGAATGGGATGAACTCTTCCATAAAGCGGAAGCGGATATCAGACTGGAATAAAAACCAGAATCCCACAATATGTTGTCTACAAGAAACACATTTAAAACATAGTGACACATATAGAATGAAGGTAAACGGCTGGAGCAGAAAATATTATGCTTCAGGTGAACAAAAAAAAAAGCAGGGGTAGCAATCCTTATCTCAGATCAAGTAAAAGCCAAGATAGATCTAATCAAAAGAGATAAGGAAGAAAACTATATTTTATTAAAGGGTACCATAGATAATGTAGCAATATCTATACTAAATATATATGCACCAAGTGCAATAGCACACAAATTCCTAGGGGAGAAATTAAGAGAGATGCAAGAAGAAATAGACAGCCAAACGATACTAGTAGGGGATCTCAACCTTGCTCTCTCAGAATTAGATAAATCAAACCACAAAATAAACAAGAAAGAAACTAGGGAGATAAACCAATTGTTAGAAAAGTTAGGTATGACAGATCTATGGAGAAAGTTGAATGGAGACAGTAGAGAGTTTACTTTTTTCTCAGCAGTCCATGGAACATATACAAAAATTGACCATATATTAGGGCATAAAAACCTTAAAATCAAATGCAGAAAGGCAGAAATAGTAAATGCATCCTTTTCAGATCATGATGCAATAAAAATCACATGCAATATAAGTCCAGGAGAAAATAAACCAAAAGGTAATTGGAAATTAAATAATCTAATCCTGAAGAATGAATGGGTGAAAGAGCAAATCATAGACACAATCAATAATTTCATCCAGGAGAATGACAATAAGGAGACAACATAACAAAATTTGTGGGATACAGCCAAAGCGGTTATAAGGGGCAATTTTATATCTCTAGATGCTTACTTGCATAAAATAGAGAAAGAAAAGATCAATGAATTGGGCTTATTATTAAAAAACTAGAAAAAGAACAAATTAAAAACCCTCAATTAAATACCAAATTGGAAATTCTAAAAGTAAAAGGAGAAATTAATAAAATCAAAAGCAAGAAAACTATTGAGTTAATAAATAAAACTAAGACTTGGTTCTATGAAAAAACCAACAAAATAGATAAGCCTTTAGTTAATTTGATAAGAAAAAGGAAAGAGGAAAATCAAATTGTTAGTCTCAAGAATAAGGGAGAACTTTCCTCCAATGAAGAGGAAATTAGAGCAATAATTAGGAGTTACTTTGCCCAACTTTATGCCAGTAAGTTTGATAATCTAAATGAAATGGAGGAATATCTACAAAAAAATAGATTGCCCGGGTAAACAGAAGAGGATATAAATTATTTAAATAGCCCCATATCAGAAAAAGAAATAGAACAAACTATTAATCAACTCCCTAAGAAAAAATCTCCAGGGCCAGATGGATTTACATGTGAATTCTACCAAACATTCAAAAAACAATTGATTTCAATACTACACAAACTATTTGAGAAATTAGGGACAGAAGGTATACTGCCAGAATCCTTCTATGAGACCGATATGGTGCTGATAGCTAAACCAGGTAGGGTAAAAACAGAGAAAGAAAACTATAGACCAATTTCCCTAATGAATATTGATGCAAAAATTTTAAATAAGATATTAGCAATGAGATTACAGAAAGTCATCCCCAGGATAGTACACTATGACCAAGTAGGATTTATACCAGGGATGCAGGGCTGGTTCAATATTAGGAAAACTATCAGCATAATTAATTATATTAATAATGAAACTAACAAAAACCATATGATTATCTTAATAGATGCAGAAAAAGCCTTTGACAAAATCCAACACCCTTTCCTATTAAAAACACTAGAGAGTATAGGAATAAATGGGCTTTTCCTTAAAATGATCAGTAGCATCTATTTAAAACCATCAGCAAGCATCATATGTAATGGAGACAAACTAAAACCATTCCCCATAAGATCAGGAGTGAAACAAGGCTGCCCACTGTCACCATTACTATTTAATATTGTATTAGAAATGTTAGCTTTAGCAATAAGAGAAGAAAAAGAGATAAAAGGAATCAGAGTAGGTAATGAAGAAACCAAATTATCACTCTTTGCAGATGACATGATGGTATACTTAGAGAATCCTAGAGACTCAACTGAAAAACTACTAGAAACAATTCACAACTTTAGCAAAGTTGCAGGATTCAAAATTAATCCACATAAATCATCAGCATTCTTATATATTACCAACAAAGTTCAGCAGCAGGAGATACAAAAAGAAATTCCATTCCAAATAGCAGATGATAGGATAAAATATTTGGGAATCTATCTGCCAAGGAAAAGTCAGAAACTATACGAACTAAATTACAGAACACTTTCCACACAAATAAAATCAGACCTAATCAATTGGAAAAATATTAAGTGCTCATGGGTAGGCAGAGCAAACATAATAAAAATGACAATACTACCCAAACTAATCTACTTATTTAGTGCCATACCAATCAAACTCCCAAGAAATTATTTTACAGATCTAGAAAAAATAGTAGCAAAATTCATTTGAAGAACAAAAGGTCAAGGATTTCAAGGGGATTAATGAAAAAAAAGGCAGATGAAGGTGGCCTTGCTGTACCAGATCTAAAACTATATTATAAAGCAGCGGTCATCAAAACCGTTTCGTACTGGCTGAGAAATAGAGCAGTCGATCAGTGGCACAGGATAGGATATCAGGACAATCTAGGCAATAACCTTAACAATCTAGTATTAGATAAACCCAAAGACCCCAGCTTTTGGGATAAATACTCACTATTCAGCAAAAACTGCTGGGAAAATTGGAAACTAGTGAGGAAGAAATTAGGGCTTGACCCATACCTAACACCACATACCAAGGTAAGTCTAAATGGGTTCATGATCTAAATACAAAGAGGGACTTTGTAAGCAAGTTAGAGGAACATAATATAGTTTATCTCTCAGACCTGTGGAGATGGAATAAATTTATGTCCAAAGAAGACCTGGAACTCCTAATTGAACCCCAGATGTATAATTTTGATTATCTTAAGTTAAAAAGTTTCTGTACAAAAAAAAACAAATGCAGACAAGATTAGGAGGGAAGCATCAAATTGGGAAATCATCTTTACATTTAATGGTTCTGATAAAGGCCTCATTTCTAAAATTTATAGAGAATTGTCTCACATATATAAGAATTCAAGCCACTCTTCAATAGATAAGTGGTCAAGGGATATGAACAGACAATTTTCAGATGATGAAATTAAAACCATCTCTAGTCATATGAAAAGTTGCTCCAAATCACTATTGATCAGAGAAATGCAAATTAAGACAACTCTGAGATACCACTACACACCTGTCAGATTGGCTAAAATGACAGGAAAAGATAACAATGAATGTTGGAGGGGATGTGGGAAAACTGGGACACTAATACATTGTTGGTGGAACTGTGAACGGATCCAACCATTCTGGAGAGCAATTTGGAGCTATGCTCAAAAAGTTGTCAAACTGTGCATACCCTTTGACCCAGCAGTGTTTCTACTGGGCCTATATCCCAAAGAGATCTTAGAGGAGGGAAAGGGCCCCACATGTGTAAGAATGTTTGTGGCAGCCCTTTTTGTGGTGGCTAGAAACTGGAAACTGAAGGAATGCCCATCAATTGGAGAGTGGCTGAATAAATTATGGTATATGAATGTTATGGAATATTATTGTTCTGTAAGAAACGACCAGCAGGACGATTTCAGAGAGGCCTGGAAAGACTTGCATGAACTGATTCTGAGTGAAACTAGCAGAACCAGGAGATCATCATACACAGCAACAACAGTATTACATGATGATCAATTCTTATGGACATGGCTCTCTGCAACAAAGAATTGTCTCAAACCAGTTCCAATTGTTCACTGAAGAAAACCATATGCACCCAGAGAGAGGCAAATGAAATATGGACCACAACGTAACATTTTCATGATCTCTATTGACATTTGTTTGCATTGTGTTGCCTTTCTCTGATTCTTTTTTTTTCTTGTAGATAGGATTTTTCTTGCATAACTTCTCAAGCATTTCAACATTATTAACATGTAGTGGACTTCCTGCCATCTAGGGGAGGGGAGGGGACTGGGGGTAAAATTTGTAATGGAAAGCTTTGTAAAGATCAATGCTGGGGAACTACCCATACATATGTTATACCAATAAAAAGCTTTAATAAAAAAAAAACAATTTACTATGTCCATGGAACTATAAAACTGTATATTCCTTTTGTGCTAGCCATAACACTACTAGGTTTGTATTCCAAAGAGATCAAAAAGAAGGAAAGCAATTGAGGTGTGCAAAAATATTTATAATAGCTCTTTTAGTGGAGGCAGAAAATTGGAAATTGAGGGGATGACCATCTATTAATGAATGGCTAAAGAAGTGTTATATGACTGTGATAGAATTATATTGTTCTATAAGAAATAATGAGCAGGAAGTGCTCAGAATAACATGGAAATGCTTACATGAATTGATTCAACATGAGTGAAACTAGAGAACATTGTAAACAGTAGCAGCAATATTTTATGATAATCAACTGTGAATGATTTAGCTATTCTCAACAAGACAATTATTTAAAATAATTCTTAAGAACTTTTGCTGAAAAAATGCTATGCACCACCAGAGAGAAAACTGATAAAGTTTGAATGCAGATCAAAGAATACTTTAAAAAAAACTTTATTTTTCTTGGTCTGTGCTTTTTTTCACAACATATCTAATACATTAATGTAATGTGTAATTGTACATGGATAACATATATCTTCTTGCTTATCTTCTCAATGAGGAGGAAAAGGTAAGGAGGGAGGGGCAGAAAGAATTTGAAATTCTAAATTTTTAAAAAGTGAATGTAAAAATTGTTGTAACATAAAGTTGTAAAAATAAAATAAATTTTGAAAATTTTTTTGATAAAACCAAATTTTCCTACATATGCCTATTGTTCACAAAACATTCCCATTGCTCAGAAACTAAAACTGAGTCTACCCCAAGGAACACTTGAGATGTGAATCTTACTGATATAAACAAACTGGAACATAGTGCATATAAATAGGTATCCAGAACTGGTTTAAAGAATATCAGTAAATAATTAAATAGAAAAAACAGATTAGACCTTCTGGAAATTTCAATGTTCCTTTAATGATCTCCTTAAGTGTATTTATTTCTTTAAGGTAGATTTATTGTCTACTTTTAACTGTGTCTATGCAGGCACAATAATAAATATAATAGAATAAAATAGTACTTTCAAAATCATACATTTTATTGAAATCAGGAGTCCCCATATACAATGTCAATATTCCATGTTTGTTGCATGACACTACATTCTGTAGATAATTTTAAAAATGAGCTCTCATTGAAACAGCTAGATGGTGCAGTGGATAGAGTACCAGCCCTGAAGTCAGGAGGACCTGAGTTTAAATTTGGCCTCAGACACTTAACACTTCCTAGCTGTGTGACCCTGCTCAAGTCATTAACCCCAATTGTCTGGGAACGGGAGAGGGGGAAAGCTCTCACACAAGGGAAAATGGTACACATGAATAGGTTACAAATATATGACAAATAAGGAATTTCAAAGAAGAAATAGAATAAAACTTTTATCAAAGAAATATATGATCAAAAAGATGAATTGATCATATGATGAAAACAAGGGGATATTGTATAAATAGTAATGGCTATCCCAATTGATCCATTAATTCACTTTCAATATCAGGAGAAAAAAGGAGGACTCTTAGTCTATTTAGTGGTCTGAATATAATAAACTAATAAGCAGACATGAACAGAAGTTTCACAAAATATTCAGTTATGGACTGGTTGCAGTTTTCATTGTTGGAAAACAACTTCCAAACTAGTGAAATCATAGATTCATTTGAGTTTTTAAGGGACTATACAGTCTTTTGGATAAAGCACTGAACCTGGGGATAGGAAGACCTGATTTTAAATCTGATCTTACATATTTACTAACTTTGAAACCCTGTACCAGCCACTCAATCTCCTATTTGCAAAATTGCTATAATAATAGCACTTGCCTCCACAGGTTATTGGGAGGATGAAATGGGATAATATTTATAAATAATTTCTCAAACTTAAAGCACTAAATAAATGCTAGTCATTATTAATTTTAATTCTAGTGAAAAGTGATAATATTTTAAGTAAGATATGTATATTTTAGTATTGGATTTCTGGAAATAATAAAGGAGTTATTCTAATGCTCAAAATTTCAGGCTGGACAAGTAGGAAAAACATTTTGATAAATTAGGACTCCCAAGTATCCTTCAAATAGGCTGATATGTGACACCTGCTGAATTGATTGGTTTTTTTTTTTTTTTGTTTCTTTGTTTTTCCTGCAACACATGCGTTTGCCAGTTTATTGAATGTATACCTCACAAACTACATTTCCAAGAATTCCCTCAAGGTGAACAATACAGTGAGTAGAGTGTGGACTTTTATGAATATGTCTAGTTCATTACTCTAATTATTTTCAGCAGTGGAAAGTGGTTCTACTTTATTACCCAAGTGAGAGTTATTATTGTCTTTCTGATAATTGCATTTGTGGTATTTATTTCAGTTTTTTTTAAAAGAAACTTTTAGGGATATTTAAGCATTTAGGGTTTCTTTTGTGTTGATTTCTGATTAATTTGATTGTAATTAAAATAATGAATTGGTAGGCTTGAAAATAAAATCATTTTTAAAAATCCAAGAAAACATTTAGTCTGGCAATAGAAGAGTTTACTTAATTGACCCTTCAACAAGTCTTAAATTCAATCCTGAAATTCAGACATTGATATTATTCTCATTTTCCCAAACAGAACTGAGAAAGGATTTTCAATTTAATAATATTAATTATAATATCATATAATTACATGATATAATATTAATTATAATATTAAAAAACTTTTCTCAATTTAAGCACCTCTAATTGTTTGTAGTAAAAAGGCAGATTAGAAATTGAAGGTAGTAGAAATTTTCCTTTCTGTATAAATACAAGGCAATTGAAAAATTTGCAACATTTCCTGTGATTGTTAACTTCTATTTGGATCAAATGTACTTGATGCTGATGACATCGTCATCACAAAAGAAGATGATTCACAAACCTTATTCAGAACTTTGGGGGTAGCAGTAATTCATTCTCCCACTAAGTTCATCAAGTAGAGTAAGTGCCTTCTGGGACATCACATTTCAGTGGCAAATTATAAACCATCAGCCATCATTTAAAGGAAGCTACATATTTGTAAAGGGTTCTTTGTAGATTTTTTTTTCCCATCCTATACAAATAGTATAGAATATAATTGTCTCTGCTTAGATTTCTTCATGTAAATAGTCCTTCCTGACTCAAAATTCTTCATGGACTACTTATTATCTCCCAAATAAAATATAAAAATTTTCATTTAGGCATATGATGACTTCCACAATCTGATTCCTATGTTTCCAGTCTTGTTTCATACAGCTAGGTACTGTCTATGCCGTCAGACCAGCCAGATGAATATTTTCCATATATGACTTTATTTCCTGCTTCTAGGCCTTTTCATAAATGGTTTCCCATGTTTGATATGCACACCCTTTTTACATTTGCTTTTTGGAATTTCTAGCTACTTTTAAGATAACTTCTGGAGTCAACTTTTAGATCAGGCCTTTCCTTATCCTCCCAGTAGTTAAAACCTTTTCATACTTGAAATGACTTTTTATTACTTTGTTTAATCATTTGCTCCTAACATAAAGCAAGCACAAGAAAACACTTCCTCTCAGCACTTCAGAGTCAAAGCCTCCCTTGTCTTATAGTAATCTCTGAAGAGAATGGGCTCAGGCTTAGCATTCTTTCTACATATCATTGATTTCAACAGATTTGTGCCCAAAGTCAGCATTCCTGAAGAATGAGTCCTCTTCTCATTTCAAAAACCACTGACCTAAGTATCAAAGTATCAAAATCAAGTACTACATGATTGTTTGGACATCAAACCTGAGATGGCTACAAAACCCAACATGGATTTAACTCAGATGCCCAGACTCCTGTATTCCTCACTCTCCTGACTTTTTGAAACTCAAAAGATTATAAACTCCAGATTAATCTTTTTTTTCTTTAAATGAAAGAACATGTGAAATAGGTAAAGACCTGAGGCTTATATTCCTGAAGCCATAAATTGATCTAAGGAGAGAACAAAAACTACCTTTCTCCTTATAGTATTGTCTCTGTTCAAATGATTTCAGCAAAGAAGGTAAACCTTAGAACAGAGGTTCAACCAAGAGAGAGACTGAGGACAACTAAAGCTTTTGGAAGCTATAATTCTATAGTTCTAGTTCTACAAAGAGACAAGAGATCACCATTCACCAAATATTTTTCAATGTAAAACAATTATACCATGTATAACATTTTTGAAAATCTCTCCAAGAATCTTTTACTTCATGACATAATGAATCCCAGAAGTAGACTCTGCACCTCCTAGAATAGCATGAGCACATTGATGCATTCTGTGCAGTCTCATGAAGACTGGGCTTCTTGGCTAGCCCCCCCCCCCCATTACATAAGTGTTCAACAAATGTTTGTGAAATTAATGGATAAATTAATGAATACATTTGAAATGGGGGTTTCATACATATAATGACATCAGCTTGCTATGATGATATCTCTACATGAAGAATGCTAGGGAGCTTCTTCTTAGAGAATCATGATGATGTACAAGTAAAGTACCTTAAAGAAATAGACTAAGGTGTAGTGTAGACATTTTGTAATTTAGCTAACTATATGACTGATTGGCAACAGAAGTATTTAAAGGGTCTGACACCTTTATATATAGTTTTTTGGTCTCATCATTGAAGAGTTTGAGAACTAGTGAAAGGATAGAAGCCTCTGAAGGCTCCTAAATATCCTGCTATTTCAAAGCCTGAGTTTCACATATAGCACAGCATTGATGACCTCAGGAGATAGGAATGACATTTTAGGAGTGACCTTCAGTAACTCAGCACCATAGTAGCTGAGGTGTAGACTTCCCCAGAAATTGGGCTGAATGTGAACGTGAACTTGGTGGAAACAATGCTATGTAAGCAATGATCTAACCTTTGTTCTGAATCTCTCCTATTTACCCCATCCCAGAATGAGATCCCATATGGAAGTCAGATTCCTTTCCCTGTACAGATCCACTACAATAAGAAAAAAGTGGGAAAGAAAAAAATACAACATTATTGCTGTGACTTTGAAGTAAATATTCTTTTGCAAAATCTATTCTAACTTCAGGTAGTTAAATAGAATTGGAGGTACTATTCAATCCCCTAATAAACAGGGAAAAACACAATAAAGAGGACTTGAGCCAAGGCAGGAAAATAAAGATACCTATAACCTCACTCTGAATCCTTAGAACCCTGAGGGGGAGTGGGGAATGTAATAAGCCTAATCCTGAATGAATATTTTTCATGTGTCTGTTTATGTGTGTATATATTCACATGTGTCTGTGTGGTAGGTGTGTATGTACCCACACTTATGTATACATATATGTATGTTATATATATATATATATACAAATATTTATACATATATGTATATTTCTGTTCTCAAAAGCACGTTCATAATTCAGTTTGTTCTCATCAGATTTCCCCTCCCTCCTCCAAAAAGGTACTTAGTTAATACAAAAGGAAAAAATAACCATCTGCTTACTAATGATGAAAGCCTTTCAAACTTACGGATTCAATCCTATAAAAATGAACAGCTATAGTGACAACTGCCTTAGCATAAGATTATGGCAACTTCTCTAAATGATTTCTTAATTAAGACTATCTTACATTTGCATGGCCCTTTTCAGTTATGCTTTCTCATTAAATCCACATAATAATCCTGTGAAGTAGTCAGGGCAGATATCAGCTAACTGACTTTTTGGATGAATTATCTGATACTGAGATAAAAAGTCACATAGATCGTGTAACTGGCACAGAGCCAGCTAGAAACCATGTGCCCTAAGCCTTATTCTTCCTGAGCTGTATTCTGCTGCTTTTCTTGGGTTTTTGTTTTAGAACTCATACCCATTGTTTTTATTGCTATTGTTAACTAAGGGTATAGCAAAAAAATTTTCACATCATAGAATTTATTCATATTTCTAACTCATGAGCATTTTTATTAATATACTTGCATTTAACTTAATCCATATTTGAATACAACAAATCTTATATCTCTTTTCATTATTTTGTTTTTTGTTCAGTTGTTTCCTATTCTCTCTGATCATTTTTGACAAAGATATAAAATGTTTTATCATTGGCTCCTCCAGTGGATTAAGGCAAATAGAACTTAAGTGACTGGCTTAGGGTCATTCAGCAAGTGAATGTTTGAGACTGGATTTGAATTCAAGTCTTGATGACTCCAAGTCCAGAATTCTATCCATTATTCCAATGGTTTGCCTCATCATCTTGATTACATGTTTTCTTTTATTACAAATACTTAAGTATTTACTTATTTATTGATGGAAGAGAAGGGAGCCAATTCAAAGATGTTTCTTTTTCATCGATTTAGTCTGTCCACAAGTAATTTTATTAAGTACTTACTATGTACCATGAATGCACTGGACTGAGCATCGGGATACAAAGAATGGGAAAGACATCGTACCTTTGTCTAAAGGTAAATGAAAGTAAAACTATCTATGATTTCAATACTTCAAAAAGTCCTATAGCTTTTTGGTAGTATTAGAACCTGTTTCTGTAAGTAGTATTTCTTTTTGTTTCCAATTTCCTTTAAGTTGTCACCCTTCTCTTTTATCTAAAACACAATAACATTTTAAACTGATGCTGTTTTGCTAGCAGTAGCCAGAATGTGTGTGTGTATACATATATACATAGGTATATTTATATTATACAACATATTTCCAAACCAGATCATTAAAAACATAAAAATACTGCTGAAAAATTGCTTTCAAATTATAAAGATACTAACTTTTTTAAAAAAGGTAGATTAGTTTTGCTTTGAAATGCTTCACAATTTCCTTGGGTTTTTATATTTAAGAGGGGGGAAAAAGCTGTCATATCACACTATCTGAATAAAATTGCCACATCAGTTTAATGTAAATTGGAGGTAAATCACTAACAAATAAATTAAATAGGCATGATCTAAATATTGAGAATTGGCAGACATCACAGTCTATTGTAGCCAAGCCAGATTCCTTTCCCTGTACAAAAAATGTTATGTTGTTCTTGTTAAGCAGTCATCCATCTAAGTGACTTCAAGGCCCTTAAGACCTGAATAGTCTCAGCTCATCTATCAGCATCGTGCATTCAGTCAGATCCACTACAAGAAGAAAAGAGTGGGTTAGCAGAAAACACAACATTCAATCACATGTATTCAACAAATATTTGTTAGTTGCCTGCTATGTGTAGAACGTCATGGTAAGGACCAGGGAAAGATAGAGAGCTTAGGTACATCACTATGGCCTTTTCTTCTAGAGTTTACATTTTATTAAGAGAAAATATAAAATAGATAACTGTGATAAATAACATTAAGAACACTGGGATCTTGAAACTCTAAATGCCCAATAAAGAGATGGAGTTGATATGCAGATTAACATATGTATGCACATATATATATGTATATATACACACATAATATATAATTTGTTTACATAAATATTTTCATATATGACTATATGGTGGATATTTCAGATTTATATGTCTATATCTACATATACATAACACGTAACATATATGCTGATTTAGATTGGTCTTATGTCAATTTTATTCTAATTAATAATTTTCCTTAATATAATTAACTCCCAGACATGGAATAAGGGACTTTTATGGAACAGAGCAATAAATACAAGTTAGAAAATAAAATTTTGAGTTTTATTCTTTGTCCATTTTTTGAAATACAGTGTGATTCACTTGAATCCCTTACATTTTGCCATTTTCTAGTTCACAAAATGTAATGATTTCTTTAAATCATTTTTTACAAAAGAAATGTTATCAGAGTACTACAAAAATGTTTAGTTGACTATCCATTCTTAAGTGGATAGTTAAGTCAATTTTTTCATTTATGCTTCTTAGTTAAGAAACTCTGAAATGTTTCCAGAGTTGGATAAAATAAGTACAGTGTCATCTCTGTCATTTATACACAGAAACATCTGGAAGAAGGATCTCACCATTTTTAGGGAATGGCTATTTGACTTGGAAACTCTGCTGGATCTCTTCCATGATCTTTCTATCTCCAACTCATACATTAAAATAAATCAAGATTGAAATATCTAAACATAGGTAAGGATAATTCCACATTAACCAAGTTAGAAACCCATGTGCTAATGTGAATATACTTCTTATATACAAAGTATATTATTCATGATAAACATAAATGATATAATTATTTTAATGTGCATACATATATACATGTACACTCACATATATGTGCAGGCATATATCTTTGCATATATGATGAATTGTTTACGTGTGTATATGTCATATACAGAGGGGCGTGTTTTATTCAGATTGATATATGTATATATATACATAAATATTCAGTTTGATATATTCATATTTCTATATGTATATACATAACTATAAAGTACGTGTTGGTCTAGATTGGGAATATAACTTGTATACATACACACACACACACACACACATATATATGTCATTTGAGATCCCAAGAGTCTCCATTCTCTATTGAACAAAGGTGTCAATGAACATGCCTGATGAACATACACCTTTCCGTGTTGTGATTTGCCTTATATGAATGATTAAATGGTCCTGAAATAATCCCTATTGTTATCTTTCAATATATCAATGTAATATTGATGTGAATGATTCCAGTTCTCTGAACCATACCATACAGTTGGATGGGCAACCTATAAAGTTCATTCATTCATGTATAGGTTGGACATACATTGCAAACAGACAAAGAATGAACGATAAAAGAGGAGGATGGGTTGCATTACCTTTGAAAAACTGTAAGCTTTTTTTTTAATAATCCCAAACTTCTCTTAGAGATAAAGATTATTTTGAATATTAATCTTTTTTGATGTTGGTACATGTCAATAAGATATTGAACACTATATTTTTCAAAGAACTTTTTAAAAAGTACTACTCAGGGAAGTGGAAAGATATGATGGGTGTAATTAGGTTGTAACATTACAAATAGAGAATTATGAAGAAGTAGAGGAAAGAGTGTTAATAATCAAAGAAATGTATAAATAAAATGATGAATTTGTTATATGGCTAGAATGAAAGTTAATGAACAGACAGTATTCTCAAAATATCAAGAGAAAATGGGGAAGGCTTCTAGCACATTAGAATGAATATAAAAATGGAAGGACATGGAAAGTAGAATAGGATGACCAAGCATAGATGGGTTGCAGTCTACATCCTTGGTTCAATATACTTTCTGTGGCGTTATAGATTGAATGCCAAATATAAAAGATGTAACAACAACTTTAATGTAAAACAATTCATGTAGTTGTACATATATGTAATGATATATGATGCAATAATAGCAAAACAATAAATCCAAAGGAGAAGTGAAAGAATTTAGGCATTAGACAAGAAATAATCATTTGATTGAATTAAATTTTTTGTTAGGTGATGCACAGGGTAACATCATCAAACTAATTATCTCAATTAATTACCTTTTTATATCAGTCATTATCAAATTCCCTTCCATTCCACTCCCCCAAATCAAAACCTCCTTTGTAATAAAAAAATTAGACAAAAATGACAAATATAGTGATAACATCTGACTATACAGGTATGTGGTATCCTGAATTTTTCACCAACATTGAAATAAAGTATATTCCTTTAATCTGTGTTTAATTTTCAGTTCGTTTATTAGTATTTATATCAAACATGATTTCAAATCATCATTAATAACTTGTCACTCTGAGGAGTCTTACAGGTATGTGCAAATGTGTGTGTATACTCAATTGCCTTTGCATTTTGCATATCAGTCAAGTCAATAAACATTTGTTAAATGCATTCTATACTCCAGGCACCATGATAGGTGCTGGAAAAACATATACAAATAAAAAAGAAATATAGTCCCTGCCAGGAGATAGCTCATATTCTTGGTGTATCATAAAAATTAAGGGAGGAAAGAAAGAGGAGACAAAGGTACCCACTGTAGAAGACTGTTAGATGAGGTCCTATGGAGAGAGTTAGGAGAGATTTCTGGAGTGGAATAAGAACATTGGTTAATCTGGGATTCTTTCTTAAAATGAAGAGTTTTGAGGAAACTGGTCAATCAGAAAGAGAGGTTGTAGGTCTGGAGTATATTTCCAATGTGAGAAATAAAAAAAGGATATAATGAACTTTCAGTATAAAAAATTTTTGTGGCATGGGCCAAGAAAGTTCTGTGAAGATGAGTTAGTACTGTATTCAGAAGGTGAATAGAGACAATATTTTTATCATTGTATTTCATGGCAGATTTTCTCTCCCACTAGATTCTACCTATGAAGTTAGATAGCTCCCTGATTAAAGTGTTAGGTCTGTAAACAGGAAAAAAAAAAGAAAAATAAGGAAAAAGTATGCTTATATTTGTATTTAGACTATGAATTCTTTCTTTGGAGAGAGATAACATTTTTCAACATGAGCTTTTTAAAATCATTATAGATCATTGTATTGCTGAGAATTATTAAGTTATTCACAGTTGATCATCATACAATATTACTGTTACCGTATACAGTGTTCTATGCCTGGATTAAGTATTAAAATCATATTTGTGTCATAGAAAAAATTAATAAGACTCCTTTACCTATTAAAATATTTCCTCCTCTGTTAATCTAAGCAAGTCGTATTTTTGAAAATGTTCATATATTTAATTTAGATTGTTAGACTTATTGACATATAACTGCTTTGATTTCCTCTTTATTGGTGGTACATTCAACCTTTTCATTTTTAATACTGGCAATTTTGGTTTCCTTTTTCCTTTTTAAAATTAAAATTAAACAATGGTTTTATATATTCTATTTTTTCCTATATACCTAACTTCTAGTTTTATTTATTAGTTCAATGTTTTCTTACTTTCAATTTTATTGATCTCTTTTTTGATTTTTAGGATTTCTAATTTGGTGTTTAATTGAGAATTTTTAATTTGTTCTAGTTGTTTTTAATTGCACACCCAATTCATTGATTTCCTAGTTCTCTTTTTAACTGATTCAAACATTTAGAGTTTTATTTTCTACTATGCACTGTTTTAGTTTTCTCCCACAAATTTTGGTATTCTGTGTCACTGTCATTCTCTTGAATGAAATTATTGTTTCTACACAGTTTTCTCCGACCCACTCATTTTTTTTATCGTACTGTGGTTTGAAAAGTATGCATTCATATATTTGTTTGCTTACATTTAGTGTGTTTAAAGTTTTCATTTCCTAACACCTCATCAATTTTTGTGAAAGTGAAATGTATAGCTGAAAAAAAGGTATTCCCATTCAATTTTTTCCAGAGCTCTAGAATATTCAAATTTTCTAAAATTAGTTTAACCTTCTTAATATATTTCTTATTTATTTTATGATTAGATTATCTAGTTTTGAGAGAAAAAATTGAGGTTTCCCACCAGCATAGTTTTACTGCCTATTTCTTCCCATAACTTATTTAATTTTTCCTTTAGATATTTGGATGCTATACCATTTGGTGTATATGTTTAGAGTTTAAATTACTTCCTTGCCTGTGGCACAATTTAACAAAATGTAGTTTGATTTAATTATCTCTTTAAATTAACCTCATTTTTGCTTTTGCCTTGTCTAAGATCATGATCACTAACATTGCCTTTTTATATTTTTGCTGAAGCATAATAGATTCTGCTCATTTCTTATTTTAACTTTGTATTTTTCTAGTTCAAATTCTAGTAAGCAACATATTTTGTATTCTATTTTCTATTCATTCTGCTATTCATTTCCATTATCTGTGTGAATTTATCCAATGCATATTTATAATTATGATTACTAACTGCATTTTTCTCCATTCTATTTTCTTTTGTTTAATCTTCTCCTCTATTTTTAAACACTGTCCCTCAAAAGAATTTTTATTGCTAATCAAATTTGCCCTGAATCTTCTCTTATCACTGCCTCCTTTCTTTTATTTCCTTTCTATGTCTGTGTTGGGTTAGACAGAGTTCAATACCTAACTGAATTTTTATATGTATACTTCCCTCTTTAAAGCTGTTCAGATGAAAGAGAGATTCGAGCATTACCCACTCACCTCCACTATCCTCTCCATTGTAAAAGCTCATCTTTTTCTCCTTCTTTATTAAAATGTGAAATACTTTTTCTATTCTTTCTCTCTGTTCCCTCTTCTTCCAGTGCATTCCTGTCTTTCCTTATTATTTATTTATTTTTGAGATCATGCCAACACAATTATCTTACATATATGCTCTCTCTGTATATTGACTCCTTCTGATTACCCAATAAACATACAGTCCTTAGGAGTTACATGTATTATCTTCCCATAGATGGAAGCAAATAATACCAAATTATTAAATCCTTCTGATTGCTCTTTCATATATGCCTTTTTATGCTTCTTTTGATCCTTGTTTTTTTTTTTTTTTGTCAGATTTTCTATTCATCTCTGTTCTTTTCAACAGGAATGCTTGAAAGTCTTTTGTTTCATTAAATATCCATTACCCCCACACACGCCAAAAGAGGACACATAATTTTTCTGGGTAGGTTATTCTTGTAATCATAACTCCTTCAACTTTCAGAATACCATTTTCTAAACTCTCCACTCTTTATTGGAAGTTGATAAGTCTTGGGTTATCTGGGCTGCGGCTCCAAATTATTTGAATAGTTTCTTTCTGATGGTTTTTAGTACTTTCTCTTTGACTTAGAAGCTCTAGAATTTCAATGAAATTTTCATTTTGTGATCTTTTTCAGGTGATCAGAGGATTATTTTAATTTCTATTTTGTCCTTTGCTTTAAATATATTGGAAAATTTTCCTTTATAATTTCTTGAAATGTGATGTCTAGATGAAAAGATGCTCTAAATCATTATTGATCAGAGAAATGTAAATTAAGATAACTCTAAGGTACCACTACACACCTTTCAGATTGACAAAAATGACAGGAAAAGATAATGATGAATGTTGGAGGGGATATGGGAAAACTGGGACACTAATGCATTGTTGTTGGAATTGTGAACAGATTCAACTATTCTGAAGAGCAATTTGGAACTATGCCCAAAGGACTATGAAATTGTACATACCCTTTGATCTAGCAGTGTTTCTATTAAGCTTGTTTCATAAAGAGATCATAAAGGAGGGAAAGAGACCCATATGTGCAAAAATGTTTGTGGCAGCCCTTTTGTAGTGGCAAGAAACTGGAAGCTGAGTGGATGCCCATCAATTGGAGAATGGCTGAACAAGTGATAATATATGAATATTATGGAATATTATTGTTCTATAAGAAATTATCAGCATGATGATTTTAGAGAAGACTGAAGAAACTCACATGAATTGATGCTAAGTGAATAAAAAGAACCAGGACATCATTATATGCAGCAACTGCAAGATTATACAATGATCAATCCTGATGGACATGGCTGTTGCCAATAATGAGGTGATTCAGACCAGTTCCAGTGGTCTTGTGATGAAGAAAGCCATCTGCACCCAGAGAAAGGATAGTAGAAACTGAATGTGGACCACAATATAGTATTTTCACTCTTTTTTGTTGTTGCTTGCTCGCATTTTATTTTCTTTCTCATTTTTTTTTCTTTGGATCTGATTTTTCTTGTGCAGCATGATATTTGTGGAACTATATAGAGAAGAATTGCACATGCTTAACATATATTGGATCAGTTGCTGACTGGAGGAGGAAGAAAGGTCAGGAAAAAAGAATAGAACACACAGTTTTATAGGGGTGAATATCAAAAATTATCCATGCATATATTTTGAAAATAAAAAAGCTATAATTTAAACAAAAGAAATATAATATCTAGGATCTTTTTTATCATGGCTTTGAGGTAGTCCAATAATTCTTAAAATATCACTCCTCAATCTGTTTTTCTACATCAGTTGTTTTTCCAAAGAGATCGTTCATATTTTCCTCTTCTTTTTTTCTTATTTTGAGTTTTTTTTTTTTTTTGTTCCTTGATGTCCCTTGGAGTCATGTAGCATGGTGCAAATTTTTATGGATTTTTTTTTCTCCAGTGAGTTTTTAAACCCATTTTACCTATTTTAAATGTTATTTTCTTCAGTATTTATTTAAAAAAATTTTTTTCCAAGTTATTAATTCTCTTTTCATACTTTTCTTACATTATTTTCATTTCTTTTCCTAATTTTCTCTACCATGTATTTAATTTTTAAAAGACACTTTTCTTTCTTCTTTTTTTAAAATTTTTACCTCTGCAATGAATTCTTAATGTGCTTTTGTTCAATCTTTATTTTTCTGAGGCTTTGATGGTAGCTGTTTTCATGTCATTGTCTTCTGAGTTTGTATCTTGATCTTCCCTGTCATCATAATAGCTTTTTATGATCAAATTCTTTGTTGTTATTGTTTGTTAATTTTTCCAGTCTGTTTTTTGATTTTATGTTAAATTTGGACTCTTATCTCAGGAGGAGACTTGCCCAGGGTCACATAGCATCTGAGACCACATTTGAACTCAGGTCCTCCTGACTTTAGGGCTGGTACTCTATCCACTGCGCCACCTAGCTGCCCCCCTTTATTATCTTTCTTACAAGTTGTTTAATACCCTTACTATTTGGGCTGAGAGGTCCCAAAGCTGTTGCTATTACTGTCATAGCCACCTTCAAGACCCACAGCTAGTGTTGCCGTACCCTATACTCCAGGTTAGCCTAGTGTCAGCTACTTTTTCCAACTTCCTCAGTTGTCTTGGACTGGAAAGTATTTTACCCTGACCTTTTTTTGGTTATGCTAATACAGAATTCTACTTGAGTCATTATTTTAAATTGCTTATAAGGGAATGGTAGAAGTACTTTCTCTACTATGCCATCTTGGCTCTGCCCTGATTCCACTAGCTCTTTAGTAATAAATTTTAGTTTTGTTTATTGTAGTTCATGTAGCTCCATGGTCTATAAGCTCCCTTTAAATGGAGACTTTGCAAAGAGATCTTTGTCCCACTTTCTAATCCTTTAATAAGAGAGAAAGATTATAGTGAAGGATCTGAAAAAGTAACCTATAGTCACAAATTTGGTCAGGAAACTCAAAACTTCCCACCCACAGTATATTGGCCAGTTTTTTTTTTTTTTCTATAAGCTCAATTGTGCCCCTTTTCCTTGTATGAGGAGAATTTCCCAATATTTCCTCACCCACAAAGATATTGATTTATTAGAGAAAGTGATTTTTGTTACTGGAATATTTCTTTCTATCTTTATATCCTTATCCTGATTGCCACTTACACATTTTGCCCATAAATATTTTCTTTGTTTTCTTATTGTATTTTACTAAAAGTATTTTGAAAATAAAAAAATAAGGGGCAGCTAGGTGGCGCGGTGGATAGAGCACCAGCCCTGAAATCAGGAGGACCTGAGTTCAAATCTGATCTCAGATGCTTAACATTCCCTAGCTGTGTGACCCTGGGCAAGTCACTTAACCCCAATTGCCTCAGAAAAAAAAAAAAAAAAAACAAAAAACTGAAACAATCCTTTACTTATATAATCCCAGGTTGTTTTTAGATTCATGAAAACATTCATTTTATTTCTTAGTCTAGTCTTTTATTTCTTTCTAACCTTATATATTCTTCCTCTGATGAGTTTGCCAATTGAGTATCATACATACCTCTGGGTTCTTTTGAAAGAATGAATGAAATTCTTTCCTTTTTCTGAACATCAATTTTTAAAAAATAATTATTAGGTTCAGCTTTGTAGGATGTTTTATTCTGAAAGTGCAACTTAATCTTTGCTTTTCAGAATTTCATGTTCCAATATTTCCTTTGATGTTGCAATTCTAAAATTGTATTCTGATCTTCCTTTGTTAGTAAACTTGGTATTCTGTAGAGTCTTTATAATTAAAGACTTGGATATAAGGTATGGTCTTAAGAAAGAAATCTAGCCAGTAAATCCCAAGATATCTTGGGAGGTTTCAGAAATTAAAAAATGTATTTTTTAATACAGAGGAGCTAGTTGGCACAGTGGATAGAGCACCAGCCCTGAAGTCAGGAGGACCTGAGTTCAAATCTGGTCTCAGACACTTAACATTCCCTAGCTGCGTGACCCTGGGCAAGTCACTTAATCCCAATTGCCTCAGGTAAAAAAAAATTTAAAATGTATTACTATGGTCAGAGTACTTGCCAGTAAGGATATGATAGTTTGTGTAGAAAGAAAGAAAAATAGGAAAGAAGGAAGAAGGAAGGAAGCAAGGTAAGAAAGGAAAGAAAGAAGAAAGGAAGGTAAGAAAGGATGGAAGGAAAGAAGAAGGAAGGGAGGAAAGAAGGAAGGAAAGAAAGAAAGAAAAAGGAAGGGAAAGTGAAAAGAAAAAGGAAAAGAAAGACAGAAAAAGCTGTCAGTACACTTATAATGGTAGATTTCTTTCTTTTCTTTCCCTTCCCTCTGTCCACTTAGGTTATTATATATTTACTTGTGGGTGTTCTACCCAAGGCAATGTACATTTTGATTGCTGAAAATTCACATATCTTGGGACTTACTGGCAAATTTCTATCTAAAGGACCATGCCTTAAACTCAAATCACTCTGGCCCTTATTTATTGGCTAACAACAAGACCTAGCCAAAGTCCAAATGGTCATTGGTTAGACTCTGATTGACTTGGTGCCTATAAATAGCAGTTGCTTCTGATTTGGCCAGAAATTCTGAGGGTCTTCCCCTCCCAGATTAGATTATGAATAGATATTGTTTGAATCATACTGAGACCTCTTAAAGACATTAGCATAAAAAGACCAAGGTCTTAATTGTTTGTTTTTCTGAAAGCATTCCTTTTAACACATTAGCATTATAATATAGTCATATACTATAATTTGTTCAGCAATTCTGCAATTTATAGACACTCTGTTGGTCACAAAAGTTTCTATGGTGCCAGTGGTTGTTGTTTCTACAAAAAGAACTGTTATAAATAATTTTGTACATATATAGGTTCTTTTTTTCTTTTTTTTTGGTCTTATTGTAATATAGACCTAGTACTGGCATTGTTGGATCAAAATATATTTACAATTTAGTCACTTTAAAAAATTGTTTTATTTAAAAAGCAAAAAGAAAAAAAAAAAGAAAAACATAAAAGGAATGCAAAACAAAATTAAACAAAGAGAACATTATCATGTACCTAATAGAACATCAGGGAGATTCCAAAATATATAACAACAAATTACCAGTTCAAGACACACACATACATATATATTAATAGTGGAAATTATATTCATGATTGTCCATTTCCTCTTTATTTCTTTTTAAATTGTTCTTTTGTTCTTTGCTGCACAACTTTTTTTTTACTTTATTCTTTTCCCCCCTTTCATCACCTCCACCTCTAAGCATCCTATAGTTAAGAAAAGATATATTTATGTATATAAATGTATATATGTACATATACATATAGACACACACCCCTCTCCTTCCCCTTCTCCCTCCCCCCCACCTACACACATATATCTTTCCTATTCTTTGCTTTAATTCTGCTCCTTAACTTACCTTGCTATTACTTAACCTCTTGCTCCAACTCATGAATCCTTGCACCTCATTTGTATAACATGGTTACTATTTTTACCTTAACTCTATCCCAGTCTTTCTTTTTAGCTACCCTATTGCTGATAGGCTTTTTTTTTAATTAAGTTAGGGTTTGGTTGATAAAAAGTCCTGAAAATCTACAAGTTTGTTGAATGTTCATTTTTTCTCATTCAATATTATAAATGATTTTGCTAGATATGATATTTTTGGCCACAGTCCTAGTTCTTTTGATTGTCAGTAGATATGTTTCCAGGACCTCTTTTATTATGTTTCTTGCAAAATTTTCTCTTTGATTTGGGGATTTTGAAATTTAGCAATAATATTCTTGTTTATTTTCTACAAAGGATCTCTTTGAGGTGGTGATTGGTGAATTTTTTCTATTTTTACTTTACATCTCATGTTCTATCCCTCCAGGACAATTTTTCTTGGATTATTTCCTACATTATTGTGTCAAGGTTCTCTTTTTGGTCACAGCTTTCTGGCAGTCCCATTTTTCTTGTATTTTCTCTTCTTGATCTGTTCTCCAGATCTATCATTTTTCTTATAAAATGTTTGGCATTCTGTTCTATTTTCTCATTCTTTATAATCAGCTTTGTTATTTCTTTGTCTCTCATAGCTTCACTGACTTTCCTTTGCCCAATTCTAATTTTCAAAGAATTATTTTCATCTTTGAAAATCTGTACCTTTTTTTCTAGTTTGTTTTTTTCATAATCTTCCTATTTTGTCTTAGATATTTTTATTAATTTTTAGTTTTTCCTCGATGTCTCTCATTTAGCTTTTATATTCTTTTTTAAGTTCTAGAAATTCTCTCTGGGCAGGGAGCTATTTCACATTACTCTTTGGGGTAGAAGATTTTTTTTTACTAAAGTGTTCTCCTCTGAAGATGAACCCCTGGTCTTCCCTGTTTCCACAATATGTTTCAATGGTGGGGCTTTCTTCTTTGACAGTTCATTTTTTTTAAATAATAAGAGGTATTAGTGTAAGGACTTATAATTGTGAGTGGATGGGGCCTCAAGCTTCCCTTCAGTTCTCCACTCTGATCTGGAACCCCAAACCAGGAGCTCCCCCTTCCTGCAAATGCTCGAAGACAGCACCTTCCCTGTCCCACAGCCTCTCCATTCTCTGAACTCTTCACTTAAATCTTTTATTTTCAACCATTCTAGAAGGTTTTAGATTTACTCAGTTTTAATTTCTAAGGGTGTTATAAGAATTACAGAATTGTTTTTTTTTTCCTTCCTTAGATTCTTTTTACTTGAGTCTTTCACTAAAGAACATTTGTTCATTGTATTAGATATTTTACTAATTATATTTTTGTCATATTTGCTCCTTTGTGAGCTTTTATCAGACATTATCAATCTCTTTGTTGTTTTCTTCATGATTTCCTTGTTATATTAGTGTTTCTTATTTTCAATTCATTATTTGCAGCAGATCCAGTGCTGTTGTTCTATACCTTCCACCCCTCTGGATTCTCATTCTCTTCTTTCCAAAACATAGGACTTAAGAAATATTGGTGCTCTTTAAGGAGTGAGGGAAAACAAAACCAAATAAATCGGCAACAACAATAAGAAAATGTTACATCTTTATTCCAGGGAGACTGAGAAACTACTGAAAATTGTCTAATTGTTTGCCTTTTCAAACATTATTCTCCTGAGTTTCATCTTCTTTTCAACTTGAAAGCAAGTTGTTTACACTTGCTTGGCCTTAGTTTTTTAACTGTAACTTGGGTATAATAATACCATTTACCTCATAGGATTGTCATGAGGATCGAGGTAAATATGTACATAGTTTTGCAAAGTTTAAAGTGCTAGGTAAATGTTAATTGTTATTATGATTACTATTATTTTGAGTGTGGTCAATATTTCAGAAGGGAGCTTTGTTTGAAAATTGAGATTGTTAGCAGAAAGTTTCCCCTTCCCCATTTCACATCACTTTTATAGCTTCTGAAACTTTCTCCTTCACTGATCTCTCAGTTATCCTTCCTCTTTGCCAAAGCAAACCCCTTTACATAAGTGGTCCTTTTCCTTCCCATCTCTCCCATCTTGTCGCTATTATCTTCATTTTTCAAAACTTATGTACAACTTCTCCCTATTACCTGCTTCCCTGCTGCTTATAGATACTCCCATGTCTCTTTCATCCTCTAAAGACCCTCACTTGATCCATCCATCCCTGCTATTATCTTATCTCTTCTTCCTCTCTGACTAAATTTCTTAAGAAAGCTACCTCCAATAAATACTTCATTTCCATTTGTTTCACTTCTAAACTCTTAGCAGCATGGTTTCTGACCTCATTCAACTGAAACTGCTCACTCCAAGGTTAACAATAATCTCTTAATTGTCAAATCTAACAAACTTTTTCAATCCTCATTCTTTCTGACTTCCTGGTGTACTTTGACAATGTTAATCATCCTTTCTTTTCTCAGTTGACTTTGCAAAGAATTCAGTTTTAGAATGTCAATGCATGGCAGCAAGAATGGGAGATTACTTTCTTCTCACATCTTTTTTTTTTAATAATTCCCTTTTGTCTTGGTCAGGTCTATTTTGGAAAACAAGGGGAATGTCCAATACAAAATGGGGAGCATCTGACCTTTGTGGATCTGACATGCATTCTCAATAAGAATTCAACTTTACTCCCATACATTCAACATGTGATATAAGAACAATGCTAAGAAAAGAAATGGGGCAATCAGGCCTTTTCCTAAACCCAAGGTCATCCCAGGCACAACTATAAGGGCAACAGTGGATCTGACTATGAGGATAAGAATGCGTCCTTATTCTTCAGATCATCAACAATTCCATCTAGTATGATGTAGGGAGAAACAAAACAAAGCAAAAATGAAAGGAAGGTCTTCAGTTTGTGAAAATTCTGTTTCACTTTTTTTTTTATAAACAGGAACAATGAAGATCTTTGGGCTCTCTTAGGTGCTTTAGTCTAGGAGTATTGTGGTCTCAGAAAGGGGGAGCCCTTTAGTTTCTTCCTGCTTTCATCCAAAGAAGGGAGAAATAGCTTACATCTCTGCAGTTTCTCAATTGCTTATCATTCTCTATAGATGCACAGAATTCAGCTCATGTGTCCAATATCATCTTGTTCCTCCAGATCTATTCCATCATTACATTAATATTGGCCAATTCCCTGTTAAGCTTCTAGATCACAACCCCTCTGCCCTCTTCCTAAACCTCCTTGAATTTCCAATCTTTGATAGGGTCCTGATACCTCCAGGGACACTTCCTCCTAGAAGAGACTGGCATTCACTGTTAACAATGTCAAGGATATTCATGTAGATATTATAAGCATGAAGGTTCTTTCTGACATGCATGTACCAAAGTAGCTCACCGGAGAACTAATGGACATGCCAGTAAATGGAGAGGTTCTATCTAGGAGGGCCTCTGACATCCTTGGGAGGCTCTGTAGTACAGGGCTTGAGAAAACAAACATGGTCTTTCCCAGAGCTATTCTCTTCAGGTTCTTGAAGGACTAACTGTTTTGACTCCTTCACAGATTCTTCTCTAGGAAGTAGGTTGTGTGGCAGATGGAAAGAAGTACTTAAGTTAAAGGGAATATTACTTGAATGATAGTACAATGTTGGAGGCATGGATCTGATCTTCAATGTGCCTATATGCAAACTGAGGATAATAACACTTTTCCTTTAGCCTGGTTATGAAGATCAATTAAAATAATGTATAGAAAACTATTTGCAGTACTTTATACAAATATACATATGAATCATTATTATTATACTATGTAATGAAGGGGTTGAACTAGATGTCATCTTTTTCATTCCAGTTCTAAATTTATGATTGTTTCAATCTAGTGACCTCTATGTCTTAGTGTCATTCTTCAATCCTGTTCCCAAATTACTTCTTATCATTCCTTTGTCTATAGTATCCATTTCCCTAAATTAAATTATTTTTTCTATCCCTTCTTCAATAATATAAGGTTGAACATGTGAATCAATCATTTTCTAGTAGTTTTTCCGATAGTGATAACTAATAATTTGATCACTTCATAATCATAGTAACCAAATCATCAAATCAACTGGACTTAGATTCAATAGATTGCTATTTAATCAGCCTGGCAACAGTTGATTCAAGTATGACATGAAATCATGATTTCACTCTTAATCAGGATCTCATGAGAAATATCACATTCAAATTAAGAATAGAATTTAGACTAAAAATAATGAGATAACTTATAAAAATGCAATGGCTTTGTATAAGGTTTTATTCTTTACTGTATCTCTCCACTGAAAGAAAATTTAATAGGCATGTTTTTGTTTATTAAAATTTCTATAAATAGAAAATCCCATAATCTTTAATTGCTGCAAAATATGATGGTTCAAACTTAACACTTCATATTTGTTCTCTATTTTGGGAAAAAAAAACTATATGTATTTTTAAAGGCATTTCTGTTTGAAACAAAAACTGAGAATGAAAAGTGGGCTTACAAAATGTACTTTGACTTCATCTTTTTTTTAAGCACCTTTAATACTTGATCCTTGCTAATTCTCTTATAATCTCACCCTTTAATGTATATATTTTACAAAACAATTTGGAGAAATTATGTGCAAAAAGATAACCCTGGAATTTTAAACTAACCTCCTCACCTTCAGAAAGAATGACCTGTATACTATGCACGAAGAAACAAGGCTACATAATGAATATTTAAAATTATTTGTAATAGTTTAAGATTTAAGAATCAATGAATTGTCATCAATATTGTATCACCATATTGTCCCATAACTATGCTTAGTTATGACTTGTTGATGAGGTAATATTATACATTTTAACAAATCCCAACAATTTAAAAGACATACTCTTAAAAGCATGCTTAGCTTTAATTCATGTTTGAATCATAACATTATAAAATAAATTTATGTAAAGGCACACTTTTAATAAAAGAAATAGAACATTTATTTAAACAGCTTTGTTTTAGCAAAATCAAGTTTTTCTAATTCAATTTTTTGAAAATAATTTTTTCTTTTTCAAATAATGAAATGCTGTTTGGTTTTAGGAAACATGCTTAAACAAAACAAAACTATTTCATGAAACAGTATGAAACTGCACATGAGCATGTGTATTTATTTTTAAAATATATGTTTCTTGACATTTAACTTGAGATGTAAGCAGCTAAGTTCAATTCTTTTGACAGTACACTTCATAATGATGGAAAAATACATTCCTTTCTCAGGACAAATGTCATCAAGATTAACAGTTAACAGTTTCCTAAAACCATGTTCTTTAATTTTATACAATCAAAAATTATAGGAAAAATGATAGATTAAGAATATAATTTATTGTACATTAGTGAAACAAATTATTACTTGGAGAATATCTTGTGAAGAGTCCTTGAGATATCAAAATATCATGTTAAAATTTTTTAAATATTTGTTTTGTAGAATGTGGTTTAAACTTTGCTTTATTCATATTCATTGAAAGCAATTTCACCTTTATGTATTTAATAGCTAGCAGCAATGAAGCAGTTTATAAACTGGAAGTCTCTCATGAAAGACATTTACCCTTCTGGCTGGTCTTCATTTTGTTCTTCATCCTCCTCTTCTTCTTCTGCTTAAAAAAAATCATGGGTAAGAAGGTTGATTTCAGAAAAGCCTAGAAACTGATCTGAGTGAAGTAAGCAGAACCAAGAGAACATTGTACACAGTAACAACAGCTCATCTGTGATGGTCTTGGCTTTTCTTAGAAATGTGGTGAATTAATTCCAATAGATTTGGGATGGAAAGTGCTTTCCACATTCAGAGAGAAAACTATGGAGATTGAATGTGGATCAAAGGATAGTATTTTCACCTTTTGTTGTTGATATCATTTGCTTGCATTTTTTTTTCTTTCTCATGTTTTTTTCCCTTTTGATCTGATTTTTCTTGCACAGCATGACAAATATGGAAATATGTTTAAAATTGCACATATTTAAGCTAAATCAGATTGCTTGTCTTCTTTTGGCTGTGTGGGATGGGTAGGGAGATGCCAGGAAAGAAAGAAAAAAAATTGGGGACATAATGTTTTGCAGAGGTGAATGTTGAAAGCATGTATTTGGAAAACTAAAATGCTATTGAAAAAAATCATGGTTATGTATGATGAAATAAATCTAGAAACATTCTAGACAAGTGGCAAAAGTCTCTTCTTTCCTTTTGAAACCAAAATAAAATTTAAAAAATTGTAATTAGTGTGAGTGTTGGCATAATAGCGGACCACAAAAATGACAAAAAGTCAGGTTTGTTAGTGTTATATTTGTAAATCAACCCATTTTAAAAAATGATTCAATAGATAAATGAGTGATCTGGAATAGACATGGCTTGACTTTATTCTTTTGCATAGCAAATTCCATGTAAATACTTGAAGCACTAATGCAATCAGCATATCTAACTAACCATTGAAGTTCAATAGAGTTAATGGGACTTGCTGGGGAATCAGAAGCAAACTGTATGTTGTATTTTACATATGTGTAACATTAGCTTCAATGACCTCTACCATAGAGATAATTGGTACACTCACATATCTTTAAGAGGAGAAAGAAATTTGGGAGACTGGTAGTCTTTCTAGAGACACTATTAACTATGATTACTGGTAAAAAACTAAAAAGACAGAAAGGACTAATAGAACTTCTTTCCTGAGAGAAATGCTTTAAATTTATCTTGCAAAGAATCATTATGAAGAGCATTAGTGAAAAAAGGATTTAATTGGCATCATGAGAGCTTCTGATAGCAGAATTGAGAAAAAAAATAATGAATAACAATGATTAGTGGTAATTCTGGATGTGAATTTTCTTACAGCTATTACGTTGTACTTAATTATTAATGTCTTTATTTCATTGTTTATTTACTAGTAATAAACTATACGTCCAGTAATCATGATGTTTATTTAAGCATAGGATCTTAGGGTATTGATACAGAGAAGATGAGCAAAATCATGCAGTAAAATATTTCTCCATTTTATTTAACAAATAATATTTTGTTAACTGAGGTAAGGGCTCAGAATTCATTAATTAGAGAGAGATTTCAATTTTAATAATTAATGAGATGTCAAAAATAGACTTTTAATCTTGGATGAGAATGATAAAGAAATGAACCAAATAATAAATGGAGATTATGATTTCTTTTAGTTATCTAGTTGTATACTTATAATTCATTGTTTGTCATAGGGTTTTTTTTTTTTTTTTGTAGTCAGCATTTGGTAGGAAGAGGCCAAGTCAGGGGGAATAAGCTTGAAATTATTTTCTTCCACTTAAAAGAGTTGTCAGGAGAGTGAATTTTTGTCCTAAACTAGAAAAATGATATCCTGAAAACATTAGGACTTGTAAGCCAATTGTGCTCTGAAAACTTCAATTTTTATGGGGGAGGCAGATTGATATTCTCACTTGATATTCTGAGGAGAATAGAGAATCTAGCTTCATGTTCCCTTATCCTGTTCTCCTCAAGGAAGAAATAGTCTTCCATGAAGAGGGCCTATACCAGAAATAAACATTAAGGCTGCCATCCTATATGTTTAGACATACCATATGGACATACAAAACCTATGTTGTTAGCAGACTTACATAATTGCTTCCTTTGATCTAGTAATTCAGTAATTAAAGTCTTGTCTTATTCTCCTGTAGCCATATATTTGCACTATAATTCAGTTCTCTAGTAATGGGGTTCTCTGTTGGCAAGGATAGTTCCTCCTTAAATTTAGGAACTCCAAACTCCTTGTAACTAGGCCTCTTATACTTGGCGCCAGACTTGTCTGAAGAGCCTAACTTGTTTACACCTCCATAAATTACATTCAGTTTATGGTTATCTTGATTTCTTTTCAGGTTCCCTACTTGGATAGATATCACAAATCTTCCAAATATCTTGGACCTTTGACTGACAGTACTTGTATAGTACTTGTCCTTTCCTTACCAAACTAATCTCACAGAAGTATTTTTAAATTTCTGTAAGTCCATCCCTTAAACAATAAATATTCCTAATCTCGTCACTTTATTCTGAACATCTGTTTTTTTCCACATCATGGATTTTCTTTGACATTAAATCCTTCCCTTCCCTGTTCTATTCTTCTCCTGCTCCTGGAACCACAGTCCTGATGGGGGCTAAGCTAAGTTTAGCAGTTCCTTTGCTTGACTAATAATTGGTTTTGCCAATGAAGAACTTGATCTTTGATTATCCATATTCTAGATAATAAAATAGTAATAATATTGATAATGATAATAATATCAATAATAATATAGAGCAGCTAACATGTATATACTACTATAAATCTGCAAAGTACTTTCCCTCATAATAGCCTTGGAACACAGGTGATATGAATAGCTTCATTTTAAAGATTAGGAAACAAACTGGAAGAAGTAAATGACTAATCCAGGATCATACAACTAATTAAGTTGTTTGAGGAAAGATTTGAATTTATAGCTTCCTGAACCCAAATTCAGAAGTCTATCCTTTGCATGAGCAAGTTTCCTCTATTTTAAATGTCTAAAAACAGTGCTCTCTACATCCCCTCCTGCTGTCAACTTTTGGTCAAAGATTATGAACTCATCAGTGCTAGAGAGGCTCTTCACTTTTGTAGTTTAACTCTATAAAACAGCTTGTTAGTCCCAGTTCTGAAAATTCAGTGAATCCTGTCCATCTCTTAGAATAGTTCCCTTTAACTGTCCAAGAGCTTATCTTTTCAATAAAGTAATGGTGGTAACTTTATTGTTCTTATGGATGCCCTTTATCCAATCACAGAAGACTCATCAGACTCCTGAGCAGATCTGTTATCTATAGCCTTACCATACTTCATGATTTGCTTGTGCTTCCCTGGTTCACTTCATAGATCCCAGTTGTGAAGACAAAAGACCAGGACAAGTGGCAATTCTTCATAGTTTTTGTACATATATTGACTTTTGCAGTAGTTTATTTTTTTTGGTAAAATGAGTTCCTTCTTTCTTTTAAATATAATAATATACTTTGATAAAATAAGTACATGTCAATATTTTAAAATGATGTATGAAGACTAAATAGTGACAAAAGAAAACCTATTTTTAAAGAGACCATTAAGAGTCTAAAGCATGAATTTTATACTATATCAGAACTAAATTGAGTTTCTTTGGTCACACATATCTGTATTCTTAATAGAAGACAATGGGGAAATTACATCTAATATGTAACTATTTGCTTTATGTGTCTTCCCCTCTGCCCCAGTAGACATGATTTACTTAAAGAGAGGTAAAGCTCTATAGTAAAATGTCATTTTGTTTATTGCTTTCTTTGATGATATATGCTATTTTAATTTATAGTTTCTGCAATGAAATGCATGAAAAGAAGCGCTAACATCCCAGTGACCTTAAATATGCCTACAAGAAATAAACATCATGGAAGCGTGGAGTGAGGTAGGATGATAGAACAGGCATCTATATTGGGATAGAATAATAGGAACCATTCAGCAGGCAGATTTAATATGAAAGAGAAAAGTAAAGAAGGATAAGCTAAGTCTGCACAAGGTTAAGACTTGCCCCCTTTTCATAATAAACATTAATAATAAAAATCCCACCTGTAGGCCAAATCATCCATTCTGAATGTGGTTGGTATAACACTCAGCCATTACCTCTGATGCTGTCTTGGATAAGATATGAATAGCTAATTTAATCATATTTTTATCAGCAAAACATTCAAAGTGTGAAAAATTTAGGGTATTCAGCAAAAAAAAGGGATGCTTTTACATTTTTTAAAAAACAAAAGAAAAAGTATTATATATGTGCTTACATATATACATATGCACACATTTATGTGTGGTTATATACATATACATGTATACATATACAAGTGTGAATATATGTGTATATATATATCTATATCTATATATATATCATCAATAGAAAAACAGGCAGATATGGTAGGATATGAGAAAGCATAATTGTATGCTTTGATATTTATGATGAAAGACCTGAGCTGAAAGAAAAATGACAAAAATGCTATCTTAGCCCTTTATGAAACAAAGAAAACCTGAAGGTCGCGCAATAGTAATTTTCATCATTCCTTCCAAAGCCTTAGCAAGCTTTGAAAATTCATATGTAATGGCAGCTAGATTTTCTAAGTGAAAATGCTTTGAAATCATCTTGGGATACATAGTTTATAAAAGAAACCTTCATTTTTTCAACCATAAAGAAAGTGAAGTTATATTAAAGAGCATTGAATTGAATCCATTTAAAATTATTGTATTGTCTTAGGTGCACAAAATCTTGCAATGTCTGATTATTGCTTTTTATTATTTAAAAAAAAAAGAAACATTTCATTTAAAAATCAAGTCCCATTCTCTCCAAGTGAGATTTATTTGTTTCACAAATATAAAGTATACTCACTTAAATATACAGAAAACAATATTTGTTTACACATAGATTTATCATCATAGAAGTATAGCTCAAGTATCTTGAGAAGCATTTGAATTTTAAAAAGTTTCATGAGAAGGTGCTCAAAATGTATAAATGTCATTTTGTTCTATGCAAAGTGTATTGAGAAAGGATTCTAAAATATTTTTAAAAGGATGCTCAATGTTCACCTTACTTTAACTGATTTTCAAAAGAGCTGGTAATTTTTACTTACTAGAAAATTGCTGCTGCTTTTTTTTTAGATTTGTATATTTACACTGCAAAATATGGTGATCTTTTCCCTTAGCCTACTAAAGCTAGAATTTAGTTGCCCTATGCCTCCCAACCTTGTGTTGTCCAATTAGAGCAAAATGCAAATAAAGAGAGCTCATGGAACAAATGATCTAATTAACTGGGAAAGCTCAATCTGAATGTCTGACTAAAACAATGCTTCACTTAGATAAAGTCTCAACTTTCTTGTTCTTTTTTTACCTCATTCTCAGTATATGCTTGGCTTTCCCTTGTTCATTCTCTCAGCAGGAACATTTGCTCTTTGTCTTTCTTTGTCTGGAGTTCATACAGAATTACATAGAAAGTGAAAATAAATCAGTAATTTATTTGATTTCTTTACTACTATTCTATCAGATTTCCCCAACAGAAATTGATGTTATATAGAACAAAAATGGATAATTTAAATATATATTTTGGTGGGAACACAAGGAAAATTTGTAGGGAAAGGGAAATCACTTGCCCAAAGACTGCCCAAACATCTGGACAGTATATTGACTTTCCTGAAACATCTGTTTTCTCTGGTCCATTTTTCTCATGTAAGTGGCATGCTTAATCCTTAGTTTTCT
Source organism: Myrmecobius fasciatus (assembly GCA_023553655.1). Classification (NCBI taxonomy): domain Eukaryota; kingdom Metazoa; phylum Chordata; class Mammalia; order Dasyuromorphia; family Myrmecobiidae; genus Myrmecobius; species Myrmecobius fasciatus. The sequence goes on from JAJPUD010002322.1 coordinate 275,006, forward strand.
AAAAGTTCTTTCCCTCTACTCTTATATGGAGTTTTTATTGTTTAGTTTTTGTGATAGTTTCTTTCCAAAGGTACTTAATTTTTTAAAGAAAAGTTTCAAATAGAGTTTAAATTCACCTGAGGCATCATCTGGATGGAAATGCAGAAACAGATATACTTAGTAAGGCATTGAAAGCCACTTACTTCAGATTAAGTAACTGTCCACCAATAAAAATAATTTCAAAATTGTCCAGTAGAGAAACATTTGTCCTATAGTATTAGGAATCAAGCAGGAAACTAAATCTTTAAATTCACTTCAGTGACTCTGGCATTTAGTAACCCTAAAGGAAATATTTCTGAGGCCAGCTCTACACAATGACAAAACAAGTCGATTAGATCAATTCAGTTAAACTACTGGTCATTTCAGTGAAAAAAAAATCAATCAAGTCAGTTAGCTAAGGTTGTGACTACATGGTAACTCAAAAATATTTTGGAAATTGAAGGGGGAAAAAGTGATTTTGCACTTGTTTAGGAGGTATGAGATGTTTTTGTCATTAAGATGCCTAAATCAGATTGATCAGTTTTACCCTCAGACAGGTTTTTGTTCTTATTTCTTATTAGTCTAGTAACTGAGTTTTGGAAAAGCAATTGACAACTATATAAATATAGTCATTTAACTTAAACTGCTTGGATCATTCCTTAGGCTTCACATCTGCCTCAAAACCCAGAAAAGAAGCATCCCCCAATTTTAAATCCAGCTTATATTTCCAGACTAATTTCAGCTGACTCTCCTTTAAACACCCTCCATTCCAGTCAAACTTAATGCCCTTGATTTTGCCACTATTTGACATTCCATCTTCTGCCTCCATGCTTTTCAATTGACCAACCAATCAACCAATCAACAAATATTTGTGAAGGTCCACTATGTGCCGAAAATTCTCCCAGTTGTTGGGACACAAAGATAAAAAAAAAAATTAAGCAAATTCTACTCTCACAGAGCTTAGCTTCCACAATCTACACAGCCTTTCTTTCCCTCAAGTCTGAAATGCTTACTCTTCTCACCTCTATCTCTTAGAATTTTTAATGTCCCTTAAGGTTCAGCTCAAACAGCATCTCCTATTGTATAGGAAATTTTCTCTTCACCCTACTAGGTAATGGTGAATCTCTTCCCTCCCCCTCCTTGTCCCCCAGCCTTCAGTATAAATACTCAAGTATCTATGTTTACACAGCTATCCTCCATTGTAGAATATAAACCTACTGAGGAAAAACCTGTTTTATTTTTTTTTCTTTGAATTCTTTACTTTTAGGATCATACCTGACAGTAAACACTAAAACTGAATTGAACGTTTTTTTACATAATCATCTACCCACAGCAATGTTTCCTTGCCATGAGAATAGTCTTTGTTTATGTGGCAAATGCAATCCCACAAAGTTTTTGCTTTCTCTTGGTAGTGCCTACATTTATTGTTTGGTCAAAGAGTTGATCTAATATTGAACTATTGGTTATACTAACTAACAATGATAATAGCTAGTATTTATCTTACACAAGGTTTGTAAAGGTAAATGCTATCTCATTTGATGTTCACAGCTACTTGGGAAAGCAGATGCTGACATTATTTCACTTTACCGATGACGTAAGTAAGCCTAAGAGAATTTCAGTGACTCCCAGTTACACAGGTAATAAGTGCCTCAGGCAGGATTTGAAGTAACAGAAGTTATCATAGACAGGAGCCAAACATATGTCATTTATATAAGGAATTCCCAAATGCAGAGGCTCCCTCTACCAATGCATTCACCAGATTCTCGACAACTTGCAGTCTCCAAAAGGTTACTTAGAGCACTGAATGGTTATGATTTGATCTTATCAATGTCCCTTATAAAATCTGACCTTACAAATGAACCAAATACAGTTATGATCTAACCAGTGTTGAGAACAAGAAGACTATCTGGAACATTATCCCTCTCTTAATGTACCCTTTTTATTTTTTTGGGGGGTGGTGTTGGGGCTTTCATATCAGGCTGTATGCTTTTATTGAATTTAGAATACAACAAAATCTTGCTCCTCCTCTTCTACCTGTGCCTAGAATAAGATCTTGGAGATAAATATAACTTGATAAATGTTTGTCAAACTGATTTGAATCATAGTCAAACAACTGTTGAATATGTCTGACTTTATTATATATTTAAGATGTATTCTTTACTTTTCTTTATGCCAGATTAATATTTATGATATTTCATATTCCAAATTGTCTCCTTTTCATTTAAAATTCTTTCCTAAGCCTTCTCGGCTAAGTTTTCCAGTAAGTGAAGTTAAACCATGATGATCTCTTTCCCTCTCAAAAGCCAACATCAGTTTTGAATGAGAAGTGAATATCAGAATATGCATACACTGGTATTTTATCCTGCTGTGGGCATTTTCTATCCTGCTCCCACCATATTTATTCTTTCATTCAGCATTGTTGTGACTTCTTTAATCAAAACATCTTTCCCTGGAAGCTGTTCACACACACACACACACACACAAACACACATACTCACACACATATGCATACATATATATGTGTGCATATTTGTGTGTATATATGTCATCTTTTCCATTGGACTTTAAGGTTCTTGGGGACAGGTATAATTTTACTTTTGTACCTTTGTACTTTGCTTAGCACTGCTTAATAGATGCTGTTTCATATGCTCATTAATTCACTTATTTACTGATTTACTTCTTTATCTCTATAATGTTATAAAGTTATACTTTCACATTTTCACTTTTCTGGAACATAAATACGTATCATAATTATAGTGATCAACATTTATGTAACATTTTATAAAATTCTTCTTATCTGTTTTTTTTACTTGAATCTCAAAATACATCTAATGAAATAGGGTCTAGAGCTTTATTTTCCTTATCTTATAAATAAATAATCTGAGTCTCAGAAAGGTTTCATTGTGTCCATTGTTCTATAACTAGGAATTGTAAGATTTGAACCACAATCTTCCTGATTCAAATCCAGCACTCTATTCATTTTAGCATAGTATGTCTTATTTAATAACAATTTTAATTATTGAAATAAAGTTCTAATAGATAATATTACTGGTTTGCTGCCTCTATGACCAGCTAGCATTTCTTTCTTCTATGGAAAGTGATTTCATTCTTAACCTTAGCTAATCCCATACACATACACAGATACACACACACACACCTCAAGGGGTTCTAATAGGGGAATTGACATAGAAATAACTATATGCAAACATGATTTACAAACTATAAAAGAAAGATTATCTCAGAGTAATGTCATTGAGTGCTGAGTGGGGAGGTAAAGAAAGACATCTCATCAAAGTTGAAATTTGAACTGAGAATGGAGATGAGTAGAGAGACAATTCTAAGCATGAAAAGAGCTACTTAAAAAGAAGAGTTAGGAAATGGCATGTCCTGTGTGAAGAACACCAAGTAGACCAGTGTTGCTGAATAATGCCATTCATGAAAGAAAATAAAGCATAAGAAGATGACAAAGGTAGGAAGATCTAGATGGTAAAGGACTTAAATGTCAAAGAGATGATTTTATATTTATTCTGATGCTTAATAAGAAGCCATTGGAGTTTATTAAGGAGAGGATGCTGACATGATCAAAACTATGTTGTAGAAAAATTACTTTGAGGGCAGCTAAGTGGTGCAGTGGATAGAGCACCAGCCCTGAAGTCAGGAGGACCTGAGTTCAAATCTGTTCTCAGACACTTAACATTCCCTAGCTGTGTGACCCTGGGCAAGTCACTTAATCTCAATTACCTCAGCAAAAAAAAAAAAAAGAAAGAAAAAAAAATTACTTTGATAGCTGAATGGAAGATGGACTGGAGTGAGGAGAAACTTGAAGCAGGGAGATTAATTAAAGGGCTATTACAATATTAACAAGCAAGAGGTAAAGAGACTTGTCTTAGCATGGCAACTATGGAAATGAAGATAAAAAATGTGAAAGTAGAAAAAAAATAAGGATTAGATATCTATAAATAGGCACAAGTAATAACCACCACTGATAAGGAATCCTGTCTTTCTGGACAATGCACAAAGGATCCTCCATAATACCATCTGCTTAAATGAACTTATTTTGTCCTGTTTTATGCCTCCCCTGATGTTGAGACTCAGTGAATTGCTGAACAAAATTATTCCCAGTTTCATCTGTCAGTGAACCTTGCTTGATTTAAAAATTTACATTAAAAACATCTTTATTTGTAAAGAGTCTTTAAGGCCATATTTTGTTCTGTCAATCAAATGTATTTTTGAAGACAGCAAAATGACGTGCAGTAGAACCCATCTAAAAGAAAGAGAAAAAAGTTTCCAGGTTATTGGCTTCATGTAGTAGTAAAAATGGAGCAGTAGGTGGATAGACAAGCATATGAAGAAGGGTAGCCTCCTGCCATTCCCTCTCAATATCCTAGAACCCTAACCCCAAATAATTGGCTAAAATAAGAAGTCATCATTCTATATTGCTCTTCTTTTTCACAACCAAACTCATGGGAACAGCTATGTATACTTCTTGTTTTCATTTCCTCTCCTCTCATTTCTTATTCCCTGCAATGAAGCTTTTGACCACACCACTTAATAAACATTGCTCTCTCTAAGGCTAGCAATTGCAATTCTGTTGGCTTTTCCCTGGTTGTCAGTGTTCTCTCTCCTTTTTTTCTCATTGCTCCTTATCACTCTTCTTTTCTGGATTACTTTGCCTATTTGTGAGTCTGTTGTGAATCCTTTCCCCTTAATTTTCTATATCTTATCCACATTATCTAATCAGCTCCTATAAGTCAATTCTCAACTCTTTGCAGATGACAGCATATCTATTCCTAACCTCTCTTCTGAGTTCTAGCTATAATTTCAAATGATTTTACTCTATAGCTATATGCTACATATAGCTATGTGTCATAGCACAAAGAACAATGAATCTGGACCTAGAAGGTCCTGCCTCTTACTACCTGATGCTAAGATATTAGATGAGTTGTTTTACTGTTCTGGAATGCAATTTCCTCATCTTTAATTGAAAGGATTTGCCTAAAAGATTTATTCTAAACCTATAATAAGATGCACTTCTCTAAGAAATAGTAATAAAGTTCACATTTTTTTTTACTTTTGTCCTATCTTATCTCATTTTTATGGATAAGTCCTTTTATCATGGTCCAATGGAAATAACACTGTCTCTGAAGTCAAATGACCAAGATTCTAATCTTGCCTCTCACAATACTTGTGTGACCATTGACAAGTTCACTTTCCTAGGCCTCCATTTTCTCACCTGTAAAATTAAAGAAGATGAATTTGATGGTCTCTGAGGTCTCCATGGGTCTGGATCTATGAGGTTATGATTAGATTAGAGATGCTATAATAGTACATACAATTTTTTAATCTTTATATTTCTTTTATTTTATAGTGATTTTGACCTTTGCTTTAACCAGTCGATGTGACTACAGACAACTGGTTCTGAAATGTGTCTCACATTAGTAACAAGCCATTTCCTGTTTAGTCAATTTAATTTTTATGGCTTTTTTGTGTTTTAAATATTTAAATATTCAGCACCTTCCAACTCTTTTAAAATGCATTTATGTACAGAGTTGAGGTTTCTGAGCAATCTACAAGTATATGACCCTTTTCTTATTTTATCTTTCCCAAATAAAAGCTTGATCTTAGTTCCCCACCTCTGCATCTTTTTCTGTTACTAGCAATTTCATTCAAGTTACCTAATATAAAAGTAAATACTGATTTAGCTCAGAAAATCTCACCAAATTCTTCACATAATTTATCTACTTTCAAAAACCACTTATACAACAGATGTTGAAGTATTTGTACACCTTATCCCATTCTCAGGTAACCTAGTATCAGCTTTGTATTTTTGTTTGTTTGTGTGTAATGTAATATTGTACATTGTCACCTTTTGTTTCTCTTCCTGCATTGTAAGCTTTCTGAAAGCAAAGAGTACTCTATTTTTGTCTTTGTATCCCAACCACCATATAATAAAAGCTTAATAAATATCTGTTTGATTTATTGGCTATATTTATGGTGGTCTGTTCCCTTTTTTTCCATTATGAAGAAATAAATTTAAATGAGATGTTTGTCCTATACTATAATGCAAAGAACTTCAAGAGAAGCCTGAACTTTAGTGAAAATGGACAAAGCTTCTAAAGCATATCTAATAAGGAAGAGATTGGTTTATTTGTGAAAATTTCTAGAATCTCTCCCCTGTAAATTGGCAGAGTAGCTGATCAATTTTTTTTATTTTATTTTTTTATTCTGAAATGAAGAAGAAAAACATTTACATAACAATAGGATAAAATTTTTTCTGTACATGAAAATTCAAGTCTATTATATACAACTTGCTATTTTTCTTACATATATGATAAAATTATCATGTAACTTTCTTTTCCCCCCTTCTTTTTCTTCTATCCTCCTGCCTCCCACACTAGAATTCATTATCTTATATTCATCATTAGAATTCCAGAAGACCAAGTGTGACATAAAAATTTATTTCTTATTGTCTTGGATCACAGAATGACATCAAGTGCTTCATTTGTCTCTTTAGGGAGAACACATGAGTTATCCTGCCCTTTAAAGACAACTTCTTTATCTCTTCTTTATGATGTAAATAAAGGAAATGGATTTGAGTTTCACTAATATTTGTTAGATCAAAATTATATATTAAGCATGTAAATATACAAATTTAGTGTTCCTAGCCTAAAAATTGTGTGAATTAGTAACCATTTATTTGCTTTTTGTCTAACATTCTGCTATTGTCCCTAGAAAGAGACCACATAGGACTGAAAGCAACTAGCTGTTTTTTTTTTTTTTTTTTTTTTTATCTATTCCACTGGTCAATGTAACCTATATTGAATAATGAACCTTCTACTTATCTAAAAAACCAACTTTCACTCTTAGTTGGATTGGTTCATAGATATCATAGAGTCTATAAATAAAACTTATAATACACGATTTAGTGTTTGAGAACCCCAATTCATCTACAGATTATGAAAAACATCTGCATGAACAAGACACTTAATGAAAGTTTTTTGAATGAGTGAATGCAAAAGACCATAAAAAGTGGGGACATAGTGTCAACTTAATGGATTGCCTAGGGTAGAAATTTTTATCAAGTTTCTGGATAGATCTCAGGATTCTGAAGTAAAAACAAAACTGTACATTATCTGTGTAAGGCAACTCAAAAGATTTCATAATATGAGCACTTTTGATACAATGATTGTTATTTTTGTATCATAAAGAAGGAATTATGGACTAATTTGGTAATTAGAATCTATTACTGAAATATTATATAACATACTATACTGTCTAAACCAGTTGACAGATTATTATCTGTTTTCCAGGATTGTAGGATATGATTTTTTAAAAGCCCATGGTGAATTCAATAAAGTTGGAATTTAGTACCATTTGAAATAATTTTTCCCAATATGTATTTGCTTTCCATTAGATTAGATTACAGTTTTACCAATATTATAATTAATGGCTTTTAAAAGATTATTTACCTTGTTAATTTTCACAATACTAGTAGTGAATGAGGAAATATTATTTAAGAAAATCCTTTCGTAGTTTGTATGATATTACAAATATTTTACCAAAAGAAATATGTCCTCTTGTTTTAACCAACTTTTCATTTATTATTTTCATTTATAGAGATCTGGATTTCATTAGTTATTTAAAAAAAGTAGAATCAGATAAATTACTGTCCTATTGTTAGATTTTAATTAAGATGTACTAATGAATGTGAGATGGAGATGATCCATTTCTTTTAAAAAGATCCTTATTTAGGGTGAATAGTAAAACAGAGAAATTTTGAGGTCTTTGTAACAATAGATATTGTGTCAGAATAAAATAATCTGGTTACTAGAATTGACAACAGAATCAAAATCCTGAATTGTCTATAGATTATATGACATGTAACGTGTTACTTTATTTTCTGTGGTTTAATTTTTTGTAACTTTGAGGTAGAATATACTATTTACCTATTTTACAAGGAGCTTTAAAATAAAGATCCAAATTTATCAAGAGTTTTTTTTTTTTTTTTTTTTTTTTTTTTTTTTTTTTTTTTTTTTTTGAGATTACATGCTCCATTCAAAGATATACAGGGAAAATGCTTTCAAGGGAGTTTTCTTTTCATTGCTTATCAAAAGCTTTGAGACATGCTTTTACCATATTCAGGCCACTACTTAGCTCATTGATGCACAAGTCAAATCCCCCTATAGTATACTCTAAAGGACAATCTAAGTTATTTTTCAAAGTTATATATTTTTGTTGAAATGGATTTTCCTTGAAATATGGAGATTAGCAGATAGGCCTTAGGTTTGTCTCACTCTATGGGACAAATTTTTTACTAAAAAACTTATTTGTAAAACATATCTTGTAAAAAACTTATTTGTAAAACATATTTTGTAAAATATATCAAATATATTATGAATACTAGGAGAAAGATAATATTTAAAGAAACCCTGTGATCAATGCATCTGTAATGCAAAAAATCATTTTGCAATATCTCTTCACTATGCAATCTGCTCTCCAGACCTCAACCTCATCTCCCTTTCTGGAAGAATATTGGCCTCTACTCTTGGGTCTCTTGACCCCAAAGAGGTTAGCCCTAACTTTATTTTGCCTAGCCTAAGCTATGTGACTTCCTGACTGACTCATCACTATGCCCCCAGTAGATTCCATTATAGCACCATCCTTGTATGATCTCTTTAGAATGTAATCTCCTTGAGGGGAGAGATTGCCTTGTATTTGTACCTCAGTACTTAGTACTGTTATTGATACAGAGTAAGTGCTTAATAAATTCTCCATGCATCTATCTTTTTAACTAACACCCTAAGCAACTGTTTTTCAAGATTAGATTTTTAAGTATCACATTTGCTTAAAGAAGGAGAAACACTTTCAATGATAGTTGTATTCAATTTAAAGTAATACAGCAAACTCCTAAGAAGTCCTTAAAAGGTACAAGTCACTTTGCTAGGCAACACAGGATAGAAAGATAAAAGGTAAAAAGTCTCTGCCATTGAGGAGCATGCATTCTAAAGAGGGGTGGGATATAAGGATGTGGGGGACGCTGTGTGTGGGTATACAACATGTATAATATATAAATATATTAAATATACATATATAATATAGTATAATAAGTATATAATTATAAGTGTAATATTTATGTATTGTATATATATAAGTGTAATACTTATGTATTATATATACATAATACATATGTATACATATAACATATGTATATATATAATAAAAGGGAAGAAGCATTAATAAGAGGGAGAATCATAGAATCAGGAAAGGAAGAGGCACATAAGTTGATACAGAAGGAAGACAAACATTTTGAGTTGTATTGATAATGAATGAATGAAAAAAACATTTATTAAGTATTTACTATGTGCCCAACACTTTACTTAGCACTGAAGATATAAATACAATCAGGTAAGACAACTCTGCTCTCAAGGATTTTCTAATTGGGGAAGACAATAGAATAATAACTATTGTGGAGTTTGAAGTTTGAAAGAGTTTTACACATATTACTCACTTGACTTCACAATAACTCTTGTGTCTCTCAGGTATTTTTATCCCCATTTTATAAATAAAGAAACTGAGACTCACACAGTTTAAGTGACTTGCTCATCCTCACTAAACCAGCTTTTCTTACTTGATGTGCAAAGAGATTGTATTCCAGGCATGGGAGATAGTTTCAATGAATGCATAAGGATGAGAAGTTTGGGAAAAGCCTATAAATCCAATTTGTTGTTCATGGGGGAGATTAATATTGATCAATAAGCAATTATTTAAACAAGTTAGTCAAAATGACAAAAATGACAAAATATCAGAATAGCTAAGGTTGGAGAGGTTATGGAAAGATACTCATATTTGTTGTTAGAAAAACTATGACTTTAGAAGCAATTTATAATTATTTAAATAAAATGACTAAAATGTCCTGGAGATTCCACTGTTGGGCACCTATCCTAAGGAGGTCTTTGTCAAAATAAAAGAACCCCAACTCTCACCCTCAGACCATGTGATAGGAACAAAATTCTAACCTCTCTCCTCTGTTTCACTTCCTTTCCTAATGCAAACTTTTGCTTTGAAAGATAGTGAAGCCTTTCTCAAAATTTATTTGGCACAAATCATCAGCATTTCTATATGTTACTGATAAAGCCCATCAGCAAGAAATAGAAAGAGAAATTCCATTTAAAACTACTGTAGACAAAATAAAATACTTGAGGGTCTACCTGCCAGGACAAATCCAAGAACTGTATGAACATAATCACAAAACACTTCTCACATAAATAAAGACAAATCTAAATAATAGAAAAAATATCCATTGCTCATAGGTAAGCCAAGCTAATATGAGAAAAATGACTACCTAAATCCGTCTACTTGTTCAGTGTCATACCAATCAAATTGCCAAAAGATTATTTTATAGAACTAGAAATATTAATAACAAAATTCATCTAGAAAAACAAAAGGTCAAGAATATCAAGGGGATTAAGGAAAAAAATACAAAGGATGGTGGCTTAGCAATACTAAACCCAAAACTGTATTATAAAGCAGCAGGCATCAAAACCATTTGGTACTGGCTAAGAAATATAGTGGGAGATCAGTGGAATAGATTAGATACAAACAACTCAATATTCAAGACCTATAGTGATCTAGTATTTGATAAACCCCCAAACTCTAGCCTCTGGAATAAGAATTCACTATTTGAGAAAAATTGTTGGGAAAACTGGAAAATTATATGTCAGAAACTCCATATAGACCTGCACCTCATACTACATACCAAAAATAAGATCAAAATGAATATATGATTTAGGCATATGGGATGATACCATAAACAAATTAGGAGAATGAAGGACAATTTACCTATCAGATCTTTGGAGAAGGGAGGAATTTATGACTAAAGAACAACTAGAGAACATTATGAAAGGCAAAACAGACAACGTTGATTACATTGAATTAAAAAATTTTTTCCACAAACAAAACTGACAGAAATAAGATTAAAAGGGAAGTACAAAGCTGTGAAAAAATCTTAACAGTCAGTATTTCTGAGAAAGATCTCATTTCTAATATATATAAAGAACCGTGTCAAATTTATAAGAGTATAAGTCACTCCTCAATTGATAGTCAAAGGATATGAGCAGACAAGTTTCAGATGACAAAATTCAAGTCATCTATAGTTATATGAAAAAATGCTCTAAATCACTGAGGTACTACTTCACACCTCTCAGATTGGCTAAAATCACAGAAAAAGATAATGATAAAAGTTGGAGGGAATATGGGAAAACTGGGACACTAATGTATTGTTGGTAGAGTTGTGGAATGATCCAACCATTCTGGAGAATAATCTGGAATTATGCCCAAAGAACTACAAAACTGACTCAGCAGTGCCATTACTGGGTCTGTATCCCAAGGAAATCATAAAGAAGGGAAAAGGACCCATATACGCAAAAATGTTTGTAGCAGCTCTTTTTTGTGGTAACAAGGAATTGGAAAATGAGTCCATGCCCATCATTTGGGGAATAGCTGAACAAGTTGTGGTATATGAAGGCAGTAGAATATTATTGTTCTGTAAAAAATGATGAACAAGCTGATTATAGAAAGGTCTGAAAAGATCTACATGAACTTAGGCTGAGTGGAACAAGCAGAATCAGGAATATGTTGTACACAATAACAGTAAGAATGTGCAATGATCAATTATAAAAGGCTTGGTTCTTCTCAGTGGTTCAATGATCCAAAGCAATCCCAATAGACTTGGACAGAAAATGCAATCTGCATTTTTCTGTATATTTCTGCATACAGAAAATGAATGAGACTGAATGTAAATCAATACATTCTATGTACACTTCTTTTTTTCTGTTTTTTTAAATCTCTCCTATGGTTTTTCCCTTTTGCTCTTATTTTTCTCTCCTACCATGATTCATAAGGTAATGTGTATTAAAAATAAATAAACTTACTACAATAAAAGAGAAAAAAGAAAAAAGAAAAACAAAACAAAACAAAACAACAACAACAAAAAAAAAAAACCTTGGTTGGCTCAGGGGATTAGAGAGCAAGACTATTGACATTACTTCATCATTTGAATATAAAGCAACCATGATATACTCCAGGAATGTTCTTATAATTTCTATAGCTATAGATAAGTAAATCTATTTTTGTTAACTGTTGGATTACCTTTGAGTGCCTCATTTTATTACTTTATCAAACTTAAATTACCCCAAATGAATCAAAATATTCAGTAGCATTTTTGATGATAACAAAAAACTAGAAAAGAGGTAGATACACATTGATTGGAGAATGAATAAAAAAAGTCATGGTATATGAATGGAATACAATATTACTGTGCTATAAGAAATGTTTGAAAAATGTGGAGAAATCTGGACAAACTTGCATTAACAGTTCTCCTCTCAGGTCTCCACTACTGACTCTGAACTTTTTCCACCATAAAAAAGCAATCTTATTGAAGAAGTTCACCATGGTCTTGCAAACCCCTTTATCTGATTATTTGATCTCTTTAAAGAAAATCTCAATATTATTAATGTTTGCTCCTTCATTCTTTTCCAAGCTCTGCTCCTAACTCTTTGAACTTTCCCCACCATGCACCAGTGCTGATGCCTCTTCTTCACCCTAAGCCTTATCTTTTTCAATTCCCTTCTCTGTGTTGTCTTCCTTCCACAGAATGTTAACGTTGTTGTGGACAGGGGTCTTTCTATTTGTACTTATTTTAACAGTACCTTTTGTTAGTGGTTCATAAATGCCCTTGAATAAACAAGAATTGGCACAAAGTAAAATTAGCTGTGTCAGAAAAACACATATACAATGACTATAGTAACATAAAGAGAAGGAGCAACAACCACAACATAATAGAGAATGCAAGTTACAAAATTATAAAAAAAAATCTCCCCAAAATAGAAATATCAAAAAATACCTCCTTCTACTCCTGTAAGGAGTCTAAAGGTGTGGAACACTGAATATAATATGAAATTATATACAAGATCTGATTCAATGTGTTACTCAACTTTCCTGATTTTCTTTTTCTTTTTTAAATAAATAATTTTTAATAAATTTTTAAAATAATAATATTTTAAGTAAGAGATGACTCTCTGGGAATGAGAATTGAAGAGAGAAATATTTTAAATATATCAATTTTTAAATAATAAGATTTTAAACATAGGTAAAAACCATATTGCAAAGGGTCAAAAATATGAAACAAAAGAATTTTTATTTTATTCTATTAGCAATAAAATGACATGACCAATATTTATTTGTTTCTTAGGAAAATTATTTTGGCAACTGCATGGAGGATGGATTTGGGAGAGGAGAAAATAGGAAAATGTCATCCCATTATAAAGTTATTGTTGTAAAAAAATTCATGTGAGAAGTTATAAGAATCTGAAAAGGGCTTGAAGTTGGATAGATATTAATAAAATCATAGATAGGAAGGAATTATACTATTTTTTCATCTTTTTTATCACCTGCTTAATCTAACACACAATAGGTAAGTGAATAAATGTTTATTGCATTACACTGAATCCAATCTAAACTTTCATTATATAAATCAGAAAATTAAAGGCCAGGTTTATCCAGAGGAAATCATCAGCAAACTTGTGACCAACTGTGACAAAAATATTTATCTCCAAGAAAATAATATTGTAGTGGTCATTATGTGCCAATATTCTTTATCTTATTTCTTTGCTGCTCCCTGTTATTGTAAAGGGCCTCTGTTCCGAAGAATCCCATATAAGAAGTTTTATTGATTACATAAACAATGCATAATTATAGTTTTTGAAGGGATCCCAACGTGTGATTAAATTTTGTGAAATAACTATAGAAGTTCACATATTAAATAGTCAGGCTTTAAATTTAGGCCTACTGTTATCATATTCAAAGTTATCATAATGCCCTGCAGTTTATTCACAGAAATTCGTAAGGGGTAGGGGTAAAAGAACCTTTAAAGTTGCCTAATCCAACTTCTTTATTTTACCTATTGATAATCTAAATTGAGAAATGGCTTGGTTAAGATCACACAGTAAGTAATCAGCAAAGGAAAAATAAGAACATAGGGCTTAACTTTTGTCTAATCAGGACAAATACGAGTGATGTGAAAAATAGACCTAAAATAAAAGAGATGTCATTTTTAATAGTACAGCTAAAGAGAGGTTGCACCAGAGAGTCAGTGTTGGATTTGTGAAGGGAGGATTTTATTTCAGATATCAATACTACCATATACTATCAGTGCTTGAACCTCAATGGATAGGTTTTCTTATTTGTAAAATGAGAGGATTGGCCTAGATGATCCTTATGGTCTCTTCTAGCTCTAAATCTTTGATCTTAATACAACTTGCTAACTATCTTTATAGTAAAAAACTGACTCTTTTAAACAGCTAACCTTTCTAATATGTAACTCAGGCAGCCATCAAAGAAATCAATCCTCGAAAAACAAGCAGTGCATTGATAACTTTGAATATGAAAACAGTAGGTCTGAATTTAAATCCTGACTACATATCATATGGACTTCTATAGTTATTTCACAAACTTTATTCACAGGTTAGAGTCCCTTCAAAAACTATAATTATCTCTTGTTTATGGACTCAATAAAACTTCTTATATGGGATTCTTTGGAACAGAGGCCCTTTACAATAACAGAGAGCAGCAAAGAAATAGGGTGATAGGAAAGAAGATAATGCTACTGGAAGCTGGAAAAGGTATAGTAATGCCTTTTTAAGCAACTTTTTCTGGTTTGGCTTCGACTGACAGACACTTGTCTGTACATTGCCACCATCTTCCCTGTCTTTTGTTTGTTTGTTTTTTTAACTGAATGCAAGCCCATGCACACATGCAACACAAGGAACATCCATTTGAAGAATAAAAAAAGGGCAATACTACTGAGAATTCTTGGCTGTTTACAAACTCAACATTCAAATGTTTTCATCAAAAGCTTATTCTAGGCAGTAAATGAAGTAATCTTTTTGGAAAGTAATAGGATTTTATTCTCTTGAGATTCCCCTACTGAGAGGTGGCCACTTCCTTAAATCAGTCAGTCAGGTATGATGTTACCTCGAGTCCCAACTGCTTGAAGCAAATAAATAATAAATGAAGATGGTATTTCAGTCTGAAACATCATCGGAGAGGTCAAGATCTCTCCTTTTTGTGAACTCTGTAAGATGTGTAGTGCGGGAACAAGAGCTAAAGGTTGAGAGCTTAACCATGAACTACACTTTGGCTTGTAAACTCAAAAGTGGCTACTAATCAGGAACCAAACACATCATTGAAGTTCTTCTTCTCTTCTTCTTTTTCTTCTTTATTTTTTTCTTTTAGATTTTATGGTCTAAGTTCTGCTTTCACTCCAGGAGAGTGGAGAGTCAGAAAACACTGGGAAGAAAAGTTAGCATTCTTTCTGAGCACAAACCTGCTGCTAAGCTGGTATTTTGTATTGATTTTTCCTGAAGCCTGTAATCTTGAAAGCTTGTAACAGAGGATGAGGTAAATATCATTTTATTTGCTCAAATAGGTTTAGATTAGATTGAGATGAAAAACTAGGGACAGGCCAAATTAGGACTGAAAGCAGCAATTACAGATTATTGTTTCCAGCAGTAACTAGAATAGGTTATTTCACTGATAAAAAGGCTTGTTGAAAGAAAGAATCAGTGATTTTCTTTTGCTTTTTCTGAAGAAAAAGTGAAGACATAAGTAAAGGAGGAAAATATAAACTGAAATCTCAAATATGGTTTTCTAAATGTGCAAGTAATTCATCTTCTTCTGAAACAATCCTGCTATGTATTTACATAGCTTTCTATGATCTCACATATAGCCTAATTAAGACAAGGTCTGAACATGGATATTTTAGCAAAATTAAATAAAATAATTTTATAATGCATTATACTAATATATATTATAAATATCAGTATCAATATATGCACATGCATATTAATGTATGTATTTGTTGCATATGTGTATATAAACCCACACATATTTTGCCATATTTTCTAGTTAAAAAACAAAGTATGTAGCTGAAACATAATCACAAAATCAGGTCTAAAAATAATTCCTTCAATAAAATGGTTCCAGAAGAAAAAAAATAAAAAGAAGAGTATACCAAACTGTTCAAATGATACTGACAATAAGGCATGGGATTTAAAAGGCTTAACCATGTCTTATCTCCCAGTCTGTTTTATTTCTTCATCTTCTGAGCACTTCAAACATATGAGCTGTTATTCCCATCTTTAGATCAGTAACTTTGAATTGTTCTACCTGTCATTCTGCAGTGACTAGCACGGCGAGATGTCATAGCATCTTTGTTTGCACTTTCATTCTTTCACATTAAATGGCAATCATCCAGTCCTTTTGATTTGTTTCTTTTATTTAGCTCTGAAATTTTTACACTAGAATCTCATTAAAGCTGAACTAGTGTACTCCTGTCAGAAAACTAATGGAAAAAAGTTTAAAAGTGAAATGTGTCCCCTAGATTGTCACTTACCAGAGAAGTTGCATCTATCAAGATTTTCTCGGAGTTTACTGCTTTGATTTATACTTTATCAAGCTTGCTTGTTTCTTGTTTTCTCTTTTCTTTCTCATCTACAAAATGAGGAAAGCCCAGTGTTCGAATACACATAGAACTATGTTAATATAGATCAAAGAAGAAATAAAAACCTGCAAGAAATATTTATCTCACAACAATGCTGAGTTTTTCATGATTCCAATGCTTTAAGCTGCTTATAAAACATACAAGCCCACTGATGCTTCATATGTGAAGCCTTAACAAAATTGAAAATGTATTTGCTGGTTCACAATGAGAGCTAAAAGATCAAATGCCTCCAAACAGTTCCTGTCACAATGGACAATGCTACTTCTTACCGGACTCCCATTCTTCCTCACATAGTCAAATGAAAATCTTTTCCTTTCCAACTCAGAGCTTGGGTTCTAGGTGAAGAAAGAAATTGGAACTAACAGACCAGAGTCTGAGGAGATGGATTTTGCAAGTGACTCAGAATCTGTTTATGCTTATGGTCTGCCCCTTTGGGTTGGGAAGAAAAATCATCTGGGTCATAGTCATTTAAGCAAAGCTTCGTGGACAATGACAAATATATTCACTCAATAAGAATCTTTTTTTTTCCTTCTAAGCTGCCTGCTGAAAGATAAACAAAATAGATTACACGGGGAGGTTGGTCTATTTCAAAGCTTCAGAAAAAATGTGTTTTCAGCATGGATGTAAAAGAACCCTAGTAAAACCAAGAACAATTAAAGAATAGGAACTGTAGTTCATGGTTAAGCTCTCAACCTTTAGCTCTTGTTCCCATATGTATATATATATATATATATATATATATATATATATATATAATGTATTGTTAATGCACTTATCTACTCATGAGATATTCAGCATTTCTGACACATTGACTAAATGTTAAATATATCTGGAATCTCTTCTAGTTTGGTGGAGACAGGAAATTTTGCTATTTAACTACTATTAATTATAAGCTAATTATAATGCTAATTCTTGTAGTAATAACATTTTGGTGTAGAATGGAGATGCAACATGGCATAGTGTACAAAAACTAGCTTTAGAGTCAACAGGACCCGAGTTTAAGTCCTTTCTCTGAAAAAATGCTAGCCATGACCACAGGCATGTCATTTGACCTCTTGCTGATTCCAAGGCACTCTTTTAAGTCTACAACTTACAGAGAAATTGGCCTTATACATTAATTAGTGGAAATTACTTACTGGGAATTCCCCTCACAATATAGTTTCAAATAGATTTTAAAATTTTCTTCTTCTTTTAAGCATATTTCCATATTTGTCATGTTATGTAAGAAAAATCAGACCAAAAGGAAAAAAAAAAAACACAAGAAAGAAAAAGCAAATAAATAAAGTTGAAAATATTATGATTTGGTCCACATTCATTTTTCATAGTTCTCTCTCTGGATGCAGATGACACTTTCCATTCCAACTCTATTGGAATTATCTTGGATCACCACATTGCTGAGAATAGCTAAGTCTATCATACTTGATCTTCAAATAATCTTGCTACTATTGTATACAAAATTCCCCTTGTTCTGTTTATTTCACTCAGTTTCAGTTCATATAAGTCTTTCCAGGCTTTCCTAAAATCAGCCTGCCCATCATTTTTTATAGAACAATAATATTACATTACATTCATATACCAAAATTTATTCAGCTATTCCCCAATTGATGACATTTACTAAATTCCCAGTTCCTTGCCACTACAAAAGGAACTGCTATAAACATTTTTGCACATGTGGATCCCTTCCCCTCTTTTATTAATTCTTTGGGATACAGACCCAGTAATGACACTGATGAATCAAAGGGTATGCAGAGTTTATAGCGCCATGGGTATAGTTCCAAATTACTCTTCAGGATGGTCGGATCATTTCAAAAAGCATTTGAATTTCAATCCTGCCTCAACTACTTTCTTGCTATGTTACTTTTGGGTGAACCATTTCATCACTGTTAACTTCATTTCTGAATTGGGGATAATAGCAAATTCCTTATAAAAGGATGTGAGGATCAAATGAGACACCATATGTAAAATGTTTTGCAAATGTTAAAGAGCTAAATAAGTAAAAGTTAGGTGTTAGCATTTAGTATGCTTACTTGAACAAGTTGACCAGGGTGTTTCTACATGTGCCAAAAAAAAAAAAGCCAATTTAAACATGAAAACTGTGGCTTAGATACATGATCCAGGCTTTATTCGAGGTATCTCAAAAATCTGAATACAGTTTTAAGTGTTATATAACTTAAATACAATAGAATATTTAAATAAAATGTTTAAGCTTCAAGTAGCCTAAAACTGTGCTGACTTTTAAGATACTTTATATTTTCAAATAATTTTTATATTGAAAAAATTGATTGAGTTGCTTTTTTATGTGCATTAATATAATTGTCAAAACTGTTTCTATTGTTTATCAACACAATTAGGAGTAGAGTCAATATGGGAGCTAAAATTTTGATCCGGTTTAGGTTTCTTCCACTAAGTTATGCTGCTGTTCTTCTAGAAAATAACACTGGCCCACCTGTAGTTGCCTTGGTGATCTTTGTATTCTTAGGACCCCGACCAATATGAAAGAAATCCAGCAATCTGTTCTCAGGGAAAAAAAATTCCCTTGAAGAAAATGCTTGGCTACCAAATACCTATTCTGATGAGATTTTGTACAAATCAAGCAAAACCTGCCTTGGACTTCTTAAAACTGGAGAAAATACATTTTTATTTGAATTCAAAACAACAACAACGACAAATAATACACACACAAACAAATTGGTTTTCTGGGGGCCTGGTTGGTTTTGAGTGCCTCTGCAGGTGCCTGAGGCTGGCTCTGTATATTAAACAAAAAGAAATACACTAACAAAAGCAGCAGGTGAATAATATAAACAGAGCAGGCGAATGCTGAGCCAACTTTCCCAAACAAATCTTCCAATACACCATAGTGATTATTTGCAATATTCCTGTTGTTCTTGACACAGCTTGCTTCCTTCAAATGAGTGTACATCACTGAGGTGTCTGAAGAAGAAACTTGGGGTACTTAGGACTAGGCAGAAATATGGAGTTAAAATGTGAGGACAGAAAACTCTATAGCTCAATGTGTCAAAATATCAGCTGAAGGTGATGGATCAAATTTGATAAAGAAAGAATAAAATGAAAAGCTTCAAAACTCTTTTTGGTATGCTAAAATATTGCAGAATTATTTGTTCAATTATTAATGAGTCTTTAAGAAAGAGCCTAGTGTATCAAAATTTAAATTTATTCTTAGAATCATCATTTTAGGGCTAGAATGATCCTTGAGATAATCTGGGACCAAAGGAGTAAAGCTAGAAGGAACCTCAGAGGCCATATGGTCCAACTCTCACATTTTACAGATGAGGAAACTGAGTCCAAATGTATTGAAATAATTTCCTCAAACTCACACAAATAGTAATGACATGAATCCAGGTTTTCTGATTTGAAAGGGCTCCATTGCACTAGGCTACCTTTTTATTGCAATGATTTTTTTAAATTTAGTCTGTTTCATTTCTTGACTAATTTTATGAAAATAAGCAAGGGATTAAAATAAATTTCATTATGTTAATGTCCAAAGTTGATTCTGATGTGAAAAAAAATCTATGACTCCATGCTTAGGATGTCAATTACTTGGAAATAGATCAGGATTGATAGACCTATGGCTTTTGCCTGAAACTATAGATTATTCTTATAGATGTGAATAAAAAATTGAAGTTAAATGTGATAGTTTATGAACAATTTCAGTTCCAAATGAAAGCTTTTGATAAGCTTTTAAGCTTTATCATATATATTTATCATATACATTTTAACTTTGCCTCAGAGGAAGCTGATTTTAATGCATTTTTGAACTAATGAACATTTTCTTAGTAGGCATTTTCTACATGGAAAAAAAGCCTTATGAAAACACAAAATATGAGAACATTTTGTTAAAAACTACAACCCAAATTGACAACTAAATTTGTGATTTCCTTGAAAGATTGTTAGATGAAAATTGATTCCTTTCTCAAATGTATTAGTATCACAATGAAGCTGACTCTTTTCTTTAAACTGAGTTGAATAGTATCTTATGTGAACTTATTTTCATAAAATTGTTTTTCATTTCCCTCCCCTAAAAGAAGCACAGACTGAATTATATAGCCTACACATCTAGTGGGAAGTAGAATTACAGAAAGAGTAAATGGTTCTAGGGTAGGAAGAATATTATAGAAAGTCATAATATAGTTCCAGATCATTTAACTAGGAAGGAAGAACTATCAAAGACCACTGAATCCAACTCCTTCACTTTATTTATTGGTGAGCAGACAGGCTCAGTGAGATCAAATGAATTTTCCAAATTCACACAGGTCATAGGCAGGACTTGAACTGGTGTCATTTTACTGTAGAGATTATATTCTAGCAAAAGGCTTAAAAACTTTTAAGGCTTAAACCTTAATGTAAATGGGAGCTATTATTACTTATAATAAAGATAAAATTTCTTATTTTCTGCTAAAGTCGGAATTCCTCTTTCTAGGAGATGGGGTCCACATATGCCCAGAATCTCTGAGCTGAAAGTACTTCAGAAATTATCTAATGCAAATCCATCAATTTATGAATGAAGAAATTGAGATCTTCCTAGGCTAAGTCATTTTTCTCACAAATATATTTTATAGAGCAAATGGAACTAGAAGCCAAGTCTTCTGATACTTTAGACAATGGCTTTCTATTATGTCAAGGTTCTATGTATTCACAAATTTTAAGGTCTTTCTCAGAAAAATAAGTTGTATGACAGAAAGAAGTAAGCTTGCCATGTAGAGAGTATGAATACTCAGAGTGTTTCATTAGTATTCTTGAGATTTCAGAAGAAAGAGGAGGGCTTTCAGCATACTGAGTAGACCTCTTGCAGGGAACTTTTGGAATCTCACAGGATTCTGGGTATGGAGGGTAGGATGGTTAGGCAATGATATGCATTGTTGAAAGGAACACCCAAGCCTATGAGGTCATGTATTCATTCTATTATTGAAAGTTCAGGAAGAAAAAAAATCCAAATTAATTTTAGATAAGGGTTTCAAGAATTCATGGCCCTGCCCTGGGCCCTTTTATCTTCTTTTACATTCTCTTTCTTTGTGATCTCATCAGTTCATAAGGTTTCAGTGTTTATACAATAAAATTGTATAATCATATCTTCATAGCTTCAGATTTTGCCTTGTTCTATCTATCTCCCAAGCTCTAATCCCACCTCATGAACTGCCTAATAGACACTGTCTTGGTTGCTCAATAGTGTCTCTAAACGAACATATCAAAATAAAGTTTTCAATGTCATCACCCCCCCTCCAAACCTGTGATATTCTTAATTTATTTTGGTAAAAAAACATCACCACTTTTTCCAGTGACCCAGATTTACAACCTGGAAGCCATTCTTTATTTTCACTTTACCTTATAGTTAAAAAATTGATTTTCTATAACACAAGATTTACCATGTAATGTTCCTGCTTCAGAAATTCGAGGTGTTGCCTCCGGCCTATATGATCCATTTAAAATTATTTTGCTTGACACTGAAGCAGTTTGCACTCTGTCTCCAACTGACCTTTCTAGACTTCTCACAATCTGCACCTCATATTCTCTGGTTTAGTCAAGATGGCCCATACATGACAATTCATTTCCTGTTTTTCTGCTTTTGCATAGGCTGTGTACCAGGCTTGGTATGACCTCCCACTTTATCTTCCCATTAAAAAAAAATCCTAGTTTTCTTCCAGTGTCACATCTTTCAAGATATCTTCCCTAATTCTTTCAGAAATTTTAAAAAAATTTTCCATAAAGTTATTTTGCACTTATTTTGCATATATTTTGTATTTATATGTATTTGTAAATGCTGTTCCCCCCTCCCCAAGAGAATTTAAGTTCTTTGTTGTCAAAGATTCTTTTTTTCTCTTGGCTTGGTATTCTTGGTTAGTATTGTGACCAGAACATGAGATATTTAGTAAATGCATGCTGAATGAATGAGTCATTGTTATGATACCCAACCTCAAAATTAGATACAAATTCAATAGGAATTCTATTTTGATTAAACCCTTGAGAGAAGTGAGTGGAGGAATATTTCTTTTCTTCTTTTTTTAATGCTAAGGAAATTGGGGTTAAGTGACTTGCTCAGGGTCACACAAATAGGAAGTGTTAAGTGTCTGAGACCAGATTTGAACTCAGGTCCTCCTGACTTCAAGGCTGGTGTTCTATCCACTACAACACCTAGCTACCACCTAGCTACTCCCTGGAGGAATATTTCTGAAGGCCTCCACAAAAGTTTAAAGAGATTTGAGGGGGAAGCCATCACAAATTGCAACTTTATAACCTCAGAGAAGTATTCTATCCCTTTATGAAGGTAGAAAAGAAAATGACCATTACAGAAATGAAATTAAAAATGCAGATAGTTAGTGAGCTAACTAGATGATAGATGGACAGACAAATAGCACATTTATTAAAATCTGCCATATATTTTGCTAAAATCTGAGAGTACAAAGACAAGCAAAAAGAAAGATTGTCCTTCCCTTCAAATAGCTTACATGAAGCTGACATTGAATGATTAGAAGAAATAAAGCAGAAATGATGGTTAGATGTTGCCTATATTCTCCTTTTCTTCCCTCCTTCCTTTTGGTACCATCATCAAGTAGACGAGGTTAACTTTTTTTTTTTTTTTTTAATTATATAAGGTCACTGGACTAAAATCCTTGAAGTTACTGAAATAAAACCAGGCAAACCAAGAGAGTACTACAGGTCTTGAGTTGGATTTTGTCATCATTTGTAGTATGTAGAGATGTAGTGGGCAAAGAATCTATGAGGGAAAAATAATATGAGTAAAGGCACTGAGTAGGGGATGATTAGGTGATGTGTAAAGACATTGAATGACTTGACTAGAATGGAGGATTCATGGTGGCTAATAGCAATTAATATGATTTGATAAGTAAAATGAGATCTGATTGGTGTTCCAGTTATTTATTGCATTTAAATTTGGATTACTTTGTCCTTTCTACCTATTTCCCTATTTTCTAGCTTATCAAATTCTCTCTAGATATCAACCCCCCCCCCCCACACACACACTCACATGCAGAGTGGAGTTGTTGAGAAGCTCTGACCAAGAGGTCAGAGTGACAAGATAAGTTGATACCAGAGAAATACTATTTAATTGTTTCCAGAGGACTTTTATAATTTAGATACATTGTTGAAAGTAAGTATCCCTTACTTAGATTTTGATCTAATCTGTCCAATGAATATACATAATGCTAAGCATCTAGAATTCATCAAATTATTAATCAATCAACTAACAATCATTTGTTAAGTACTTGCATATTACAGGTATTGTTCTAGACATTGGGAATTCAACTATACAATCAAAGAATTAAATAATCCCTACTCACAAGGAATTTACATTCTGACCACTTCACTTCATGGTCATATTAGATAGTAAGAAAATTGTTGGCTAACAATCTATCCAAATAAACTTCTAATTTCTTTAGTTCAGGAACTATTTAATGCTCTTATATCTTCATAGTGATAACTATAGCTCTCAGTACAGGTGAGGTATTTCACTAATAATTTCTGACTTGTCAGCTGGTAAAATCATGTAAATTTTCCCCATGCTTACTACTAGAAAAGAGGATTATAAGGTCTTTCTGAGACATATTGGATATTTTTGCAAAGATGCTGCTAACTTTTGGAAATCTTAATTTTCCAATTATTGGACTAAAATAGATAACACACCATCTGACAGAACTAATTCCAAAGGGATTCAATTACACCTGCACTGTGAACCCTCCATAAGACTGTATTTTGTGTGAGTACTAATCTTTCTCCCTCTTGCAACTTTTTTTATGGGTGCAGTGTGTTTTTTTTTTACTTGTGTATGTGTGTGTATATCTATGAATGTTTTAAATAAATGTAATCTGAATTATTAAAAATAAATGTTTTTGGGAGGGCCCAGAGTTATTTAGGGTTTTTCACTTTCATCTGGGTCCTGTGCCCCTAAAATCTTAGAATGTCAAGAGACAATCGTATAACTATTCAATGGACTGCAATATTTTTTCACCAAAAAAAAATTAAAAAGAAAAAAAAAAACAAGAATAAATCTTTGCAGCAGATCTAAGAAAGAAAGAATAAATAACATGAGATAAGACCTCTAGAGACCAATTTAAATGGAAACTGAAAAGCAAAGACTTCAATTGGCCTCCTATCCATAAACATAACTTTGGATTTATTATAATTTCTTTTAAAGCCAGAGTATCCCAAACTGATTTATGATCAGAGTAATAGCTAGATTGAAATATCAGGATAGGCTGTAAAAGGAATATTATCCATATACAATACCAATTTTTGTTCCTGGTTGTATGTAGCTACAATATGATAGTAAGCAAAGGATATTTCATGAAGCTCCAGGAAGTAGTTTGGGTAATAATAGTAAAGATGTGTACAAAAATGGATAGCCTTGCTTATCATAGTGTATTCGGAAAGGATTCTGTATACACTCACAAATCACTTTATCAAGACTACTTTTAATAGGGAACAGTAAATAGTTAATTCCTCAAATTTTGAAAGATAAGTCTGAAATTCAACTGTTTCTTCATTAAATGTCTTCTTAGCATCTCAGGACATTCAGGACATTATTGTTAACCTTGTCCAGCCAATTCATTAGATTTTCATCCTCATAAAATTTAGAAAATAGTGGACTTTTATGTAACAGCCTGCTTGAAAACTGTCCTTAGGCTCCCAGCTCAAGGTAGGTTGAGTTTGCATAATCCTGTTTACAGTGGAATAGCAAATGCCTTTTTTCCCTTCAGATCCAGTAAAACCATGATTTAGCTTCTTTTTCTGTCACACTGTAAAACAAAATGGCTCTTATAAAGTGCCTTAGAGATACCTCTAGAAATATTACCTCATCTACATGCTCTGAACAATATAATTAAGTAGAAATTATATGTTTTAATTATAAAGCTTCTTTTGATTAAAGCTATCCTAGAATTTGACTCTTAAGAAAATATGAATTTCAGTAACTGAATTAACTGAAAGTGAATTGAAAGACAACCTTCAACACAACTCTTAAAACCTAGGCATAAATAATTAAATTAGAAGAAAAATTTTCTAAAGCATTGCTTTTGTAAAATTAAATATAATAAACCTACTAATGAAATGAAGTTTTCAAAACAAACTTATTGGCTCATCCAATTTTGGAAATTTCAACTCATTTATGATTTTTCATCCTATGTAATTCTTGTTCAAGTTTTACTCTAAATTTACCTCAGAGGGCATATTCAATATGGTAGAGACTCATTCTTCCTCATGAAATCTCAAGGATATCAATAAAGCAAATGGGCCCAATAGGTTATGGCAAATTCTCATCAGATGACCATCCCATTTTGTTTTTTGCTCATACATTTCTTTGATATCATCCTTTCAAGTTATAGAATTTTTTATTCATTTAACAAACATTTGTTTCCTCTACTTCTCTTCTTCCCAATTTAAAAGAAAAGCAGGGGAAAACTGTATAACAAATATGAATGGTCAAGAAATTCCCACAAATTATTTCCACAAACATGTCTCTTTCAGTTTCTTGAATCCACTACTTTTGTGATAAGAGAAAGAGAGCATTAAATCATAATCAGTCTTCCTACATTGTAATTGATCATTACATTGATCTGAGTTGTTAATTCTTCAGTTGTTTTCCCAACAATGTAGTTATTATATAAATCATTTTTCAGTTTCTGTGCATTTCATTTTTCATTAGTTTATATAAGACTCCTCAGATTTGTCTAAGTCCATCTTTTTCTTAATTTCTTAGTACACAATTGTGTACCATTACATTTATATGTCAAATTTGTTCATCCATTTTCCTATTCATGGCACCAATTTTCTCTCATTCTCCAGTCTTATTACATCATGTCCTAACCCAGACATCTCCATCTATTTTTCATCTCTTTTTTTATGTGTTGTCCTGCTCCCATTAGAACATAAACTCTTTGAGGACAAGGACTGCCTTTCTTTTTGTTGTATATATGTTCTCCAACATTAAACACAACATTTGGCATATATGCATCACTTAATAATATTTATTGTTTTAATTCTCAGAGCCATAAGGAACTGGAAGAGCATTGTCAATAGAAATGGGTCCAGGATTCAAAAGCCTTTTCACTCTAACAAAAAAAAATAATGCTTCCATATGTGATGATTTTCACCCAATCTTTGCATTTTCCTACCCCCCAAAACAGAATATTATAAATGTCACAAATTATAAGGGCATGTGTTGTTTCTGACGTAGTCTATGGTATGATATCAAACTTTCAGAGACAGTAATAAAGGTAAAGTAAAATTCCTCAGCACGTACAAATCATTATATTATCGGGAGCAATTCACATGAAACAAAACCACCTGAAGCTTATGATAATTGCTTGTCATAAATTATTACATGTAGAGAAGTGCTCCTACTCTCTAGCAGAATAATCACATATTGTCTAAAAACAAAACAAAACAAAAATTGTAGAGATGGATAGCATCCTCTTTTTCATTATTTTAATGAAAACCTTCACTTTACAGATGAGAAAATTCAGATTTATGCAAGTTAAGTGATTTGTCCAAGGTCACACAGCTACATATTGACACAATTCAGGTAACCTAACTTCAAGTCCTGACCTAGAGTTATTACATAATTACTGTGATAAAAATCATCACTTTTTTGAGTGTCAGAAAATTCATAAATATTTGCTAAGTATGTACTATGTGTCATAGACACCATGATAAGAGACTGGGAAAATAAAGAAAATAAGATTCAGCCACATACAAATAAGCTATGTACAGGACAAATTGGAGATAATCAACAAAGGAAAGACAATAACATTAAGGGATATTGAGAAAGTCTTCCTGCAGAAGCTAATATTTTTTCTAAGATTTGTAGGAAGCCAGGAGGCAGAGACAAGTAGAAATACCATTCCAGGCAGTAAAATGCCTGG
The DNA here is from genome assembly GCA_023553655.1 of Myrmecobius fasciatus. Lineage (NCBI taxonomy): Eukaryota > Metazoa > Chordata > Mammalia > Dasyuromorphia > Myrmecobiidae > Myrmecobius > Myrmecobius fasciatus. The sequence continues at coordinate 302,474 of JAJPUD010002322.1, forward strand.
AGTGAAGAGATGGAGTTTCTTGTATGAGGAACTAAAGCAAGGAGACCAGTGTCACTGGATCTCAGAATATCAGAAAGGTTGTAATATATAAGAAGACTAGAAAGGGTGTGTGTGTGTGTGTGTGTGTGTGTGTGTGTGTGTGTGTGTGAAAGAGAGAAAGAGAGAGAGAGAATGAGATAGTGAGACAGAGATAGAGCAAAAAGTGGGGGGCACAACTTATGAAGGGCTTTGAATACCAAATAAAGGGCTTTATATTTGACCCTAGTGGTTTTAGGGAGCCACTATTGCTTATTGAGCAGAGAGGGAATGTGTTCGGACCTGATTTTTAGAAAGATCACTTTGAAAGCTCAACGAAAGATGGGCTGGATCAGTAAGTAAGTCACTTGAGACAGGGATACTAATGGTTGAGCTTGGAACAGGTGAATTACCTAAGACTCTAAGAATATCAGCTTTCCCAAAAAGGCATCTGGATAGGATCATATGTAAAAAACTAGAGGAACCAAAAAAGGACTTCTAATTCAGCCTCTTCATTATACAGAAAACAAACGACCAAAGCAACAATAACAGCAATAACCAATAAAATTAATTATCTTGTTCAGTCACAAAGAAAGTGAATTTAAGGGGGTTAGTTTTGAACTCCCCAGCCAAAACCTAAGCATCACTCAATTTCCCTGTTCTTCATATTTGTGATCAGTAAAGTAGAGACATTCAGACCTAGCTAATGTCTATGACTGTTGTGAATGTATTTTTTTCATTTTGACTATTAAATAAAATTATTTTTTATTATTATGCACATGAATTGTTCTCCTTTTTTTTAGTACAATAAATTGCCCAGTGAATACAGTGAATGCTTCTTATTGGTAAAGAATATTTATAGTATGTTAGATTTTTATGCTGTTACTTTTTGAAAAAAATACTTGTTATACATATAACAATAGTACACATTTTGTATGCCACTTTAAAAGTTATAAAGTATACACCATACATCCCATATGATACCAAAAAAAATTATGATATCGTTATCCTCATATTGCAACTGAGGTCAATGAGGCCCTTGCTTGGTTTTAAATAGCTAGTTAAGAGATTGAGGGAATATTAGAATCCAGGACTTCCTGTTGCAAAACTCAGCACTATTTCACTACTTCCTATATTAACAAGAGCTAAAAAGGTTACCCAGTAACAAAGACCTGACTTAGTTTAAAAATATAAGCTAAGAATTAGTTCCATTTTTTCTTAATATATTAGAAAAAACAACTTCGGCTTTTTTTTCATTCTTCACCTTTGATGTGTTTGATGTTTTTGAACAAAGCAATGGTTATTTTGGAGATAACAATTACTCTTCCAGCCTGTGATGGCAAAATATATTCTCAAAGTCAATGATCATTTCTGGTTTTTAAAAATGATTTTTTTAAGTTTATGAATTACATCTTCTAACAAAATGATGAATGTTTTCAAACTTTTATAATAAACTGAGAATGAAGAATATTCTACTCATCCTACCAAAATCCTAACAAAAACAGTTGAACCAATAGTATAGCACTATGCTTGAACAACTAAAAAATAAAATAAAATAAATTTCCCTAACAAGTAGAAGAAGAAATCATCGTGAAAGAGCATATTATCTAACTGTACTTCCTCACATAATCCCATTTCATGTTTTCTGGAAAAAAAAAATAAGAAGAAGAAGAAGAAGAAGAAGAAAAAAGACACTGAAGAGATGTACTTGAGTCAAGCCTTATCATTCCATCAAGTTTGGCAATGCAGATAAATTCAGAGTCATTTGTATTCAAGTGCCCTCTCATTTATTCACTAGTCAGCCAGCATCACTTTACTCAAAAGCCTGATCCAAATTTTCATTGAGTGGGTAAATGGTAAGTACTTTTATTTTTAAGATAGATTGGTTTAATATAATTGAAAAAAAATTATCTGTGTTCTAACCCTACCACAGGGACATGATAAAATTGCTTAGAGTCAATATTACATTCAAACTTCATCATGTTTTTAGGTGTGGCATTGCTTTTTATTGTTATGCAGCACTTAATGTTCAAAAGCTACTTCCAGGAATAGGTCAATTGTAAAAGAGAGCTTCTGTGCCTTATCTGGGAACCTTGAAAGGATCTCACCACTTTAATAAAAGCTCTACTTTTCCAAATTACAAGGGTTGTAACTGAATATGGAATAAAAATCTAAAGCAAGGAAAATTTTATATTCATATCTTTTGCTTTTATATCACATTCATTTCTAAATACTTCTTTACCTCTTTCTCAAATAGAGAATAAAATAAAGGAGTAGTAACCTATATAAAGCAGCTAGGATTCTCACGGCTAGAGTATTGGGCCTGGAGTGAATTCTTGTCTGGCCTGAGATACTCACTAAATATGTGAACTTAAACTCACTTAATCACTGCTTGCCTCAGTTTTGTCATCTATTGAATGTAGACAATAATAACACCTATATCTCAGGGGTAATTGTGAGGATCAAATGAAATAATAAAGAACTTAAAAGAATAATAAAATAATAAAGAACTTAGCACAGTTCCTGGCATGTAGTGCAATAAAAATGTTTTCCTCTTTTATCTTCCTTCTCTTCCTCCTCGTTCATCTTCTTCAAAATGTACTTATTACTTCTACTATCATTATAGCTTATTAGCCTAACTATTCTCAACTTTTCCAAGTCTGTTCCCATCTTTTGTCATCTTTATCAATTTTCTGGGTCTAGTCAAAGGCAGATTTGCTAAACATCTTTGAGAATGTTTTAGTTGATTCCAGAAGATCATCTAAATCATAAAAACAAAATCTTTTGATATATTGTCTTTGGGGCATTATTTGGCTTTAAGCTCTCTGAGACAGAGTTGGTATATATTCCACAATCAATAAATGCTTGTTGACTGATTGATTAAAGTACTCATGACAAGGGATTTTCTGTACCTGACAGTGTTTTTCATCATGAACTAAGAATTATATAAAACAACTATTTATTTTAAATCCTTTGTCAATCAAACCTGACATAACTAAATAAATGTTTTGTATCAATGTTAGCATATGAACAACTAATTACCATTGAAGTAATAAAGATAATTTTTCATTGATAGATGTCATTTTAATCATACCTTTCCTGACTCACTTCTGAACAATCCCATCACAGCTCTCTTCTCATATAAGATCCATTTCTTTAGGTATTAGCAAATATTTCCCTTTTGTGGGGAAAAAAAAAAAGAAAATTAATCTAAAACGTTTTGCTTTTCCAGAACACCAAACAAGAACAGTGGCTCCTTGAGGGGAGGGTTGATACACAATAAGTGTTTAATGAATGTTTGTAGAGTTTTACTACAAGATTGAAAATGTTCCAATACCTTTCCCCTCCCACACTGATTTAGATGATATTTAGGTGTTGTGTAAATAGTGTCAAGACCTTGTAAGTAAGCCTTTTGAGAACTACAAATTCATCAAATGCATCAATGATGCATGGGTACATTGGATTCTTCATTGATCATTTTGTTATCTTTTCTATTATTCATCCTGTCTTGTTACTGTGGTGTCTGACCAACAATTTTGTCATTTTTTTCTTCCAAATTCAATCCTTTTGGTCCATCCAGTTAATATCTTTTTCAATCATTAGGAACATTTAAAAATATATATATATCTGACTATGCCCAATGAAGTTCCTATATGAGTTTAGCCACAGATATGATTAAATTTGCAGTTCAATTAAGAATATTTTTATCTTTTTTGACATTATTTCAAAATTCAGGGATTTTTGAGAATTGTTCTTTTTCATTTCAAGAACTGGATCATATATTTTTATTTGAATGTCTTTCTTTGATATTTGTAGAACTTATTCACATCCTCTGAGTTAAAAAAAATGTGTAATTAAATTGTTTATATCAAAATGAGTTTTTGTTGCTAATCAAATGGAGAACTCTTTTCATGAACACCCTTCACTAACATATATAATATATATATATATTCTTCATAGATACATTTCTCATATATATGCATTCATGTATGTGTTTGATCCAGGAAGCCTTTATTAGAAATCATGAAAATTTAGGGGACTCACAAATTTAGTTTAAAAGATTGAAGAAATTTCTTTAAAGAAAAACATTTATTTCCTTTTAAAATTTGTACTTTGTTCAACTTAAGATTTTAGTAGACAAATTACAAAAATGATATTCAGAAACATAATATTCACAAAATTTAATTCTTTAATAGTTTAAATCATTTTTACTACACATTTGCTTTGAAAGTATACATAAATATGAGAACAGGAAAGGGACAACAGAATTGTCATAAGGATTGGTCATATCCTTTTTCAGTAGTTTTACCAAGGTAAATTAATTACCACAATAAAAAAAATCAAAAGAACTCAGAAAACTTTATCAAAGTTGTGATTTACTTGCCAAATGAAAAGAGAAAACAGTGAGCTAGAATATAAACTTTTCCATAAAAATCTATGAAGAATTATGATGGATGTTTCTAAGCAATATTGTTCTTTAAAGCATAAAGAAGGAATGAAGGATAAAACTAGTATGAAGACACTGGTAAGAAATTCAAATAAGCAAAGTCATTTCTAGGACATATAACCATGAAAAGGAAGGAGTGAAAGAGAAGTTCAGCTAGGCGAGGAAGTGATCAGGGAACTCCTCATCAAATGAATCTTCCCAAGTTACTTGGTAAAATGACAGGATTTAAAGGGCAGGGAGAAGATAACAAGTTACTATGGTTTTGTGCCCTTCAATACTTTGATTGTTTCAGAGTTTATGTCCTACATTACCTATTCACAGATAGTAATGAGTTTGAAACTGGTTCTTCAAAATCTAAAGTGGGAGATAAACTCTTTATAATAACATAGCCTTTAAGAGTTGCACCATGCACATTATTTACTCATAAAAAAACCCATGAGGTAGTTGATAATAACATATCCATTTCACAGATGAGTAAACTGGGGTTAAGAGAAATTAAGTGACTGTCCTGGAGACACACAGCTAGTAAGTATTTGAAACAGAATTAGAAATTGGATGGATTTGGACAAGTCACATAGGATAACAAACATGCATAGGTTGAAATCTGCATTGTAAAAGAAAAAAACTTCCAAATTGATGAGATCATAGTCCCATTGGAGTATTTTTTTTTATAAAAAGGTTTTAAAAAAAGATTTCTTTAAGAAATTTAGGGAAAAAAAAAACTTTTCAATAATTATCACCATTTTAAAGTGAAATAGGTTTCTTCAGGAAGTAAGTTTCACAATGGTGGAGATATCTCTGTGGAGGCTGAATGATTCTTTGTTGGGGATCTTATAGAAGAGATTTCAATTTAAGTATGGATTAGATTAGATAACCTGTGAGGTCTCAGATAAGAATCTAATTTTCTTAATGGTATTAATTGCTTCTTGCCCTTTGGACTTATAATAAATGTTTTGTTTCACAACTTGAATTTTTACCCATATCTGAAAAAAAAAACTGAATTTGAGTATATAATAGCTTTTCTTCAATTTAAGTACTAGAGTTTTATAGCTATATTATATACTCTATTAAGATACCACCTCAGGGCAAGACAATTCTAGGTCCTTAGCTCTTAAAGGAGTATTCTTTGATTCTGCTCTAGGTGCATTTTAAAAGGAAATATAATTTAGTTGTCTATTTTAATGTCATACATGCAATTTTTTAGACATAGCAAAGTGTTCTGATCTAAGATTTTTGGTAAGCCCAAATCCTATTCATTCTGTAGAAACAATTAAGTAGTTCATAAGATATGGCACTTCTTTAAATTTAATTCACATCTGTGTTCTGTGTTTAACTCTTTTAAATCCGGCAAAATCTACTTTGGCAAGCTTCATTAAGCCAAAAATATCCCTAGATATAAAAAAGAAAAAAAAATAGTCATTTGAAAATAGATATTGTGTTTAACAATTTTATCACTGTCCAAGAGAAAAGAAAATGCATCATTTAAACTTGGGCAAGAGGAATACTATGTCCCAATCACCTAAAAATTACAAATTTATTTACATTGAATTGCCTTTTTAAAAAAAATCACCAAGATTTTTGTTATATAAAGATTTTCTTTTCTAAAACAAAAACTAAGTACCGCACTAAGAGAAGCTCCCAAACTTGTGTCAAAACTCAGTTTATATTCCCACAGATGTCTAACTAGCTGTGTATACGGTCTTGGATTATAGACAGCGAAAAATCAATAGCCTGCTCTCTCAAAGGCACCAATATGGATTATGAATCACAGCCAGGAAGTTGTCAGTGATTTCAGCTGCCAACAGTGTTTCAGTAAAGATATTTGCTACCTCGTATTCTTTTAATGTTTAGCTTTCATATATGAAATAGAACAGGTCACTTTTTGACAAAAACATAAGAGAATTTTAAGTAGCAATATGGGAGCCCCAAAGATAGTTGTGTACCTGACTGATCAAATACAAAATAGACTCCCCCCTCTTACTCCCATACCACAAGCAAGGAAAAAGCCTGTAAAAAGGCCTCCTCCTGATGCCAGTTCTTCCCAATTCTGAGATTTATAGATGAGGAAACAGAGGCCCAAAGAAAATAAAGAAGTTCCTCAAATACACACAGCTGTTAAGTGGTAGAATTTAGACTTGAATCCACATTTTCTGACTTCTGACTCGGTGCTAATTTTTCATTGTGTTACAGAATATTCCTATTCATTCAAGAATAGTTAAGTTAGAATACCTCTATAAATAGAAATAGATATGGAAATTATTATTACTACTTTTATATTTATCAATATGGAGTATGATTATGAACTTTTTAAATATTTTTGAATTTGTAGCTAAGAGCATTTATATTTTACATGAAGAATCAATACAGAAAGAAATATAATTCTATGCATATACTATTATATTATGTATATGAGTGTATACATGTACCTATATGCATATGAATCATGTAGATTTATTTAATAAATGAATAAACTGAGGATCAAAAAAGTCAAGTATCAACTGACACATATGTAATGAATGATAGAGCCAATATTCAAATGTAAGCCTTCTGTTCAATATTACTTTCCAAAACTGTTCATATGGCATAGATAGTAAATCAAACTAAAATGAAAAGAACAATTGTTAGTATGTCTAGGAAAAATGGGTGCATTTGTGAGAACAAGTCTATCAAATCAATCAAAGAAATAACAACCATCATTTAAGAGTCTGGAAAAATTTTCTTCAAGAAATTGGGAAATTGCTGAGTATTAGAAAAAGGCAAATGTTGCACCTGTCTTTAAAAGGAGAAGTAAAAGTGAAGGTGATTCTAGAAAATGAATATCAGGCAGCTATAGACATTTGGGAAGATACTAGAGCAGATTATCAAACAATCCATTTTCAATCACCTAGAAAAGCATGAAACTACATATCAATCAGCATGACTTGTGAAGAGCAAAGCACTCCAGACCAATTTAGTTTTCATCCAGGCCAGAAAAGAAGGCTATGTTGGTAAGATGGAAGTAATAGATATAATCCACCTTGATTTCAATAAGGCTATTGATTCCAATTCTTACAAGATTCTTGCTACTAATTTAGGACACTCTTGCTTTCACTATACTATTTTAAATGTGTGAATAATCATCATTGTAAGATTTCATATTTAGAGCTGAAAGATACCTTAGAGGTCACCTAGTCTAATCTCATTTTTACAGAAGAAACGGAAGCTTAAAGAAATTAAATGACTGGCTCAAGGTCATGAAAATACCAGGTCCTCTAACTTTGAGTTCATTGCATCATTATATCCTTCAATTAGCTTCAAGGTTACATTCAAATTATAGCAAGCACAGTCTTAGGAAAATGTATACAGAGAAAAGCAATAATGGATAGTCACATCCCACTAGAATAGTATTAATATTTATTTTATTTAATATTTTAAATGGTGAATCATTTGAACTTTTTATATTAATTAAAATAGAAGATTTGATGTAACAAAATTTAACAGGGAAAATTATAAAGTAGCAGCTTTAGACGCCTCAAATTTCATTTTATATTTCCCAATGTAAATATGTTTGGAAAAGTACAAGTTAATCAAGTTAAAGACCTGAAGTTTGTAGTTGTCTACAGATTGTATATGAGTCAAAAATAAGTGTCACTCATTTGGAAGCATGCCTAAAGCACTATAAAACCATCCATATCCTTTGACTTAGCGATACCATTACAAGGCCTATATCCTCAAAGAGATAAAAAAAATGGGGAAAAGAACCTTTATGTAAAAACATATTTATAGTAGCTCTTTTCTGAGGACAAAGGAATGTTAATTAAGTGAGATGCCCATCATTTGGGAAATTGTTGAATATGTCATGATATGTAATTATGATGAAATACTGTTGTGCTATCAGAAATGATGAATAAGATGCTCTAAGAAAAAGCTGGAAAGATTTTCATGAACTGATGCAAAGGGAAATGTACTGTGTACAAAGTAATAGCAATACTGCAAGTTTATCGATATAATTATTCTGAGCAATACAATAATCCAAGAAAAAGACATGATGAAAAATGCTATCTATACTCAAAAAGGAATTGATGGTGTCTGAATGCAGATTGAAGAATACATTTTTTTTTACACAGGACCTAGCACCTTTCAATTTATTTTATTTTTATTTAAGCTTTTTATTTTCAAAACCTATGCATAATTTTCAGAATTCACCCCTGCAAACCTTGTGTTCCAAATTTTTCCTTCCCTTCCCTTGCCCCCTTCCCCTGAATGGTAAGTAATCCAATATATGTTAAACATGTGCAATTCTTCGATACATATTTCCACACATCATGCTGCACAAGAAAAAAACAGATTAAAAAGGAAAAAAAATGAGAAAGAAAATAGAATGCAAGCAAACAACAACAAAAAGTGAAAATACTATCTTGTGATCTGCACTCAGTTGCCACCATCCTCTCTCTGGGTGCAGATAACTCTCTTCATCACAAGACCATTGGAACTAACTTGAATCATCTCATTGTTGAAAACAGCTATGTCTATCAGAATTGATCATCATATAATCTTGCTGTCACTGTGTACAATGATCTCTTCATTCTGCTTACTTCACTTAGCATCAGTTCATGTAAGTATCTCCAGGACTCTCTAAAATAATCCTACTGATCATTACTCTATAGAACAAATAATATTCCATAACATTCCACTTCAACAGGAAACTGAGTGGATACCTATCAGTTGGAGAATGGCTGAATAAGTTATGTTATAAAATTAAAGATAGAATAGGAGTAATAATTATTTTTATGTATAATTCTATATAATATCAATATGCTTTAGCTTTTTATAATAATGGTCTTTTATTTTTCAAAATACATGCAAAGATAATTTTCAGCATTCACCTTTGCAAAACTTTGTGTTCCAAATGTTGCTCCCTACTGCCCCTGTCATCTCTCCTCTAAACAGAAAATAATCGAATGTAGGTTAAACATGCAATTCTAAACATATTTCCACATTTGTCATGCTGTACAAGAAAAATCATGTCAAAAGAGAAAAAACACACAAGAAAGAAAAAAAAACAAGCAAACAAACAACAGCAACAATAAAAAAGGTGAAAATACTATACTTTGATCTACATTCATTCTTCATAGTTCTCTCTCTGAATGCAGATTATTCTTTCCATCCCAAGTCTATTGGAATTGCCTTGAATCACCTCATTGTTGAAAAGAGATGAGTCCATCACAGTGGTTCATAAACATAATCTTGTTGTTGCTTTGTACAATGTTCTCTTGGTTCTACTCTCTTCACTTACCATCAGTTTATGTCAGACTTTTCTGAAATTGGCCTGTTCATTATTTCTTATTTTCTTATTTTTTTTTTTTTTGCTTTTTTGCTGAGGCAATTGGGGTGAAGTGACTTGCCCAGGATCACACAGCTGTTACATGTCTGAGACCAGATTTGAACTCAGGTCCTCCTGACTTCAGGACTGGTGCTCTATCCACTGCGCCACCTAGCTGCCCCCGTTCATTATTTCTTAAAGAACAATAATGATTCATTACATTCAAACACATAACTTATTCATCCATTCCCCAACTGATGAACATCCACTCAATTTCCAGTCTTTTGCCATTACAAAAAGGGCTGCTACAAACATTTTTGCACATGTATGTTCTTTTCCCTTTTTATTATCTCTTTGGGGTACAGACCCAGTAGAGACACTTTTATAGTTTTATAGCCCTTTGGGCATAGTTTCAAATTGTTCTCCAGACTGTTTGGATCAATTCACAATTTTACCAACAATGTATTAGTGTCCAGTTTTCCCACATCTCTTCCAACATTCATCATTATCTTTTCCTGTCATCTTAGCCAATCTGAGAGGTGTGTAGTGGTATCTCAGAGTTTTCTTAATTTACATTTCTCTCTTCTATTTGCAATAGTGATTTAGAGAATTTTTCAGATGACCAGAAAAGGTTTTAATTTCTTCAACTGAAAATTGTCTGTTTATGTCCATTGCCTATTTGTCAGTTAGAGAATGACTGTATTCTCATAAATTTGAGTGACTTTTAGAAAGGAGGCCTTTAGCAGAAATATTGAAAGTAATTCCCCATTCCAATACAATTTTCTGCTTCCAGTTTTGGCTGCATTTGCTTTGTTTGTACAAAATCTTTTTTTTAATTTAATACTAGCAAAATTATTCATTTTGCATTTCATAATGTTCTATAATTCTACTTTGGCCATAAATCCCTTCCTTTTCTGCAGATCTGAGAAATATACTATGCAAAAAATAGACATAATAAATGTATAAATCTTGAACCTATTTTGATCTTATCTTGGGATTAGCCAGTGCCTAGTTTCTGCCATACCCAGTTTTCTCAGCCATTTTTGTCAAATAGTGAGTTCTTATCCTAGCAGCTGGAGTCTATCAAAACCTAGATTATTATAATCATTGACTATTGGGGGCCTTAATCTGTTTGTGTTCCACTACTCTGTTTCTTTGCCAGTACTAAATGGTTTTAATGACTACTGCTTTATAATGTGGTTTTAGCTATGCCCAAAGGCTTATCAAACTGCATATCATTTGATTCAGCAGTGTTTCTACTGGGCATGTATCCCAAAGAGATCATTAAAAAAGGGAAAAAGGACCCAGATGTGCAAAAATGTTTGTAGCAGCCCTTTTTTTTTAGTGGTAGGGAAGTGGAAACAGTTGGAGAATGGTTTAACAAGTTATGGTATATGAATGTTATGGAATATTATTGTTCTATAAGAAACGATCAGCAGGATGATTTCAGAAAGGCCTGGAGAGACTTTCATGAACTGATGCTAAGTGAAGTGAGTAGAACAAAGAGAACATTGTACACAGCAACAAGATTATGTGATGATCAATTCATCATGGGCTTCTTTTCAACAGTGAGGTGATTCAGGCCAGTTCCAATGATCTTGTGATGAAGAGAATCATTTGCACCCAGAGAGAGAATGGTAGGAATTGAGTGCAGATCATAATATAGTATTTTCACTTTTTGTTGTTGTTTGCTTGGATTTTATTTTCTTTCTCATTTTTGTTTTCCTTTTTGATCTGATTTTTGTTGCACAACATAATAATTATAGAAATATGTATAGAATAATTGTCTACGGGGCAGCTAGGTGGCACGGTGGATAGAGCACCAGCCCTGAAGTTAGGAAGACCTGAGTTCGAATTCGACTTCAGACACTTAATACTTCCTAGCTGTGTGACCCTAGGCAAGTCACTCAACCCCAATTGCCTCAGGGAAAAAAGAACGATTGCCTATGTTTAACCTATATATATATACATATATATAGGTTAAACATATATATATATATGTATATATATATATAATTATACATATATGTATGTATATATATATATATAATTACTTGCCTTCTGGGGAGAGATGGGGGAAAGGATGGAGGAAGAAAATTGTAACCCCAGATTTTGCAAGGGGGAATGCTGAAAACTATCTAGGCATGTATTTTGAAAATAAAAAGCTTTATATAAAAATCTAAAAAGGACAAATAAATGTTAAAATTAAAAAAAACTTTTTATGGCTTTCAGTGGTTTGAATAAAGCCAAAATCTTGGTGATGTCTTAAACATATAATATAGTTTTAGCAATGATACAGCTAGGTCACTTACCTTTACATTTTTTCATTAATTCCCTTGAAATTTTTAAACTTTTGTTCTTCCAGATGAATTTTGTCATATGTTTTCTAGAAGTAACAATTATTAAAGTGATAGAAGGCAGAACCTGACAGAAAAGGTTAATACAATAAGATTACTTAACCTATGTAAGACAAAGGTTAAGGGGAAATTGGATTGCTGTCTTTAAGCAGGCAAAGATTTTTTCATGAGGGGAATTGATTAATTGTTTTCTGTAATTCAAAAACATATTCAAAGGAAGGTATTTGGACCGGACATACAGAAGACATTGATTGATAATATGTTATATCTCCAATAATCAATAATATTTTTCTTATACTACATGTCCCATATGACCAAACTTCTCATTCCCCAAACTCTCTGTTTCTCATCCATAAGTAATTCCAAACTTGCGTCTCTCTGAAGACTTCCTGTTCTTTTGAGTCAAATCAAACAGGTGTAAAATGGAGAAATATGTCTGAAGCAGGGGTGGACAGGAGGAGAGATAAGACAGGACATATGAGGGAGGAAGCATCTTAAATGCAGTTTGGCATTAGCTGCTAGAAGTAAGTGGAGACCTCTGTTTTGCCTTCCACAAAGTATGTTGCCATCCTAACTTCAGATCAAACATGCTGAGAATCAGAAGGCTAAAAAGATAAGAGTGTAAGAGAGACAAATACTATGTATCAGACAGACCAGAATTAAAAGACATGCAAAAAAGCAAAAAAAAAAAAAAACTAACAAAAACTGGTCAATTCCATAGGATCCATTTATGATCATGTTCATTCAATTTAATTCAATTCAACAAGGATTTATGAAGTCTCTGCTGTGTATGTACAAGGCAATGTGCTAGATACTTAGATCTCAGGGGAAGAAATTCAAGCTGATGGCCATACTTAAAAAAATGCTTAAATAACCAATAATAAAAAAATGTAAATTTAAAACAGTTCTGAGATTCCATATCACATACACCAAATTGATAAAGTTGATAAAAATGGAAATTTACAAATGCTAGATGAGCTGTGGAAAGACAGATACTTTCATGTACTATTGAAACTGTAAACTGATCCAGTCATTTTGGAAAACAATTTGAAAAAATTGTCTCCCAAAAATACAAAATAATGCTTTATCAAATGATGCCATGGCTATATCTACACCAAAAATAGGTAAAAGAAAGAAGAAAAGGACATTTGTATAATAATAGTTATAATAGATTTGTTTTTTAGGCAGCAAAGATATTGAGGAATATGTAAATAAGTTATGGTATATAAGTGTGATGGAATATCATTGTGCTGTAATAAATGAAATAGAAATCACAGGCAAATTGGAATGCACAGTATCCTTTCCACTTGTTAAAGGGGTTTAATTGAAAGTTTCTGGTGCTGTTCAACATTTTTAAAAATGGCTATGGTTAGAATATGTCAACTAAAGTGAAACTCAGATCTTCCTTATTTAATACAAGGAGATGTAATTTTGAGTGATGGTACATTTTTTTTTTCTGTATCAAATGGCACAAATATATTTTGAAGCAAGATGGCTAGAAATTTGAGGTGACTCTCCATTCTCCACAAGTAATAATAATGTCAGATTTATTTGGCAGTAAAGATTGAAATCTATTACTCAAAATGTATTGCTTCCTCAGAAAGGGAGAGAGAAAGAGGAGAGAGAAAGAAAGAGAAGAGAAGAGAGAGAGAGAGAGAGAGAGAGAGAGAGAGAAAGAGAGAGAGAAATTAGAGTTAAGAACTTTGCAGACCATTTTTCCTTTTCAAGAGATTTCACTAAATTAATTTTCTCCTTAGAGACCTATTAAATGTCTTAAAATTAAAATACAAAATTATAGAATCAAACCTAAAGGGCAAGAACTTTATCCTTGTGTGACTCATTTGTTTAGATCACTTTTATGCATTTAGAGTCATGTATTACCTGTGTGACCTTGAGCAAGTTAAAAAAAAATTCATGTCTCAGTTATTTATAAAATTAGGGAGTTGTATTGGATTTTCTCTAAAAAATTTATTATCCTTTGATCTTGAATGATAATAGCAATTGTGAAAGTAGATCATTATTAAATCATTCTAATATAAAACATTAAAAAGTATATCAAGTTTTTTTCATAATTAATCTATAATAAACTCTCCATCACATTCTTATGACTTGTCCAGCTTTTTACATATTTTAAATTTTGGTCTAGGTTCCCATGTTGTTGTTTAGTTGTTTCTGTCATATTTGACTCTTGTCAAACCCCATTATAGTTTCCTTGGTCCATACTGGAGTGAGTTGCCATTTGCTTCTCTAGCTCATTTTACAGATGAGGAAACTAAGGTAAAACAGGATTAAAGTAATTTGCCTAGGTTCATATAGCTTATAATAAGTATTTGGGGCCATAATTGAACTCATGAAGATGAATCTTCCTGACTCCAAGACGAATGTTATCTCCTCTGCA